>JAUMHE010000071.1:13398151-13412278 GCA_032359235.1 Enteromius mattozi | reverse complement strand
TACAGACCATTTTATCTCATTATATACTTATTTTTGCAAGAAACTAAACCCCAAATTAAAATAAAAGAATAAGACTGGCAGGTCTGCCAAAACAGCTTGACATTACTTGACTCTGGAGGTTAAAAGCAAGCCTCAAAACCATAACACATTATAAATCTGACTGATCAGACCCATTTTTAATGTCATACCACAGAAACTTTGACACATTGACTACGCGTTATATACAGACAGTCATGCTGTCTAGCCCTAGCGTACAGTTATGTCTGAGTGCATGGGTGAGAGCACCTTCTGTCAGTTAATGTGTGTCAAAGACATTTACCTCTGCCCTTCACAGTTCACTCCCTCATCCATCTGTTTTTCATCTTGTGTCCTAGTGCTAAGGACTGATTATATTCTTTAACAAAGTGAGAGGCACACATAATGCACACTTCAGACTCCCCACTGAGAATCATTATCTGAATCCCCATGATAATGCAAAAGGTCAGACAGATTCCACCAGACTGACACACCGCTCTGGTGGGTCACTAAATCGTCGACATTAATCTCTCTACTTTGTTGTCAGCCATTGAGGCTTCTTTTGTACCGACCTACAAAAGTGAACACATTAAAAGCATCTCTCTCTTTTTCTGTCTCTCTGAGACTGTCTTACTGATAGCTAAAAGCATCTCTTTATTTGCAGTCGTAATAGATTCCCTTGAGGGCAAAAAAAGATATTCACTATTTTATACTATCAGAGATTGAAATATAGGCCTACATAAGCATATGAGGTAACTAGTAATGCACTGAAATTTCAGCCGCTAACATTTTTGCACAAAAATACCATTAATTGTCATTAAAATCTTGGTTAAAAATGTGAACAAAAACCGTTAACCATTACAGAGCATGTTAAATGATCCAAGTTTAATTAAATCTAAGGGAAATCAAAATGATGGATGATATATTGACAGAAAAGACGACAAAATCTCATGTAACACATGAAAGAAGACAGAAGATTCTTTCAAAACTTGCTATCTTTTCTTTAGCAAGGGAAAATTCGCCTTTTTACCTTTGTTGTTCTAAAGTATTTTTACTGGTGAGAGCAACTCAAAACAAATCTACACTTAATACCATACATTGTGTTTTCTTCAATAGTCTTATACTACCAGGGAGGTTAGCCTGTCTCAGAAATGAATGCTTGGTTGTCTTGCCCTTTTGTGTTGTTGAAAACTACTAGGCATTAATAGCAGTGAATGCATAAATTGTGAGGGAGAGCACTAAAAATGCATCACTTCTGAAAAACACAAAACATGGAAAAAATACCATCATAATTGTTGGTTGAGTCTGAGCAGGCAGAAAAAAATATCTTTGTTTGAAAACATCAATAATGAATTCAGTTCTAGCATTGTAAATAGAGTCAAAGGGTGTTACCAAACACAAGCACAATGATTTTTTGTGTGTGTGTGTGTGTAAATGGCCTGAAAATTCTCTCATGTAAATAGTTTAACGCAGAAGGGAATTATCAGCGATTTACATGGCTCAAGTTTCATATAAATAGTTTTTATTAGAGTTTTTGACTGAAACGTTTTTTAAAATTGCAGATATGTATGCATTACAATAAACTGAATTAAAGATTTAAAAGGTCAAATAAAAACTTCAGATTAACTGAAAGCTCTAGTTTTATAAAAATTATCTCTAAAAACATAAAGCGCAAGCGAGATCTCCTTTCCAGTTTCCAGATTTTGTTTATGATATATTTGGATTCTTTTATGTCCTCAGTTTAATGGTTTTAAAGCAGCCTGTCATTATCTCTAAGAGAACAGTATGCAAAATTTGATTAAATGTATCAGACCGGTAAGGCTTTTGTCATTGTTGGTATCTTTGTCTTTTAATTTTTTAATAGCTGTTTTTGAGTTTCTTCTCAACAGAAAGTGTAATTGTTATATTTGTTCTGACTTCATTTGCAGCATCTGTTTTCAGTATATTATAACAAGACAAACAAAGGCATCACCTGCACAGTAAATCTAAAAATACTTACAGCTACAATTTAACCTTTGCAGCATGGACCCTGAAATAACACATGGGATTCTCTAACTGTCTAATTTCTCACATAAAGCATTTACTGTACAGTGATACACTGAATCATCTTGGTTTCTATATTATCTATTAACAAGTTCATACTTTAACTCACAGCTGCTTTGTTGTTCACCATGTACCTCTGTGAACATAGAATATTGCAATTCTTTAAGAAAATGTTCACTAAAATGAGTAAGAGTCAATAAAACAGGAATAAAAGGACGAGACAAGTGAATGTTAAGTTGCAATAATGAAGAATACTATTCAAAGCATCCAGAGCTTAAAATCCTTAATAATTCAGGACTCTGCTCTCTTCTAATTCCATATTGATTTCTCTGCTTTCTCTGTTAAAGAGATAAAAGGCCAGAATGTATAATGAGAGCAGTGTTTCACTGTGTTCAAAGCTCTGCTCTACTTCCTTTAGTTCAAATCACTTAATTGGATTAAATACTATGGCCTAAACGGTGTCATACTATCCTCAACGTGTCATCCCATTCAATTTATGTTATTCAATTCAAGTTTTCTAAAGCGCTAATTGCCCCTCAGGTAGTGTTGCCGAAGTATGAAAATTGCAATAGTCAGTACAATTTCGTTAACATAAGCAAAACTGTTGTAAATTTTGGATTTTATTATTACTTTTTTATAGTTGTACATACACTGCAAGACGTACTACACAGATCTATTCAGGTTTTTTGTCCCACCCATGGCCATTGTTATCACAATGTCAGACATTTCAGATTCACTTTTAATATGATTGTTACTCCTGAAATTTTGCAGTGTTTACTTACCAACATGAAAAACAACTTTTATTCAAAGGATGAATTGGTTATGTACAGAAAGCAAGAAAGAAGTTACATGCTGAAAACTAGGCAAAGAGTGCTCCCTTTATAATCAGTAAAGGTAATATTCCTTAAAGTCAGCCAAAGCACAAGCTCACAAGTTGGGTGAAAACTCCCATTATAATTACAACAATCTGTTTATACTCAGAGGTGTCCTTTGCAATTCTTAGGCCCATTTAAAAAAACAGGTGGTGACATTTGCAATTGCACTGAGATTTGGGGAAACTCTTGCTCAGTTGCTTAAATTTCAAAAACAAGAACTTTTAGCTTCATATCTTGAAATTTAGGCCATTTTTATTCATTTTGGTGGCATTTTTGCACCAATTCCCTATTAATTTCCAACTCCTGTGAGTGCGCAGCATGACGATGTGACACTATACTGTACAATCAATCTTTTGTTTAGATCCTGTTTTTAATGTGTTCTCAGCATGCAGAGCCCAAACTACACAAATTTATGTTGATATAATAGTAGTAGGATAATAGAAAATAGAAATCCTCTTCACAGAGCGCAAAAACTAAACGCAAAAAAGGCAGGTTGAAAGCAGGTTCGGATTGATCTGGTACTACCAGTGCTGCAAAAAGATTTGATAATGTGGGATTAAACTCAGAAATGTGGGGGAAGATACATGGATCCAAATGCAAATGAACCCTCTGGCGCATGAACCATTATCTAACGAAGTGAAAAAAAAAATTGCATGTTTGTTTTTACTTTTAAACAAGAGAAAAGTAATGCCAAAAAAAAAAATGTCAATATGTTTTATTTTGAGGGAGTTACATATATGTCCACTGTAGTAGACAGCATGCATCAAAGGTATACGAAGTGAATCAATAGAAATAAATGTGTGGTCTTAAAAAAAGATGTTTTTAAAATATTCACTATGTGAAAATGGTTTGAATACACACAAGAACATCCAGTAACAACAAGCTATGTCATGACAGCACAGAAATGTGAAGTGCAACAAACAAAACGTAAGAGTGTGTGTCTATGGGCCAGGTGTGTGTAGGGCTGTGGGGGGCAGTGTGTGTGGGGGGTGGGGATGGGTGGAATATTCATACACATGTGAGCACCAAGACAAACACGCACAAGCACACACACCCTCCCACCACACGCTCAAACACAATCATGCACACATATATCTGCACTCATACAGTAAACATGTATAAATGCCAACAGTTTTAGAAAATTTAGGTGCATGACGTCTACTGTTGTGGACAGATATATTTTCTGTCACAGAAAGATATTAAAAAATATTGTTAAATTCTATTTCTGACATCCTATTTAACTGAAAAATATTTTTTGTACCTGTTTGGTTTTCTAATAAAAATATTTACCACTAATTCCAAAGGTACATGGTGCATCCCCTTTTCCTGCCGCCATCTTGAATATATTATGCAATATCAAAACCAAAAATAGATACAAATACAACAACTAAATGGAACTTCAGACAACACTTTGGGGGTTCACTAGTTGTTGGTTGGGACATGATGCTACATACTAAATGGCTTCCAAATAGCGGTCCACTGTAGTGACCACTATGCGTCACATTGTTAAGATTTATTAAAACAATACAACACAAGGAGCAAAAATCAAGAACAGCCAAGGAAGAACATGACTTGACAAGGAATGCAAGGAAACACTAGGGCTGCATACTTCCCTACTGTATTGCAGGGTATGTCCAAATTTACAGTTTTTATAAAACAGTAGGCAGAAAGGTCACAGGAGAGAGTTTTTGAAGCGGCACAAATGACCATATAGGTCATACAATGATGTGACACGTCTGCCGTTAGAAGTTCCGGTTGCTTTAGAAACATTTAGCATTCCGAGACATGCGCCTAGGACTGCGCACATCACTCAAATCAAGATACAAATAAGGATGACAATTAAGTTTTTAAAATTCAAGTATTGACTTAATACCAAAGTAACAAGGTGCCAGTGACAAAATTCTGATCTGAACAGTCAGCATCACCATTGTGTAACAGGTCATAAATACAACAGCAGTCTTGTGAGCTTTATGAATGCTGAATTAGTCTTTCTGATCTCTTAATCAGTTTTGAAAGTTAAGAATACGTAACAGAATTCTACTTTCATACTCAAAGAAAATAAATCAGGTTGGTTGCCAGCAATTGGTTGTCAGTGAGAACATTAATTTGCTTCTGAGTTTATCAGGTGCACACTTACACCACATCTATGCTTTTGATCTGCGCTGCCACACAATATGCTCATAACGCAAACTATAAGATGAATAATCTATAACTTCAGGAGACCTTAATGTGGCAGGTGATCTCGCTCAGCCTGGAGGATTTGTTCACAAGTAGAAATATGTGTGTGGAGGTCTGTTGCGAACCCATATAAATCATAACCTAGGGCAGAGTCAAAGCATTTGCATATAGGTAATGGAATATTCAAATGTGCCAGAGCACTCGTAGATGGAGCAGGTGAGTGTGTAATGATGACACAAAGCCCTGCGAGGAACAGAAGTGATTAATGAGGACTGAACGCAACTCACACCAACCTTACGCACACAGGCCTGAAAACTGGGTCAAACTCACAGGTTAACGCTCAGTCAAGCAGTGGAGCAGAGACTTCTGCGGTCTTTACGTTCCACAAGTGAGCGACCATAATGACATCAATCGATGTCAACTAAAGACATAAAAGAAGAAGAAAAAACAGAGAGAAAAGATAGCAGATCAAGAAGAGAAAACCTTTTGCTATGTAGGAGAGAGTAGGAACTGTAAAAACAACATTGAAACGTTTGGTCAGTTAACCAAAAAGGCTGAATTTATTTGGTCAAAATTGCATTCAAAAAATAGTACTATTGTAAAATATTATTACAATTTAATATATCAGTGTTCTCTTTTAATATATTGTAAAATGTCCTGTGATGGCAAAGCCGTTTCTCCCAATTTCAGTCCCTAAAACAGTATTTATTGATGATAATTATATGATCTTTGAATAATATTTAAATGCAAGATAGACTTCTTAAGTATACTTGCAATAGTTCCACTTTAGCACAATCAAATTAAGTACATAATATATTTATATGTACTTAGAATGAAATCAGTGTATTTCACATACATTTAGTATATTTATTTTTTATTACGGGGTGTCATGTAATCCTTCAAAAATCCTTCTAATATGCAGATTTTTGTGTTCATTTAAGAAACGAGACATTTCTTATTATTGTGACTCAAATCTGTTGTGCCACTCACTATTTATGTGCAAACTGAGATACTTTTTTTTTCCTTTTTTAAGACAAATAGAATTTTCAAAAGAACAGCATTTATTTGAAATCCTTGGTAACATTATAAATGTTTTACATTTTAAATGTCACTTTTTATCAGTTTAATGTATTCCCTGTTGAATAAATGTATTTTTTTTTTTTAAATCTCACAATTGCGAATTTATTTTGCACAATTTCAACTTTTTACAACATGATTTTACTTCACAATTACCCTTTTGATTTACTTCTGAAAGGATTAAAAGAGGCTTTTTTTACCAAATAGTAACCATAATACTATTTATAGAACTGAATGACTACCATGTACCTCGATATTTACATGATAAAGAGAAGATTCTTGAAAGAGTATTATGGTACAAAATATGGCATTACTATGGAACCAATCGAGAGACATTTCTGCTTACTTTTATTAAGTGCAGTTATCTTACAAATAAAACTGACTTTCCAAGTTGCTGAATTAAAATAAGAATTCAATTGCAATAAATATAATATTTCAATAAACCTTCTCTATCTTTTGAGATAATAAAAAAGTTTGTTGTATTGCAAAACATACTGTACCTTTTAGAACTGCAAACTTCGCTTACTTTAACTTAGCTCAAAAAAAACATTACATCTACTTTTTTAGGGAAGTCATCGAATTTTGTATCCAGCGGGATTCATTTACAACACTACCAACTCATTATAGGGTCTCTGCCAAACAGTGACAGCTGTCATGAAACTCTGACAAAACATCTAAATGTCTTAAGGTACAGCCTACATACTGTACAAGCACACCGTGCTGCATTTACAGATCTTGCACTTTTCAAACTTCTGGAAACTTTCTGAAAGCACTGAAAAGAAGAAATCACTCACATCCTAACCCACTCCCTGAACAAAAACTAGAAATATTTATTTACAATATCTACACCACATTAGAGCCAAAAAATGAAAAGGCCTTGGCTAAGCTGCTTATTTGCTTTATTGGCTAGCTTGATTAGACAGGAATTAATTTTTACCAAGACGGCAGGTCTCTGCAGAGCGTCTTAGTGGTTTTCCCTTTTAAAACTGTCGAGGATCTCCAGACAGCAATTTAGCGCTTTAGCTCTTATAGCCCCGCTGTCTGAGATATAACTGGAGTCAGTCGCTGGAGACACCAACATTAAAGCCCAGCTCTTCCAGGGAGTCTCATTGGCTGCCGGTGTACCAGCATGCAGATGAGGCCAGATGGCAGGAGGCCCCTGCTGAGGCCCTGTCAGGTGAGCACCAGAATTCTCAATGAGGGTGGAGAGGGACGAAACTGAGGGGGCGACAGGTACTGCTGCTGCCCAGCTCAACCAACCTGACAGTTCCAAGAAAAAAAAAAGCCTGCTGCCAGAAAGGATGTGGGGCCCTTGGACGATGCAATGTGTCTCCCTCTATTCCGCCTCACGGCAAAACTAACGGGGCATGACTGGAGAAGGTGTGTGTCAGAGACCTCCCCACAGCCCTGTGAGCCGGGAATCCGGCTCTGATGAGTAAAGCTCACTGAGGTGCCTCGTCAGTTCACTTCACCTGCTTTCAAGCAAATGCAGCTAATGATAAAGCAACAGATATTTCATAGGGGTCACTGATTACATAGAAAATATCCTTTGCTTTTCTTTTCCAATATGACAAAGTCTGCTTTGGTGTTTTGACAAAGATGAACACGCCACTTTTTGAAAATAGGCTAATTTTCCAACTCACCTAGAGTTAAACAGTTGAGTTTTACCGTTTTCTAATCTATTCAGCTGATCTCAAGATCTGGCGGTAGCACTTTTAGCTGCAGCATACTCAATTCAACTAGGTGACGCTAGGTGAGTTGGAAAATAAGCCTTTTTTTTTTTTTAAGTGGCGTGTTCCCTTAAGAGTAATTCATATTGTGAAAATTTCCACAAAAATTTTAAGTTCAAATGCTGCAGTAAATTATTAATTAATATTTCATTTGAAATTATATTAAAGCAAAAAAATTTGTTAAATCTTGTATAATCTAAAAAATTAAATTCGGTTAAATTTGATGAGTTAAAAATATGTTGATGTGACTTTTTAATTATATAATTTTATTTAATATAATATGATATAAAGTTATATGTATCTCTTTTTTTTCTTTTTTTTACAAAAATAAATAAATAAAAACTAAAAATGTCATATACTTTTATACATACTTTTACTGTGAAATACTTTTGAATTATAGTCAAGTAAAATTATGAATTATCATAAAATTTACAATGAAAAAAACGAAAAATGTTACACACCACATACAATTATAGTTTTGTGGTACAATTTTTGTTATTTATGTTAATAGGATTATTCTGATGGCTTCTGTGTTATCCATGTAGGTCAATTTGTTACACCCTGATGGTATTTTGTCTGTTTATATATTCAAGTACAGTATTGCCCATGTTTTATGGATAGACCACTCACCATTAACACTGATTTATGATGGTGATTTTCTTTTGTACCACAAGTATTATTGTGGAAGTTATCAGTACATAAAAATTTTGGTAGTTCACATACCTTAATGTATTAAAATTATATCACTTTAAAATACTGCTTCAGATGTCAGTTGTCAGATATGCATGCTATTCTGCAGTACATGTAGCACTGTCATCGATGTCATCAATTATTGGCCACCGCAGTTGCCAGCTTTTTTACAGTAAATTTAGCAGGATAATTTTTACAGTAATGCATTAAAGCTGTCAGTCCAACTGTTGTTGTTCTTTTTAAAGGCGTGTAAATTCAGTGCCATTATCATCAGCAAATGAAATCACAAAAATAAGCTTTTCCAAGTGGCTTTACCAAACACATCACCTTATGGAGATAAATTATCTGGATAAACCAAATATCCTATTCATTAAGTCAGTGTCACATTAGGTTGGGACAGAAGCATATATTTTAACATTGGGGTGAGAAAAAAAAAAAAAAAATCAGCATTAAACATCTATTTCAGACCAAAACAGGGCTGAATGTTTTTGTTGAATTAAGGTAGATAACCCTCATGACATTTCAAACATTAATGACTATTTATTTTTTGGAACAACTATCCCATTATTAGTGTTTCGAAACAGATTTACTTGCATAATGGATACATGTTCTACATTTGTAGAAGTGCCATTACTTAATGGATCTGAATATGTAAGTAATACCAATGTAATCTGCTCTGAATGTATTTTTACCTTTGAACATGGAGTCTAGGGCACTGGATCTTTATCCCTTGCTACTGATTTTGTCAGGGAATTTTCATTATCCGGGATTATTTAGACAGAGGTGACTGGCCTTTCATCCACCACCCCTGCAATTAATCGAAAAGATTTCAAAAGCAGCGAGGCAGATCCCTTGATATAGCCATCCACTCTGTCTTAGCCAGCTAAGAAACTCTGCAACAGAGACAATGATTTAGTGGCTGTTCTTAAAGGAAAGGTCACAGCTTTCTGTATCACTGCAGTGGACCCCCCTGTAAATACCTCACAGCTTCAGCTCACACCAACCAAACTACCATGACTCACAGAGGTGCCTCATATTTCATTTTCCCCAAGCAAACAGGCTCGAGGGTGTGTGTGAGAGAGTGTGTGTGCGCGCGTGTGTGTTTACACCTTTCTTCACAATTCAGCTCATAAATTCTAACTATTTGACAACAGGTACAGATGTTTGTAATGATCACAATAATGTGCATTGTGAAAAGTCATTATACTTGTTTGTTATTTTGTCAACACTAAAAAATAATAAAAATGAATGAAATCAAATATCAAAACATTTCAAATCTTGCATATGTCATAAATTGAAACTAAAGTAGAACACTAATGTATCAAATAGCAATTACATTAACAATAATAATTAAATCATGAAAATTATATATTGTATATACTGAGTGCATCTTTAATATTCGTCTGATTCTTTGGTCCAAAGTTCCCTGTCACACTAGATCAGTAGACATACAGGGCATACTCTTCTCTACAATATGACTGATGACAGCTATGCCTCTTAAAAGAAAATTGAAAATTGCCTACAGGATATTTTGTATAGTGACTGATATTCATATTTTAGGCCCTTTGAGATCTCTTGTAGGTAAAGATATGTCTGATATCAGAGGTGCTTTTCCACTATTCAGACCTCTTACACATTTTTAAGTACCCAAGAGAATTTCTATCTCAGTGTAAGTTAGAATCGATTAGCGTTTCTGGAGTGCCTACAAAAGTAGATTGGCATATGCTGGGTTTCTCGTGAACATTGGTACCATGGGAACAGAAAAAAGCTCTGAGGAGCACAGAAGATCGTATTGTCCTGTTTGAGTGACAAGTGATGTGGTACCCCATCAAGTACTGTTTGTATTTCATTCAAGCTAAGGATGCAGGAACACAATGGATCCATACAACTGGTTGGTTTTAAAAGCAATGTATTAAATTATAGCAGCTTGTTTAGATGTGGAACTGCACCCGGGAAATGCAAAAGAATTAACTGATATAATATAATTCATAATACATTTTACATATATTCTGTAATATTATTCATGAAGGTCTTAGATATAATGTTACGTAAAAAAAATAAAAAAAAAAACAATCCTTAGGTTCTAAGAAAATTTACATTTATTAGTTTAACACATTTTTATTCCAGCTGCCAAATAAGGAGTGCTACAGCACAACTGAGACGGCAGTGCTGCAGCCCAATATGCTTAAAGTCACACATATTCAAAACACAAATGCAAAAGCAAAAATTGTGTGCAACATATGATTACATTTATCTCACTCGGTTATTTGGAACATTTATATCAATGTTCGCATTGATGGATTTCGATATATTATGCAAGAATGCTTGCATCCACCCGCCTGCAGTGAGTTGATAGCCCCTCAACAAGAGCTGTCCGAAGATTGCAAAAATGGCTTTAAAATATGCCTGAATGCTGTATGAACTCAACATTATCTGAGGCCTCATTGCATGCTCTACTTCACAGACTCTGAAAGCTCCCAGTCAATCAATTCCTCTAAACAGCCTTCAAAGGACAGCTTTCTGAGGGACATTTTAAAGTTTTGAAAGAAGGGCAAATATGTGGGACAGTGGTTTACATGTCTGTCCATTAGGCTCGCTGCAAATTTCATACTTCTAAAACCACTCTAATGGCTTTTAATCCGACTGTTCATAAAAGGTATCTCATAAGGGCTGATCCTGAAACTGTCTGCATTTATTGAACAAAGAGTTTTTATGTTGCTCAAAAGAAGGGAATAAACCTAAAATGTGGTTTGATGTAAATTCACTAAGCCACAGAATTCTCAACTCTTTACCTGTTAAGTTTAATGTTTTTTAAAGAAAAGCTGCTATTTATTCATCAACAGGGGACTTGTTCAAAGCCGACTCAAATAAAATGCAATTTAAGCATAAAAACTGCAATGTGCTTGAACAGATCGATCAACTGCAGGGGAACCTTGAAAAAAACAGTCAACATAAAACTGTAGTTTTATGAATTCTGCTCAATGGGAATTGCTCACAAACAGTGTACATGATGAGAAAGCCCTCAAACTGACAGCAATGAACAACTAGCCATTTACATCTTTTATTTTCTTACCACTTCAGTTTTCACTATCACAGAGCACAAAATAACTCTGTCCAGAGAGCACACAATGAGATTATGAATCTTATGGGAAAAATGTGCCAGCATGTGCTCTGCCACACAATATGAAACTCATAGTCTCCACCTACACATCAAAAAGTCTTTTCAAAGGCAAATTTGTGCTAATTCGTACAAATTCATATGACCTCCCTAATACGATTTTGTACGATTTGTCTAAACCCCAGTGACGAGTAGGTTTAGGGCCGGGTTAGGTGTAGGTCATTAGATGTACAAATTCATACAAGTTGGCAACTCGTAAAATACGTACGATGTAGCAAAAATCGAATGAATTTGTACGATTGAGGTCGTACGAATTTGTACGAATTAGACACCTCGTAAAATCTGTATGAATTGCCGTGAGATTGTGTTGGAAATTTCTCATAATGTCCAGTTTCATAGTCAACATTATGCTGAGCTATAGATTTATCCAATATATGGCAGCAGTCCCAATGGTCACTTTTTTTTTACTTTTAGAGTTAGGAAATGTCAACAGATATTCTTGAAATGAAACTTAAACTCATCTGAAACTGCTTTCAGCTGTTTGACATCCATCTAAAATAAACCTACCAGTGCTTAGTTGCAAAAGAAAAAAAAACACACCTTTAGAGTTGTAAGTAATAGTTCTCCTGAATCTTACTAGTTTTAAGACCCTACTAGGGCATCCAAACTGCTCACCACATTAGGTTTGAACATAATCATCATGAGTAAAAAATAAAAAATTGCAGAACATTTATTTAAAAACTCACCACAGGGACCGGTGATCCAATCAGCAGTGCTCTGCCCTTTAAGATCCCTATCAGACAGGCAGATTCTCAGAAATCCAGACAGGCCAGCTCCTAATTCATGCTATATCTCAGCTGAAATATCAGTGTTCTCACCTCTCTGATTGTTGGAAATCATTAGTATCTTCTCACAGAGCTCACAAGTGAACAGAGGGACCCATGTGCAGAATACAAATGACCACTATATGTGATTATGCTTGCAGGATATAGCAGATATATAGACAGAAAATCAAAAGTATTACAGCAATCCAAAGCTGGAAAGGTCAAAACCGTGAGGGTGCTATATTCCACCTCTCATTCAATCAGACACCAAGCAGGGCTCTAGGAATATTCTAAAATCCAGTGTATGAAACTACAGTGTGATTTGACTAAATCATATTCCTAAACTAACTCAATTTTGACTTAATTGGGTAGCTTTTTATATACATCTCTTGTATGTATTTTTTGGTGCTTCCTTGTGATCACTTTTTCCTTTCCACATCTGCCTACATTTGGTCTGATCTCAGTTTTGAGATCTTTTCATGTGAATTTTTAATTTTTAAATGGATTTCATTGGGAATTGCATTGAGGCTGGTTCCAAAACACAGTCTTCAAAAGAGTATTCTTTCAATTACATAAACAACTGTCTACAGTGCTAACTGAGGCTCAAGATTCTCATTCGAAGGGCATCAAAAACATATTTTTTTTTCCAAAGGTGTTTGTCCAAGCCAATAGTTGAGTTTTTGTTACATACATAATAGTGTATTTCATTTTAGTCATTAAAATAACACCTCAATGAAATGATCCTTTCCGTCGGACCATGTTTTTAAGCCCCTGAATCCCCCCACAATAATTTACTGCTCCTAAAGGTGTTTGTACCATTTCCAATGCAGACTATTTGGGTGCTTTTGGTTTCCACAACACAACAATTATCTTGAAACAGGCATTGCCATAGCAACAGTGACAATTTTGGAGCGATACTGTGAGAGGAGGTTTGTTTTCAGGGGGTTGGGACGAGGTTGAGGGTCGCTGACATGGACACAGGTCTTATATGGTAAATGTCATGGGCAGTAGCTGCACTAATAAGGGTTAGATATAGAATGGACCCTTCAAGCTTTTCCAGGAAGGGTATTGATTTTGCTGTGTGCAGCTGATGGGCAAGTTGTGGATCAGCAGCAGGAGACAATGGCAGGCTGGAGCTCTAATGAGAGCAGGGCGTACACAGGAAGTGATGACATAGAATGGCGGCTGGCAGAGTGCGTAGGATACCATATCTGATCCATGTCTGCTCTGCTCTGCTCTTTTAATAGAGGGTTGAATAATGATTTGGGAAGACGGTTGGCAATTAAGAGAAGATAAGAAGAATAGAGGGGGAGGGAACACAGGATGCTTCCGATAGCTGTTGCTTGCGATCAGTGTCTTGCAGAGATGCCTGTTCCATATCACTGGGCTGGCAGCGTTTGAGCATCTAAATGCAACGCTGTTAGGGCTTATTAGCATCATCTAACCAAGCCAAAAGGCTTTATGGTAGGCAAAAGTAAAAAAAAAGTTGAAAAACATTAAGATGGCTTCACATTTTCCAAAAGATTTAATTAATGTTTTATATCCATATAACATGTTCATACACACACACACACACA
>JAUMHE010000071.1:13317787-13390264 GCA_032359235.1 Enteromius mattozi | reverse complement strand
TGTTCCAGGTCAATACGATTAATACATAGCATGTTGCATAAAGATGATTAAGAACATCATTTAGACTTGTCGCAGCCAACCACAAGATAACAATAGGGCAAACAATGGACGATAAAGAACTTATATTAACCTTTCTGTAAAAATGTGCATTCATTTTAACATAAAAGAACAGCCCTCTACAAATAAATATGCAATATGCAGCGCTCAGGAATGGAACAGAATGCAGTGTCTAGAGATGTGTTTTTAAGTTTCAATTCTTTTAATCTTACTGAAGCCTAACTAACTGAACAAATATCAACCAAAATTAATGGGTGCTCTATGTGCTTTAATAAGAGAAAATAGGACCTTATACATACTACAAAAGAGTTGGAGTAATAAAAATCTTATTTTCCTCATTGTTCACTGTAAAGGAACATTTAAAATCTAACACAATCTTGCCACTTGCCAGCGAGAGTATATACATACATAATGCATAACAGCAAAAATGTTTTCAGTGAACAGACAATTTATGAATACAATCTGAAAAATCATCATATAAATAAATCACTTTTATTCTTCAGGTTTATCAAGGGTCTTGTTAAGATGCAAATTTTAGCCTGAATTCACAGGGCTCTATCTTTGGGATTCATTGTGTACCTCTGTAAAACTGGGGCTCTTGCTGATGAGCTTGTTCATTGTGTGTTCATTTTTCTCTAATTGCAGTCATTTGTACCATTTAATAATTGTTAATTATTAACATGATTCATTCTCTCCCCTTTCCTCTGCTTCCACTTGGTTAAACAAAATACATCTCAGTCTCTAGTATCTCTCACAACATTAAAAAACATGGTGGGTGGTTCAGTGGTGAATTACGCATTCCAGACTATTGATTGGGGTCATGTGATATGGCCTCTGAGTGTGTCAAGCTCCTTTATCAGTTGTAACTGTCCTTATTGATTCAGATACGAGTGTGTGGGATGGAGCCAATCACAGAGAGAACTTTGCGGAAGTGACCCTTGAAGCAAATGTCTAACTATAAAACCTCTGACCTTTCCCGCATGCATATTTTATGGCAGCCAAATTGTCTTCGGTTAACACAGATCAACCATGCATGGTGGAAAATATGGCAGAGTGCGATGTCATGATATTTCCTCCTGCATACGTCTGTTCTGAGATCCTCGTGCTAGATATGAAATTTCAAGGGTGTGTTTGGAATATTACCTGATACACTGAAGTTTTCTGTAATGACAAAGAGACGTATCTCCACCGTGCATCTGGATATTGCCTGTAAATGTCTCTCTTTTCTCACTGTCTCCTCTGTGCAGAGAGAAGAGCGGATGGCCTTCTTTTCGATTCCATGAACTACCAGGCTGCAGGCTTTGGTGGATCCCTCAGGGCTCTCTCCTCGCATACATACATACTCATTTACAAACCCATCATTCCTTTTGATAATGTCCTCCAAGCTCTATCAAGAAGATGACTTTATTTGAATACAGCAGGATAAATGAATAACAATACACAATCTTCTGAGAATAACGCTTTAATGATTGAGATGTCACAGAGGATGATTTATCGGAATATGATGCAATTTGCCTGTTTCACTTAATGGGAAATAATGGCAAACAATATTGTGTAAATATTAAAATGTCACAGGTTTTTATGAGTTGTTGTAGGTCAGGGTCATGGATATGATAAATTCTCTATGCTCTGATTTAATATCATTTTCCTGCATGCTTTCAGGTCTGTATTGTGATTGCTGGGGGGCTGCTGAGAATTGTGGGGAGGAAGGAAATGCAACAACAGATAGAACAACAGAAAGGTATGACACGATGTTCATTTTGTTGTTTAGCCTTTAGAAAACTTGTTTTATGGAATGGCATTAACTTTTCCTATAAAATGCTTTAGGGGAATGTTCAAAGTATTACATATATAAATCAACTCAGTATTAAAAGATTCAGTAACAACAACAAAACCATAAATGCCTGGCATTTTGTTTAAATTGTGTAAATATTGACTATAAATCATATTGGTGTACTGAAAATGCATTTTAGATATAGTGTAATGCGTGACTATTACAGCTCTTAAAGGGTTACTCCACCCCAAAAGAAACATTTTGTCATTAATCGATAACCCCTATGTTGTTCCAAACCCGATTAGTCGCAAGCCTCACGGTTTTCATCATAAATATCTTAAATTGTGTTCCGAAGATGAACAAAGCTTTGACAGGTTTGAAACCTAATGGGGGTAAGTGATTAATGACAAAATTTTCATTTTGGGGTGGAGTAACCCTTTAAAGAAATAGTTTACCCAAAAACTCAATTTGCTGAAAATTTCTATAAGATGCACCCAGTGTACAGTAGATGAGTTTGTTTCTTAATTGGAACGAAAAAAATTGTCTTGTCTAGATCTGGAGAAATATGCTCAGATGAACCATTTGCAAGTGGTTAAAAAACAGTCCATAACAGATCTAAACAAATTAGATTTTAATTTGGATGTACAACAGGGGGTTGACTTTTTCACTGGAGAAAGCATTATTATGAATTCTGGATATAATGAAGGATGTGTTTCATACAAACATGCAGCATTTCAAAAGATGTTAATTGATGGACTGGGGTTGTCGGATTACTGTTTTGTTTTTATCAGTTGTTTGGACTCTCATTCTGACGGCACCCATTCACTGCAGAGAATCCATTGATGAGCAGGCGACATGATGCTAAATTTCTCCAAATTCCAATGACAAAAATAATCTTGACTACATCTTAAATTTTTACATAAACTGTTCCTTTAAAAATTGTGCAACTTTTTGTTTGTTCTCAATAATTTTTTTTTAGCTTTCGTCACTGAAGTTATGAAGTCACCTCTTGTAGGCTATTAATGCCACAGATACCCAGCAGATTTAGTCTAAAATGAAAAGGGCTGTGTGTTTCCTTTTTGTCAGGACACCCAAGCAATAAAAGACAGACCTACACAAATCTTGTTTTTAAAAACATGGATTTATGAATAAATACATGATTGAAGTGTTCGTTTCCTCTTATATTACTTCATTTGTGTACAACAAAACCTGAATTTTTTTAAATGAGTAATTAATAACATTTGCTTTCATGTTGATTTTAATATAACCAATATTTTTGCCAATAGATTAATCTCACATTTCCAGTTCAGTATGTGATGTAGAAACAATAGACACTTTATTTTCATCAATGGCATTTTTAATTTGCAGTAGAAAAGGAAATACGACAATGTCTTTATTTAGTTAAATAATATTTATTCGCCATATCTCAGTGGAATGAATTATTCATTCTGTTGAATAATGAAAAGACAAAACTGTACAACAGAGCAGGTGTGAGAAAAATATCACTTGAGAATAACCACACTATTTTCTGCAAAGATTATGTATGTTAATCATTATATGAAGTACAGTACATAAAATCTTTTATGTTAAATGAGGTGTCAGTCTAAATATGTCTTAATTGCTTGAAACAGAAGCTTCTGTGAGCTGAAACACTAGGAATGTTTAACTAATCACTGAATCTTATGGCTGGGATCATTCACGTTATCCCTGAGGCATGGCCCTGCGGCTCTTACAACAATTTGCTGAAGTTGCTGACCTCACAAAGAAAAACACATGTATATAGCTTTAGGAAAAAAGGAACAGAAAACAAACTGCTTTTTAGTCCCTGATAGGTGTGTTGTTTTATGTGATTGCTTGGATGTCATGAATTTAGCTGTGCAATTTGCAAAAACTAAGCTGTTTACATGCTTTAAATGGAAAGCATTACCACATTAGATGGTAAAAGTCCAGGTGATTGCAATTGCAAGGAAGGTAGTCAAAAACACCAAAATAAACCCCCTTGCAGCCGCAAACAGGGGAGTTATATGCAATGCCCAAGCCGTGACATGAAATATCAGAATGAGCTGGTGCACAGCATTGCCGGCCCTCAACGGCTCTCTTGCTGCAGATTTATGGGACAACCTCCAATCATTTCCCCCTGGAATCCATTATTTCTGCCTCCTTTCTTCTGTCAAGGTTGTGGGTGTCGAGTTGAAACGACTTTTCAACCCAAGCTTACAGTTAAATTTAGTAACTGTTTGTATTTCACTTTCTGTTGGTTATGTGCACCTGAGCCATAAACAACAAAAACGAAATTGGCAAAAAAAGAAACTAGATCTGGCATATGTTTTATTCTATTTTCCACTGTCTTCTCCAAATAGACTTTTACAGTCAGAAAGTATTGCGAAAAAAAACAAACACGACAGTAATGCACTAACATTTATAGATCAAGTCCAGTGGCAGTTTTGGCTTTCTTCATCTTAGCTGGAAAAATAGTGACTTTATGGAAAATTAGCTTTTGATTGCGTCCTGATAGAAATGTAGATTAAAGAAATTCCTCTTAAGGATGTGTGGTGTGTGGCAATTCAAGTTAAAGCATTTCTTTGAAAAATAATGAAGCTCAGAACAGAATGACCCTAAACTGCATATCATCAATTTTGTTGATTAAAATTATACCTCAAGGGTTCCTTCGGAAGATTTTATTCCAATAGATCTGATAGTGGTGAAAATTGCACATGGTTTGATTGCACCGGTGTATTTGATTAATGAATTCATAAATCATGAATTAAGGTTTTATGTTGTTGCGTTGGTTAAATGCTGTAAAGATCTAGATTATAGGGTGCTGTGAAAGATATTCATATTTATGTATACATATAATTTTGAATGCAGTATCAAAAGCAAACCTTGTGTGCGGCAATCATTTAGCTTTGTGAAATCTTAAGCATGGCCCTTGATCTGAGCAAATCAAGGACGTCATAATCTTAAAGAAATTACTCTGTGTTGGAATTACAGTGTCTGAACAATGTTTTTCATGTGTTATCACAAAGCCTATCAAAAATTCTGTTCGTCATTTGAATTCTTTGAAGTTCAAAAATGTCCCTTTTTTGTTGAGGAGAGAGTACTGGCCTTTCATGTGCAAATCTAAAAGGATGATATTTCCAATACAGGATATAAAAGGCCCTGGGGTCATTGTGCTAATGCAGAAACTCCCAGAAAAAAAAACTTTCCACTGATAAAACAGATTTTGTGTTTCTTGCCAGACTTTCATGTACGTTGTGTCTGTTGCGTAAAATAAAGAATCTTCCTTGAACCTCAGACATGAATATTAACACTCCTATGTGTACCAATAAATATATGCCAATTGTATAATAAAGCTGAAGGCAGATGAAAGAAATTTCCATTTCCTTGCGTGTCCTATATTGGAATATCACTTGATATTATGATGAATTTCTCATTTTATTGCTGTACTCTCTAAGGAATCATTTCAAGATATTATTATTTCACATATCTTTGTAATATAGAATATGCATGACACATTTCAAGGCAACATGAAATCAAAATGAACCCTATTTACTTTGCTTAGTTCATGGTATCGCTGCTGATTTATTGATAGATAGAAAAAGTGTGCCTTTGCAAACTTGTTCAAAATGTTATGTTTGACAAATATAATAAATTAAACATTACAACCTTGTTTGGCAGAAATTTGGCAGTCGGCTAACATTAAAGGAATAGAAAAGTTTTATAAATGCTTTACTCCTCAAGAAGTTAAAAGTATGTTTAAAATTTTTTTAATTATTTAAAATGTTTTAGTTATGTATTATGTATGCAAAATCTATTAATCTTGGCCAGTTGCAAATATCATATATCTTCAAAGATGTTGTTAACTTATGTGTGTGTGAGAGAGAGAGAGAGAGAGAGAGAGAGAGTGACAAAAGAAAGCTGTTTAAGCTTAACACATTGTCTGGTTTTCAAAAAATTATTCTCCATTCCCTTACCCTTTCTTGATTTTCCTCTATTTTTACCCCTATATATTACCTAGTATTCATCCTTTATGGACTCTCCATTTTAAGTTTGTTTGGTCACGTTAAAACAGGCAAAATTCAACCTTTAGAATCCTTGAAGTCACAATTCATCTCCTAATTTGGAGGTGAAGCTATCATCAGAAACACATCTTTGAAACACGGCCCTCTGGCTGCCACCCTACCGGTGCTCATTCCCTCCAGCAGATAAAATCTATGAGCTTGAAGGGTTTTAATGAGGCAGAAGATTCCTGTTAGCGATGGCTTTTTAATTATCACAAGGACCACTCCGCTCGTCTTCAGGAGGGAAGGAAATGATTGGATGCATCACATCTTGTTGAGGTTTTTGACACTATTATGGCAGGGCCTGCAAAACTACACCAAGGTTTAGCCTTTTATTTAACCCCAGACTGAGTGTTGGGTAAAAACATGAGGGTCCCCATCAACCAATGTTTCATTTCTTCTTTATGACAGTGAACGCAGACAGAAGGAGAAGGTTTGTGCAAATATTGGAAATAACCCAAAGAAAACATTCTGTGCAAAGATCGGTTGTCAACAAGACCAGCCTTGAAAATTTGAGAAAACATGTAAAATAGATCTTTGTTGCTGTTGTCTGAGTAACTTATGTCTTCAGAGTTCACACACTTTTTGTACACTCACAAAAATGTGCACTCGCACTTGCAAACTGACTGTAAAAGCTGTCTTGCTTAATCCTTATCAAATTTTTATGCCCAAACAAGATGCAACAGCTGAAAACATCTCGGTTACGTATGTAACCCTCGTTCTCTGAAGAAGGGAACAGAGATGTTACGTTATTGACTGACAGGAACTGTGAGTCGACGGAGGAACCAGATGAAACCGTTTGGAAACACTGGAACACAACGCTCGGATCCAATGGAATGACGTTGCAAGCCGACACCCGCTTGGCCTCCCGGAATTACCTGATGTTACCCAAAGCACGGGAGGACACAGTATTCACTCGAAGATTGTAGAATCTAGTGAAGGTAATGGGTGTCGCCCCAACCCGCAGCTCTACAGATGTCTGCCATAGAGACGCTGTGCGCAGTTCCTGCATCAGTGTCTGGTCAGAACTACCCTCGTGCTGTTCTTTTAGTGCATTGGCCTGGTGGACCTGCAGGATGGCCATGGCGTGCAGGGCTGAAGCGAGAGACATCTCATCCTCTTCCGGAGCACCAAAGGAGGCCGTGTGACGAAGTGCCACCATCTTTTGGAAGCTCTACGAGACTTTGCATTGGGAGATCAGGAGTCAGTGGGGACTTGCCCGGCAGATTATTCCTGATTATCACCCTGAGGTCTGCCAAGCCACTAGCCGATGCAGCCGAGGAGCCTTTACGGCCTGCCGAACAGGAAGGGGTAGCAGACGAAGCTAACCTACTAATGAAAGAAAGCCGTGACCTGAGCAAAGCCATGGACATGCAGTCGCAATGAAGGCATGAACCATCAGCGAAAGCTGTCTCAGCATGACTGAGGCCCAGACAAGTGAGACAGCAATCGTGGCCGTCGTCAGAGGTGAGGAAACTCCTGCATACAGAAGCACACGGTAGAAAAGACATCCTGGAGGACATGCTTCGCGACCGTGTAGCTGTAAGAAATTTGCTCTTTTAGGCCGGGACTGCCGAGGGGAGGGCCATGCACACAATTGTGCACCCAGTGCAGTCTCTCCGCTGGAAAGCAGGAACACTCCAACCGAGGATCTCGAACAGCAGGTAATTATTCCTCTTCTTTTCCAACTTCGCGAGAGATCGCCTCAGAAGCAGAAAGCTAATGGTGGTTTGCACGCCGCCATCTTATATACCGTATGTACAGGGGAGTGGCTAGGCATGCAAAAGCCACTGCCCGATTCTCATTGACTTTTTCTCCAAAGATCAGAGTCGATTGGTCTCCCAGGCGGGACCCCATGACGTCAGTCAATGACATAACGTCATAGTGACTGACTGAAAGGGAACTCACTCCCAGGCATTACAAGCATATGAAGTTATCTGTATTTGTTGGTCTTTTGTGTTTTTTTTTTTTTATAATTATGTTCCATTTTACATCATATTGATGCAATACACTGCAAAACAAACATTCTGTATTTAGAAAAATCCTTACCGGAAAGAACTTGTTTTGCTTTCACATTTTTATATCAAATTAATTTCTCCCTAGGCAAACAAAAAAAGGGGCAGAGACCATTTATGTTTTCCTATATAAGTGCTTGAGTTAGCACAACTGAAAACAAATAAGGTGTCTTTAGTTGACATCATTACTTCTAAATCATGTCGCTGTTGAAGGACAAAACAGCAGTGGGACGTAAACAAGAAATCAAGTGGCTGTTACTAAAGCAAATTTATTTTTGTCACTGTGTGTATCCTTCATAGTTCAATGGGCCTGCAGTACAAACACAATGCAAAGTCATACTGCGAGGGACACTCGAGAGACTAGATTTGACTTTGAACATTATTGCATCAGGGACCTTATGAACATATTGTTTTAAACTAGAGGTAATGTAAGAATGCAAGAATCTCCATGTTCCCATGATGAATTCACATTCTTTGATTGTGTGGAAACGATCTCTTCAGAGAAAGGCCGTTCCCAATTTCAGAAACTTGTTTATGGTATGTTTGGTGCTGGCTTATGGGCCTTTGAAATACTGATTAAAGAATTTGCATTCTCGGGAATGAGAGCAGGGCAAATTATAAAGAAACAGCAAGGGAATGCAGTGCACCCTGAGAGATGAGTGTACTCTATGGGGCAGCTTAACATTTTCACATTGTATTAAAGTTCACACTTGCACAAACAGTTGTTTACAGACATTACGTACAATAGTAGTTGTGTCCAGGATTGTAGGTAACTGAAATCAAGCCTTTGAGAAAATTATGGATTTGATGCTAATAGTTTGATATCCTTTCTCCATTTAGGGGAGCTCAAAGAGGGGCCATTAAAATTTGTGATAAAAAAAAAAAGATGTAGTTTCAATATACAGGGCTAATGGAATTTTTTACAGTCCAGTAAAATTAATATACAGATGACTTTGCATTATTGGTTAATCTGTAAAAGTGGCAGGCATATTTATCTGATCTTCATGTGTGACCTTCAATGGCTTGCATTAAAATGGTTACATGCTGTTAATTTCAAATACTAAATTGAAATGTGTTTTTTGTGCTGTTAAAAATATGTGCTGTATGAATGGAAGTCTGGAAGATCTAGTCTGCATTGTATTAGATAAATTAACTATTTTACTGAATTGTATTTAACTGAGGTCAAAATAAATTAAGCAATATAAATGTGCAAGAATTTTAGGTATTGCACTTAAACTTGGATTAAACTTTAATGCTCAATGGATAGTGATTGTGTTGTGTGCATATTTACAGTATGACTATTATCACTTATGGAATATAAATGTATGCCATGTAAATGTTTGACTCCTTCTGCAGTTATTGAACCTCAGGTGGATTATGTAATTTAATACAATTAATGGAAGAAACTATTAGCTAATGGTAAACAAAAGATACTAAACAAAAAAGTATACAATAAAATTGAAAGAGTCATACAACTATTCATTCAGAATTATTCATCAACTATAACCTACAGTTTAATCATTAAAGTTTTGAAAATTAAAATTAACTATTCATATATCAGCTTTTGAAACAACTATTTTCTTAAGGATATTTAATTACAAGGTATCTACTGCCATTTAGTGGCTAAAGTTAGAAGTGCAGTTTAATCGTGTACATGTTATGTTCATAGAACCTTTAATGGGATATTAGGATAACGATTTTATTAATTTGATTTTGCCACAAAAACTTAGGAACACAAAAGGGAAAATAAAATTAAAAAAGGAAAATGTTTCTCTTAAAATATAGACATTTTACTTCCAAATACTCATTTACCTCCAAGACACTCATATTGAGTCAAACAAAAATGTGTATTTTACATTTAATAATTTATAATATTGTTTGTAAAAGCACTACAATTCAGTTAAGAAACCAATTTAATTTCATGCCAAAATGCTTTGATTTGATGCTTTGATTTTTGATGACTTCATTGTGAGTTCATAGAATTTTGCTATATTAAATAATACATATCTCTACTGTATTTTATTATCTACAATGCATTTACAAAGTACAGTATGAAGGAGCATACTAACTATGATGCCTCAGAAGGTATCATTTCCTACAGAAAAGCAGTAGGATGTGACCATGTTAGTAGTTCCACCCGGTGTCTTATGGAACTCTAAGAAGCAATTCCTTTTTAATGTGATGCAAAGATGTAATTGCTGCTCTTGATCCAACTATTCCATCACAGTCAGGGTATTTGCACCTCCCTTTGTTGTCCATAACAAGCCTGTGGGCAATTCTGTCTAAAGCGCACATGATCAGACACACTTGGTCCACTGTTTCTTATCTTCAGGTTTTCAGTCACACTTTGTGATATAAGCTTCCCCATTTGCTTGATGCTGTTGGCCTTGTTCTCTCTGTAGAGATAAAACTGTCTTGAATTCAATACACTGAACACTCACCTACTCAAACCTTCATTATCCAATTCCCTTTTCTCTCATCTGCAGTCAAAACTCATTCACATCCACGCAATTTGCACAGTTACTAATGTCAAATTCTTTCTCACTTTTGGAGACGTTTATTCAGAACTCCTTTTCTAGTCTTTCTTGAAGGAAAGTTGTCATGTAAGTTAAAAACCACTTATGGTTAGCTAAAAAACCTGCCCTTTTAATTCTAATAATGCAATATGTTTAGCTGTTTCTAAATAGTGAGAAGAGAAAATAGCCTAACGTGTTTCTCATGCTTCAGTCACCCTCTCCCTCACTGTGCTTGCCTTAAAGAAACTGGAAATGTAAAATGAAAATGAGTTATGTTCAATTAAACCTGCTGTGTTTCCAAGGCATGAGAACAACTTCCTAATTTAAAAATATTTCACAAGATTCTCAGAAGATTTCAACATGCACCTTTCATCATTTTTGTGGCAGGCTCAGGAAACGTTGCACTTTGCTCTGCAATAATAACATCACAAAACAGCATTATAATGGAACAATGCAAAACTATATACATATATTATTAGATTTATCAGATTTGTATCAGATTATTAATAAAAGTTTAAATAATTCGAACAGGTCCTCTAACAATATCTATCCATGATGCTGCATGAAATTACTGCCATATGGAAGTGTAGACTAGCCTGCTGTGGATTGATTGATTGATTGATTGTCTATCATTCATTTTGTGCTTCACAGATTTGTAACAACATAAGTAACCCCACTGACTAGCATAGGTTTATGTATTTATTCATTTTCAAAGTTCATCAGAGAACATCAAAAGGGCCCAAAATACATTATATTCTGAAATACAATCACTGACGCCTACGTTAACATCCATAGTGTCTGGATGCATTGGATGCAGCGTCATTGTCCAGATAGTTTATGATCAACCGTTTTGTTTATCATCAAATGTATGATTCTACAATTAGAATTATACATTTTAAAAAATGACAAATAAATAAAATTGTAGGGGACGATTTCAAAATATCTGTAGCTAATGCGGTTCTTCTCATAATAACGGAAAATTACTGCTAACAAAAAGTCCTGACAAATACAAATCAAGTTCCTGTGTGACGTCAAGCAGTCAGCCAGGAGGAGGCTCGCGCACAACATTTCTCTCACACAGTGAGCTGCAGTCGTGTCTGACCGGTTACCTTCTCAATACTCTCAAAAACATATATATTTTTATATCTATCCTTTTTCTCTTTTAGAAGAACAAAGCCAAAGTCAAAACTGAGGTTGCCTTAGTAAAGGTAGGGTTTTTTTGGTATTTAACGTGAGGTAAAATGGCTGCTGTTTTGAGTGCGTGAATGCAGAAAATGGCGTCGTTATAGAACAAACACCTGAGAGTGTTTCTGATTGCTTTGCTGTTTATATAAAACATCGATATGCGTGTCAGTCTGTGCATAAATTAATATGTATAACTTGGCTTCTCTCTGTGTCCTGAAGCGTGGAAAATATTACATGACCAAACACCGCATGCTTGCTGGCTGTTACGCAGAAGCTATTATAGTAGTGGAAATGTTGGGCTGTATCTGTTTACGTTATTGTTATTAGGTGATTTGGTCGTCTTTTAGGCTTTCAAAATAATGAAAACTGAAAGACGTTGCGGTAACTTATACAGCGGTTGCTCGTTTTTCTTTGTTAGCCTCGTTACTGTTAGCAAGCTAACGTTAAAGGGTTGGCCTCTTTTGTTAGGAAAGGGGATAACAATTTCATTCCGACCAAATATATTGGTGCTGTAAACTATTTTTGATCACGTTTAATATCAATCTCTGGTGTAGGCCTTTTCATCTTGAGAGGAAGAGGAAATTGATAAATCTGATCAGACTTGTACGTCCAGTGTGTGTAATACGCAGCCATTTCTGAGCATGCCAGATTGCTCATGTTTCCTTGACTCTCTTTTCTTTTGTTTCTTCTTTCTTTCTAATACAGTTCGGATTTCCCCACCCCGCCCTTTGATTATTATTCTTTTGAAGATTCTTCGTTGTCAAGCCGCCAAAGTGGAGAGTGTGATTGCAGAAGGGGGTGCTTCTCGTTTCAGGTAAGATCATACATCGGCCAGGACTTGGCTACCAGATATTCTTAATTTATCCGTCAATAGAAAAAACATAGCTTAGCTGTACCCTAAATTATAAAGACAATTTGCCTGTTTACATCATTGTTTGTTCAGCAAAGTCTTCATTTTGAGGCACCCAAATTAAATTGGATTTCCCAATGTTGAAGCTTTTCACATCAAGATTGTCTGTGTATAGGCTTACTCTCAAGTTGAAACACCATAAACATTGTGTATTGACTGGCATTTCTCTCTATTGCACGCTGGTTCAGTTGCGTTTTAGACCCGATCATCTGCGTTGACGCCACACCAGTCACCTTGAGCAAGTGGACAGTTCAATCGATTTAACTTAACTCATGACAGAGGGGTAAAGCATTTGCCTGAATTTTTAAAAGGATTTTTGAATTGAAGATTGAAAGTTGATCGATATGGGGGAACTCTTTTTGATGGGTGTCTTAAAATGAAGTCACTCGGGTATTGGGGTACTTGCCACGTTAAAAGATAAGTCATAAGGTGTATTAACTGATCCACCAGTTCTGTTTTCTGCTGCTGTGTTTTTAAAATGGTTTCCACATCTCCTGTTATGTGTTGTCTTGTGGTTGTTGTGCGAATGGGTTTTTTTTTTTTTTTTTTTTTTTTAAGTTGTCTAATCTTGAGTATTGCATTTATTTAAATTTTAGTGCTTCTTCGGGCGGAGGAGGAGGTAGGGGTGCACCTCAGCACTATCCCAAGACTGTCGGTAACAGGTATGGTTTGTTAAAGTCAAGAACAATCCAGATTCGCAATATGTTTTGGAGACTCTAATCGCTTTGTTTCCCTTTAGCGAGTACCTGGGGAAAACCCCAGGGCCTAGCGTTCAGAGATGGGTTCCTTCACGAAGCACTAGACGAGATGTCAACTCCTCCAATGAAAAAGAACATCATGATGCAATATTTAGGAAAGTGAGAGGGTAAGTGTCCTTAAGGAGAATTAATATTCACTTCAGCAGAGATGGGAGTTTAAAGAAGCCTCTGTTTTTGAGCTCTTTTGTTCATTGTGCCCTGAGCCTTGTGAGCATGTTTTTGTGGTTGGGTCAGCTGACGCACTCAAGCTCAGATAAGCACAAATTATATGTGGTAAACAGTGGTCTTTGTTTTAACTGGTTCAAGATGTTTATTCTTTGCTCTTGCTTCTCTCTTGTTAGCATACTTAATAAACTGACACCTGAAAAGTTTGACAAGCTATGCCTTGAGCTTCTCAATGTGGGCGTAGACTCTAAACTTGTCCTCAAAGGAGTCATCTTGCTGGTAAGATGGTTATTGGCTTTTTTTTTTTGTACATTTCACCAGGTTTCATGGTGAATTTGAATGAACAATTAAAATTTATGAAACCAGGTAGACACGTTACATAGAATGGCCAAAAATGTAAATAAAAATGCACTGCTGTTAATGCTTTTGAGAAGTGGCTAATGCTAAATACACAAAAAAACAATAATATTGTGAAGTATTAGAATTTTAACTTTTTAAAAATGTATTCTTGTAATGGCAAAGATGCATTTACTCCACTTGTCGGTGTTACATGATTCTTCAGAAATCATTAGACAAGTCATTAGATAAATTACTTTGCCACTCCAGAAAAAAAACAGCTCTCTAGAATGTTTTTAATGATTATTCTGACCATTAAACAACAACAGTGCATTTCATGTTTGAACCACAATTTTAATATTTCAAAGTCATACCAGACATTTTAGGATAATGACTTGAATTTACTGAGATCAACATCAGTTTCATGCATTACAGAATTACTATTACTATGACATACTAATTCTGTCATCTATCCTTTAGATCGTAGACAAAGCCCTAGAAGAGCCCAAATACAGCTCACTCTATGCTCAGCTATGTCTGCGTTTGGCAGAGGATGCACCAAACTTTGATGGCCCTACACCTGAAATCCAGTCATCACAAAAGCAGAGCACAGTGAGTACCTGAATGCCGTTATAAATTGTATGGCATAACTGCATTTATTAAGGATTGCTGAATCTGATAGAGCTACATGTAATTAAATAATTGGTTACGAAAGTAATTGCCCATGTAGTTTCATTTTTCTAATAGTGCACCATACTGTATATTTGCCTGCAGACTTTCAGAAGACTTCTAATTACCAAGCTTCAAGATGAATTTGAAAACCGCACCAAAAATGTTGACAGTAAGTCTCTCCCTCCTACGATGTCCTAAGTGTTTTTTTTGTTGTTGTTATGGTTTTGTTTGTTTGTTTTTGTAAGAAAAGGGTTAGTGCTGCTGTGTTGCAGTTTAACATTCAACTATGTCTCTTTATTTAGTCTACGACAAACAAGATAACCCTCTCACCTCTGAGGAGGAGGAGCAGCGTGCCATTGCCAAGATCAAGATGCTTGGCAATATCAAATTCATTGGAGAACTCGGCAAACTTGACCTCATCCATGAATCTATCCTTCATAAGTGCATCAAAACAGTGTGTATCCCACTCAACATTTCAGTCTATTAGTTCCACTCCATTATGTGCTTTGGTTAGTGGTGTCTCAGTGATTTTGGTGACTCACACACTCTACACTATCTGTAGCTTTTGGAGAAAAAGAAGAGGGTCCAGCTCAAGGACATGGGAGAGGATCTGGAGTGTCTCTGTCAGATAATGAGGACTGTGGGGCCCAGACTCGACCATGAAAAAGCCAAGGTACTACTTGACCCAAGGACCATTAAGGGTCACATTAAATGATAAATATATAAACACCAATTTGTCTTTCACATTTTATTTTTAATAACTGTTACCAGGAACCATAAGTTCAAAGTACAAATTAATGTTTTTCACAAAGGAATATGATTGTAATGCGCATTTATAAGTGTTGAGAGTTGATTTGTGGTTTTGTAGGGTTCTCAGGGATGAGTTTCAACCATGAAGCAATTGTCTGCAGCTTGTGCTCTTTCTGAAATTGATCCTTGAATGATGTACTTTTTCACCTTGTCTCTAAAATTGGTCAATTTGCTAGAAATTAGCTTTGTATTTGTAAGAGCAAGACATGACTGATTGGAATAACGTCATGTTGGCTTTTTGGAAAATACCGTAGTGCCTTTTAAGTCTTGGTTTTGTGAATGGTTTTTTTTCTTTCTCTTGCGGAGCAGTTTTAAGAGGATGATAGAGCCATTAAGTTACATAAGTGTAATTTGTGGTCATGATCTCTCATCCATCGTTTCCTTTCCCACAGTCTTTAATGGATCAGTACTTCGGCCGTATGCGATCCTTAATGAACAACAAGGATTTGCCTGCAAGGATTCGTTTCCTACTGCAGGACACCGTGGAGCTGAGAGAGAACAATTGGGTTCCTCGCAAAGCTTTCATCGACAACGGACCAAAGACGATTAACCAGATTCGTCAAGATGCAGTGAAGGTAAAGTTTTTCTTTTGTTACTTTGACAAAAACTGTAATGCAAAGTGAGTTACAAAAAATGTAAAGTGTTTAATTAATAAAAGTCTGTCTTTCCCTCTCTGAAGGATTTGGGTGTTTTTATTCCACCCATGAACCAGGGAATGAGAATGGACTTCTTCCTAGAAGGCCCCTTTATGCCGAACAGGATGAAACTGGATAGAGAAGCTCTCGGGGGTTTGGCTGAAATGTTTGGTCAGATGCCAGGTGAGTTTCTAACTTTATTAATTGTATTTGTTTGTTGAGAAATGTGCCATGTCTTCATCTTAACCTGTAATTATTATTGCAGGTAGTGGCATAGGGACTGGTCCAGGTGTGATCCAGGACAGATTTTCCCCAACCTTAGGACGTCATCGCACAAATCCTCTTTTCAATGGCCACAGTGGACACATGGCTTCCCAACCACAGTCACAGTTTGACTTGGGTATGAAGCCTTTCATCAAGTCTAACCAGGTAAGCATAAATGTTTTTGCTGCTCTTACAGCATTGTTTAAAAAAATTAATAAATAAAATTAAAAAAAACACATTGAGATTTCTAAACAACTATATATCCTTAGGGACAGAATCAGCATTTTCACAACCAAAACCAGAACCATTCAAACCAGCAGCAAGCTCAATCTAAGGACATGCCTCCACGCTTCAAGAAGGGGCAGCTCAATGCAGACGAGGTAAACAAGACACTAAGTGCTGAGTAAAACCAAAACATCTTCCACCCTATGATTATAAAAAGACGCGTTATTCTGAGGGACTCCACTGGAAGGTAGTTTTCATACTTTGTCTTTTCTTTGTTTCTTCCTGTTCTTTCTCTCCGCTTTATGCTTCTCTTCTATCCCTCACTCTTAAACTGCCAACCAGTCCGCTGACTGCGATTATGAGATATGAGGGTGTGAATTGTCAAAATAGTATCCAGAATTTAATCTTTGTAACTACTCTAACAAATGTTCTGTATGTTACCCATGATCTATGCTTACAGATCAGCCTTAGACCTGCTCAGTCGTTCCTCATGAATAAAAACCAAGTGCCAAAACTGCAGCCCCAGATTCCCACCATGATTCCTCCCAGTGCTCAACCTCCACGTACACAGACTCCACCACTAGGACAGGTAGAAAATCCTCTCAGCTTTGCTGAACTTTTTAGTTGGAGTTAATATTTCATGTCAATGAATTTAGATTCCATGGAATGACTTCACATTAAAAAAAAAAATGCCTTTTTAGCCTCCTCAACTTGGTCTGAAAACCAACCCGCCTCTGATCCAGGAGAAACCTCAGAAGACTGCTAAGAAACCAGCACCTACTAAGGAGGAACTGCTGAGAATGACTGTGCGTGCCTTTTTGTTTGTTTGTTCTACCCTTTTTCTGTTCAAAGCATTCTCATCATCGGCTGTTAAGAGTCTTTCTAATGGTTTACTGAATTTGTTTACAACAGGAGAACATTGTGACTGAATATCTGAATAGTAAGAACATGGAGGATGCCGTTAGTGGTGTGAAAGAGATGAAAGCTCCCAAACACTTTCTGGCAGAGATGTTGAGTAAGATCATCATGTGTTCTCTGGAGAGGACTGACGAAGACCGGGAACAGGCTAGCACTCTTATCCATACACTGCGTACTGAGGGCTTCATCACTGGGGAAAACTTCATGCAGGTAGGTTTTTTTTTTTTTTTTGGGGGGGGATTCAGCAATCAAAATATTTGTATTTTGTGTTACATTATCTAATTCTCATAATTATTTTTGTCATCAGGCTTTGCTGAATGTCTTAGATCAGTGCCCTAAGATTGAGGTGGACATTCCTCTGGTGAAGTCATACCTAGCACAGTTTGCAGCACGGGCCATCATTGCTGAATTAGTCAGTGTGGCAGAACTGGCTCATCCACTGGAGAATGGCAACCACTTTCCTCTTTTCTTGCTATGTCTGCAGCAAGCTTCCAAGCTCATGGACCGCGAGTGGCTCACAGATCTCTTTCAGCAGAGCAAGGTCAACATGCAGAAGATGCTTCCTGGTATGTCTAATTCATACACACAACTGTTTTTTTTTTTTCGATAATGACATTTTGCTATTAAATAGGATTGATTTTGATTGTGTTGCGTTTAACTAGAACTTTTTTCTTCCCCTCAGAAATTGACCAGAATAAAGACCGCATGCTGGAGGTTCTTGAGGGGAAAGGTTTAAGTTTCCTTTTCCCCTTGCTGAAACTGGAGAAGGAACTGCTGAAGCAGATCAAGGCAGACCCCTCCCCTCAGTCCATCTACAAGTGGATCAAAGACAACATTTCTCTCAAACTCCACACCGACAAGGGCTTCATCAACATACTTATGACCAGGTACAGCCCATTGAATGTGCATTGCATTCATGAATGGAGATATGTGAGAGGGAGACTGATATAATTGACGTTGTTGTGGCTTTTCTGTTTAACAGCTTCTTGCAGTATATCTTTGCTGAGCTTGGCGTGGACGAAGGTGATGAGCAACTGGCCTCCCCTTCTAAAGAGCAGCTTGACCAGGAGAAACAACTACTACTCTCCTTCAAGCCAGTCATGCAGAAGTTCCTCCATGATCACACTGATCTGCAGGTCAGCGCCCTGTATGCCCTGCAGGTGCACTGTAATACCAACATTTTCCCAAAAGGTACAGGAACTACTTTTTGTAACCTTTAGTGCCCGTTGAGATTTTCTAAATCAATAAAACCTTGACTTTTGTGTCTTGTTATTTAGGCATGTTGCTTCGCTACTTTAGTAACTTTTATGACATGGAGATAATTGAGGAGGAAGGTTTCCTTGCATGGAAAGAAGACATTTCCCAAGAATTTCCTGGAAAAGGAAAAGCTTTATTCCAGGTAAGTTTAACCACCGTGTTTTTAAATGGAAATGTTTTTACCCTTTCGAGTACATGTAGATTGACAGGTCTTTAATCTTTTTCTTTTTTAGGTGAACCAGTGGCTGACTTGGCTTGAGACGGCTGAGGAAGAGGAGTCTGAGGAGGAAGCTGACTGAGGAACTGACGAATCTTCTAGTACACATCAATTTCCTTCTACATGACTTGATGTCTTCTCTTTGGTTCCTGCACCCTTTGCAGTAGCTCACATTCAGCCAATTACAGTACACTGCTGCTAGGCTCATGAATTAAATGAAAGACGTAGTAATACCATTATCGTAACGTCTCTAATGTATTTTCTCGCATCATAACCAATGTCAGGCTTGTTATCTGCTTTAGTTTCAGAACCACTATGCTTTTTCAGTAGAAAAAGTGGTAGCCAAATCTTCCTTACATATTTGTTTTTTGTTTCACAAGATACAGGACAGAAAACCTTTCAGCGTCTCAGCAGAAGTGAAACTTGTTTATATAGAACCAATGATTTGTTTACGGTCTGTCTTGGGGATTGATTAAATTGAATCATGAGATCCTGGTTGAATGGCCTTTGTAGGTTACGCTGTAGACGCTTTTATTAGTGTTATTCTGGGTTGGTTGCAATATCTTACACCCCTCGTGCATGATTTAAACATCCGTAAAACTGTAATCACTGTAACATGTTAGCAGTTTCCATTTCTACCTCCTACTGAACGAGCGTTATTTAGTGCAGGCTTCTGATGTCTAAAGTTTTAGTCTTGAATTAAGATCCAGAACATCTGCGTAGTTTGATTTTGCACAACACACTACCTAATAAGTATCTCAGCTTGGAGTAGTTCAAGTGCTTTCCATTGAAGATGCAGAAATCAAGCTACTAGTGTCAACTTAATGCCTCTGCTGCCCCAGCCTTACTTCATCAATGTTGTCTGCAGTGTGTTCTGACAAAGGTAACTGAAATGTGTTCTCTGTTAATGGCAGGGTTAGGGTAGTAATGTTGCCCTTCAGGTCCCACTGATTTGCTGCAAATTATTCCAATCTTTAACATCGAAGTGATGGATTATTTTAACCTGCCTTTTTAATGGGTCGTAAAATGTAAAAGAAAATGGGGAAAATCCAGAAAAAAATGAGGTGAAAGGCTTTGCCCTTGTCAATGCGGGTTTCTCTGCAAACCTTTTATTGACAGGTGTTTTAACTGTTTTTGACAAAGTTAATCTTGTACACTTGTGTTTGCCAACATGTTAACTGCAATTCAGTTGTCAGAAAGGAAATGGCTTATGATCATGTCATTGTAAGGCTGTTTAGTGCTGTATTCATCATCACTATTGCTGAATTCACAATAAAGGAAAAACTTGATTAGCTAAAGTGTTTCAGTTGACATTTTTTGGAAGAAATGCTCTGAGAATTTTATATTTCGATAGATTTCATTGTTAAATCTCTTGTGAAGTTAGAATTATTTTGCTAGAATCTATTCCACAAGGATACAGTACCATTTGTTTTGGTTTTGTGCAACATTTAAAATAAGTTTTGTAGATCAAAACGTTCAAAAATTAATTTTAGGCATATTAAATCTTGTTTACTACAAATATTTTGTTTAGGCAATATATCTAAAATTAGACATTTACATTTATTCCTCATCAGTGGGGATCCAGAAATATTCCACTTTCCTGTTTCTCCTTGAAAATCCTGATTGATGGGTGTCTGCCATTGGTGCCAGCTCGCTGAAGTGGCCTGGGCCGGTGTCCCGTCCAACTCGAGGTGCAGCCACCCTTAACATCGTCCTGCTGAGAAGATGAGACAAATTAAGTCAATACATTTTCTAATGAAAGATTAGCTTTTGATAAATTATACATACCTCCCTGAACTCCTCTCTGATTCCTCACTGTTGAGGTCAGGCGTAGAGATATACACAGGGTCTCCTTCCTGTTGTGTGCATGTTATTAAATGTTGTTATGTAGTAACAAAATGGATGTTTACATTTGTTTATTTTGTCAATGTGTTGTACAGAAAAGAAACTTTACCGTGAAGTTCCTTGGGGTGCCATCTTGATTTTTCAGGATCTTAACCCTCTGGTCGCTTTCAGTCATACACAGGAAGTAGCTCTTAATATTAGCTTGACACTGAAGTGAGATGCAAGTATGTGTTATTGTGCCATCAATTCAGAAAAAACAATTTCTGAATTAGGTTATAGTTCCATTTTGAAAATAAATTTTTTTCAGGGTTCTTTAAGATTTTTATTCTGTCATTATCATGATTAGTGTAATTTAAAAAAAAAAAAGTTTTTATTTCCATACACATAGGACTGCTCAAAATTTGAACAGTTTAAGAATTTTGCTTAGAATTTTGGTTCAGCAAAAAAACACTCACGCTCACCAAATGTAAAATAAGTAGAAATATTTTGTAAATGTCTTTGTCACAATTGTATGCATCCTTGCCTACTAAAATATAACTTTAATTTAAAAAATGAATAAATACAATAGTGTTATATTACATTTTACAAGTGGGCGCAAAATTCTGTGTCTTTATTCAAGATGGACACAAAAGGAAAGGTGGACATACTGCTTTGGTCTGTCTCAGAGACTTAAGTTCTTCCTGCTTTCTGATGACTTCTGTCAGAACCTGGTGTTTCTCTCTCCAGCTGAGACACTCCCTGGTGCGATCTTCCCTCTCCCGCTCGGCTAAATGTCTTTCCTTTTCAGATTCCTGCTGGGCTTTATTGGCCCTTTCTCTCTGCTCTTCAGCAACCAGAGCTCTGCGTCTGGAGTTCACCTCCCTACAGAGAGAGGATAACAGTGACGAACAGCATCATGAACCAGACTGTTTCAATTTAGCTTTTATTCCATTATAATGGCCTGAATGCTGGCACGTCAGGATCCATTCACAATGCTTGTATTACCAAAGATACATGGCATTACTGAAGGCTTTCAAGCTTACTTTTCCATTATCTTTACATTCTCCTCAGTCAGCTCCTTCAGTTTGTGTCGTAACGTGTTCCTCTCATCCTCCAGTATTTTGTTCTCCTCATGGAGAGCCTGCTTTTCTCCTGACACCCTGTCTAGTTTTAGCTTGGTCTCAAAGTAATTCTTTTCAGCTTGTGCTAAAAGTAGCTGGACATCATTGTGCTATGGATGACAGTATGCAAATTAATTCAGTGGTGCCATATAGAATTATTTTGCATTTGCATTATTTTGCATTTATGTGTTTGATGATGTATCTGTACCTCTTTTTTCAGCAGATGTAGTTCTTCACTGAGCCGTGTTTTGTCAGCTACTGCAAAATCTTTTTCTTGCCTGCTGTCTATTGCCCGAGCCTCAGCCAGTGCCCTGCTCTTGTCCGCCTCTGCTCGTCCTCTGTCAGCATCCTCAGCTGCCCTGGAGCACAGTGTGGCTCTCTGCTGGCTGAGATGCAGCTTTTGTTTTAACTGATTATTACAAAGGAAAGAGTCAAACATGGTTTTGATTAGGGATGTGCTCTGCTACAACTAATTTCAAAGTCACTTTAATAGACATAACCGACTAGTCGACTCATCTAAAAGTAAGAAAACCTCAGAATATAGTCTAAAACTTTGCGTGTAATATGCAATCCACTTTTAAATACTTTATGAACAATCCTTAAATTATTCCAGATCGATGTTATTCGAGTTGTTCTTATTTTCCATCAAACCGCTAAAATTTGTAAAACTGACAGCAACAAAAGCGGCAGACATGCTGAATGAAAATGCAAATTCACTCTCAGGCATCAAGTGGCGCATTTGACAAGCAGAAACATATGGGTTTTAAACGTTACCATTGTAAACAAAACAGCTCTGAGCTGATACACACTATGTTATTAGGCATTGTACCGTAAATTGTAAAAATATCAACAAAATCTTTCCGAAGAATTTTAGTTCCCTTTCATACATAATGTTTTCCCCTTTAAATCGGTAACAAGCTCCCACACCTAGGTCTATTTCCAAGTGGAAATTTCTGAGAGGCACTCAGTGACACACACACAAAAAAAATACATGTAGCCTATATGCAAGGTCTGGGAGCAGAGATGAAATAAGTTTGTTATCCACTCCAGATATCCACTTCTTGACTATAGTTGACTATAGTATTTTGTTGTTGACTAGCAGCAGTTCTGCTCTTCTACACTGACTATGATTCCTGACGTGTCATTGCACACCTCTTTAACTTGGGCCTGGAGTTCCTGGTTGAAATTGCGCAGGTTTCTCATGGTGAGCTCACTCTCAGTCCTCATCATGATCCTTTCCATGTGAATTTCGTTAGACAGATACTTGTTCTCCTTCTTTAGGTCTTCACATTCCTGAAAAACACAAATACAGTGGAAATGGGACTACCCTGCTGAAAAAACCAGCATATGCTGGTTAGGTATGTTTTGATGCTGGTTTATGCTGGTCCTTTGCTGGTTTAAGCTGGTCTTTTTGCTGGTTTATGCTGGTCACATGCTGGCAAAGGACCAGCATAAACCAGCAAAACTACCAGCTTTTTCAGCAGGGTATGCATCCAGTAAGACACAAAATATATTTTGCAGAATGTTTCAGCTTTCCCAGCTTGCTGAAAATTCTATAATTTAGATTTTTTCTTTAATTTAGCTACTATTATCATTTACAGTCAGTTTATATTTGTATATTTTCCCATTTTAATTTTTAAGTTTTAGTCATTTTTGGGGTTTTTTTATATTTAGTAGTTTCTGTATACACACACAGGTAGGCCTATATATAATATATAAATATATATATATATAACTGAACTACTGAAAAAAAAAATCTGTTAACGTTTATTTTAAGTAGGCATAAACATTTATTTATTTTTTATTGTTGCACTTTTAGTTTCATTTTTTTGTATTTCAGTTTTAAGTATTTAATGACCATAAAATTATAAATTAATTTTTAACTCGTTTTAATCTGAAAAGAAAAAAAATTAAAGGACAACATATTAAAAATATTATTTTACAAATTATCTTTCACATGTACATGTCAGTTACATGAGACCCAAGTCAGAATATTTGAGAAAGACCTCAAATACAGAATTCTATTAACAATTAATGTGTGTTATCTATGAAGTACACCCTTGTTCTGAATGTGCCCAGAGGACATTGCCCTAATGTTCTCCATCGTGTCAGCACCTACCTTCCTCTTCCTCACTAGTTCTCCCTGCAGGTGGTTGATCTGCAGGAAGGAGCCGCTGGCACTCAGAGCACTCACAGGTCGGACTGCACGTACAGGTCTTCGAGGAGGGTGCGTGGGTTTCGAAACTCCTTTAATCTCCTCTATGCTTTCGAATCGGCCGCTCATGTTGTTGCTGCTGTGAGAAAGAGACTTAAAAGTACCACTGTCTGAAGCAGGGGTCTTCAGTGAAGTCAGAGCCTGGAGCTCTCCATGAGAGCTGGCCCTTAGGTTCATGGCTCTGACTGGATGCTGAAACCAGATGCAAACTTTAAATTTTGAGCCGCTGTGAAATGTGTTTTCCTCCTGCCGACCCAATGTCCCTGTAGACGCGAATGCAATGGGAACTAGGGAGACTCACCAACATGCAGCCTAGTTCAATAATTTATGAGGAAATGTTATACCAACTCACAGGGAGCAGAAACTCTACGCTACCACAAGGGATCAAACACAACTCATCTCATCCTTGACTAATTGCACCATAGCGCCTCTCAACATCCTGAAATGAGCTGGTTAGGGTTAACACCATATTGGTAATGATGCCAGAACTGAAGACTGACTAGATTTTACTTTTTTTAAAGAAAATCTGACTGATGTTTACCAAGAAAAACCAAGTGTTAAGGTTGGTTGTCTGTGATATTCTGATCATTACATAGGACTCAGTTAATATCAGTCTCTTGGAAATTTCCCATTTTATTATTCTTTAGGCAAAAATGTTGAAACCATCTTACATCTCAGGTATGGATTGTAGTAAAAAATTACCTCAGAGGATTTCAGTATTATAACAGCAAATGGTACTGGTCTTAGACTTCTGGGGACCTTAAGAAAAACTTTGTCAGGGTGTCCGTCATGTTGATTCTTATTGAAGGTACTAAAGTTATTCAGAGAAGAGCAGTGAATGATTGTCTCAGCAGAATGTTTATTAGACTGCTGTCACTTTAAGACAGAATGCACAAATCTAATATACTGACAAGCTTACTGACTTTTGATTTGTTTTGTGTGTGTGTGTGTGTGTGTGTAGGTGTCTATTTAGTGCAAACCAGAAGCCCCATGCAGTCTGTATGTCTCACCCCATCTTGGATCACATGCACAGAAAGCCTTCTGGGGATTTTTGACTGTTATGACTAACTAACAGCCTGCGGCCTGTGTGAACGGTTCCTAATGAACTTTCAAGAGTAAGCTTAAGACAATAAACAAGATTTCATATAGTTATTTATTTTGCGATCACTCATTATCACAATTTCACAAGTGAATAACACATTAAAACATATAAATAGCATACTTAAATTATTATTCAGAATTTTTCTGAATTATATCCCTAGTAATAGTCTACCAATAACACCAGATCCTTTACAAGTATAGTATACAAGAGTGATTCCCTTCACTTTACAGAGGAAGGAAATTCAAACCCCTCCATTGTAAATGTATTATTCAGGCAGAGTGAAGCAGCACAAATAAGAACAAGTTCCACTGGCCCAGATAGCCCTGTTTGTGGTTTTGCTATAACCATTAACTGCATAACAACTAAACAAAAACAGATTTTTTTTTTTCAACTTTTTGTGACTTCAACTAGTTTAGTGATATAAAAGAAGCAGAGTACACAAACTTTTAATACATGAATAATATTGAAAATCCCAGTCAAAACCTTTCGTCATGATGGTTTATTTTATCTGCTCTCAGAAAAATAAGGAAAAATGTGTTTATGTTCTAAGTCAGGAATTTGGAAATTAGATAATTATTTGAATCTGCAAAAATGGTACAGGATGCTTTGAATAACTTCCTGTAATTTTCTACGCCGCCCCTGTGGGTTTATTCAGAGGATATGCTTTCTATGTTTCCCTGCATGCTTGACAAGTCATCACTAGCCTGTAATTCACTGTTCTCAGTCCCTCTCACAATAGCATGCAACTTGGCTGGTTGACTTGAAAGTGACGTGGTAATGAGCCCTGTTTATTTAGCCTTCAGAATCACAGACAACCCTGGAAAGAATGACCTGCAGAAAGAAGCAGGCCTAATTCAGCAGTCTTCTGCTAACATCACAGATGCTATACATCAGGCTTATAAAATTTTCACTTGTCCAAGGATACACTGAAAGGAAATATTTTTTCAGTTGGATAATAAATCATCAAGGACATCAACAATGTCAACATTTGCAATGAATTTAACTTGAAATAAATAAATAAATAAATGTCTAGTAATTATAATTTTAAAGAGAGAAAGAGACTTTATTTATACTTTACAGAGTCAGATGTGACTCCGATATGAAATGGAAGTCAGGACAACTTCCAACAATGTCTATATATGCATGATTTATCAAATGATTTCAAATATAGTTAACATAACTAGTGCACGACCACAGGAAATGAAAGTTTTTTTATTTGTCCTCTGCCCTAGCTTTAAATGCGCTTATTGTGAAGGTCATCATCCTCAACCTCCTGTTTCCTATTTACATGGGTCTCTTTCTGCAACATCATCAGAACGATTGTGTTCAAACTTCTGGACATTTTAGGTGGCATGTTCCGCAGTCATGGCGAGAGTCTGGTTACAATTATGTTTACCGCTCTTCTTATTTACAAGCACACTCTGTCTGGATGTGAGTCAAATCAAAGGTAGATTTATCTCTTTCTTGTTCTGTTGATTTAAATGCAATTTTGTTAGTTTATGAATCTATACTTTTGCACTTTTTTAAAAACCATCTTTTGTTGGTTGCTTTTAGTTCCTACAAACGATGGAACGTCTGGAATATTGTTAATCCAAACCAAAAGCAATAGGTACAGTTTTAATGCCACCACAGCCAAAGAAGCATGTGAGGCTTTTAAAATGAGAATTGCTTCAAAGGCTGAAGTGGAAACAGCAAACAAAAATGGCTTACAGACATGCAGGTAAATCATTATTTAATGAGATTTATTTATTTAATGTCAAATTTAAAATATGATTGTATATATGGTATTGATCTGCTCTTTTAGGAAATATGATTCTTGTTTTTAAATAATATTTAAAACCCTGGATGCCTTATATATGTCACTTTAAAGACTCATTTAGAATAAATATAATATGGACATGAATGTCTAGGACACAGACCTACAAACACACTAGATACCCAAATGTAATGAATTTTGTTAGATGTATTGTCACTATCAGAATAGAAATGTGTGTGTGTATGTAATATTTAGAAGTTATATTTGAAAAAGAGATTGCACTCTTAGAAGATTTCTTGTTTTCACACAGGTTTGGCTGGGTTGAGGAGCAAATCGCAGTAATTCCTAGAATCGAGAAAAGCGAAAAATGTGGTAATGGCCAGTCAGGCGTTTCTGTTTGGAGAGCTGACATCAGCAAAATGTTTGACGTTTACTGTTTTAAGCTAGCAGGTAATTATATATAGGCTATAATATGTTTCTGAAAATACTTTCATCAAAATAATAAGTGTTCTGAAATTCTGAATAATGATGTTTAAAATGTTATTTTAAAAAAATCGACATTATGAGGACATCTGGAATTTGGATGGGTTTTTTAACTAACATGTAATTTTAAACTTAAAATCAGTAAATAAATCTACTAGGCTTGTCAGTAAATTATCTCTCAAAATGCACCTTAGGTCCTGATGGATCATTTAAAACAACATCAAGCAGACCTCAATCTACAACAGGAAGGAGAACACCGTCAAACAACCGTTATTCCACTGAAACAACCCATCCATCATCCATTAAGTCAACCTCTACTCCTGCCTACACATCAAGATCCCTTCCTCCACATACATCCACCCCATCCATTTCCTTTACTTTCAACACTTCCTCCTCAACATTTGTAACACTTAATCTTTCTAACATCAGTGACAGTTCCCAGACAACAACAAGCACTCCGTCTTTTTCATCTTCAACTTCACCCGAATTTTCAACCTCATCTTCCTCTCATTCATCCACTCATTTTCTTCTTCAGCATAGTTCAACTCCAACAGGTCACCCTGCATTGTCCCAAACCACTACGCCCGACAGACCATCCATTAGAGGTTGGGTTTTGAAACTTACATCACCTCTTTAATAATTTAAGTACTTTGCACATATATTTTTATCACTCTCTTTTGTCTTTTTTAATTTAGCAGATCCCAAAACATTTGTCATCATTTCCATTGTGTTACTGTTATTGCTGGCAGCGGCAGGTGTGGCTTTGTATCTCAAAATGTAAGTGTTTAATCCACTGTCATGAGAAAACAGTTGTTACATGCATACTATTTTCTGACTAGTGTGGTTTGCTTTAGTAAAAGAAGACAACTGTTTACATCCTGGACCAGAATGAGGCCAGAAGAGATTACTGAAACCGAGATGTGGAAGCGAATAAGGGAGAGGCATTGTATGCCAGAACAGACCAGCAAAGACAACAACAATAGGAAATGCAACATCATCCTTCAAATGGAAGAAGAACCAAACTTATCCTAAAAAAAACAAAAAAAAGTGTTTTACAGAGGAAAGAAATTCATATGGATTCGGGGGGTTGAAAAAGTGTTCACATGCTAGGCTACTTTTTAGTTTGCTGCTCATTTAATTTCAAATATTATTTTACTTTCAAATAACAATAACACATGTAAATACTAGTCTGTTCTTAATAGTGCTGTATGATAAGATTATATAATCTTATCAATGACAGTAATTTGTATCCTTGAACTCCTTAGTTGTAGGCTACTTGTTGTCTGTAAGTATCAAGGTTCAATAGATTTTTACCACTGAGCGTGCTCGTGACATCATCAACCAGCGTCAATGTTTTCTTGTTATCATCCGACTTGTCATCTCGAATATTTGCTTGGAAAAACAAATGTCAGCAGGTTTGTGGTCATATATTTCCATCTCTCTGGTTTCACGTACGATTGTAGCTAATACTGAGTGTTGAGTGTGTTTCCGTTACGGTCTTTATGTATTGTTTTGGCTAGCCGAGCTAACACTAGTAGCTACAGTAAATGTTTCATATCAGCCTCGTCTATATTTAAAACTGCCTTTTCACAATCTGAAACAAATGTATATGGTTCACTTGTCTGCTTGGTTGTTACGTCTTTAGACATTTAGCTGTTATTGGTAAGTAATAGGGTAGGTAAGAAGATAAATAAACACCTGTTCATTTCGAAAGTATTGGTGTACATATATTATGAATAAATGCTTCGTGATTAATGTCACTAACAACGTCGATATCTATGATGTAACATGAGTAATTAATATTAATATATAAGTAGAGAGGCGAGTCATTTAATATCAGCAGTTTAATATGATTTATTTGTGGCCATGCCTTTTAGCACATCACGTTCACATTGTGTCTCTGTAGGTAACTTGCTGACTAATAACATAAGCATAACTTTCATTTTTATCAATGTTTTAGGGTGGAAAAAAATGGACAGTGGGGTCCGTGTTTCATTTTCCATTTCTCTGCAATTAAGAATTACGTTTTCAGCAAAAAAAAGTGTTTATCCCTTTGATTTGAGAATGATTCAGAACAAATCAAAGCATTTTATAGATTATGTAGCCTATATTTTGAGCAAGAAAGTTTACATGATTAGTGTCACAAAATGACATGTATTAAAAAATGGTCTACATATTTCAATTTTAAACAAAATTTAACCCAAAACTCTATTACCATTCCCAATTTTTCCCAACATGACCCTTTAAAGAAATATTTAAATTCTGTGATGGAGCACCACAATTTCTTTTAACACTTTTGAGCACATTTTAGTGTTTTGAACTTCACATTGCGTGATGTGTCATGTCAACATTCTCTTATCTAGAGCCTTCAGCAGTGAATGAGGTCTAGAGTTGTTTTGGAGCAGCCCTCCATCTGGAGCCAAGATGGGCCAGCAGTTTTCTGGCCAGGCAGTGACCAGACTCCCTGAGAAACTTATCAAACATGTGGGGCTAGTGCGTGACAGTGGCTACCTTACCTATGATGAGTTCTTGGGTCGTGTGGCAGAGCTCAATGATGTGTAAGTGAGATGTTAGGAAATATTCAAACTTTAGTACAAAAAAGCTACAATTTGGGTTACAGCAAGGCACTTACAATGCGCAACGGCCAATTCGAAAAATGTTAAATTAGCCACAAGATGTAAACAGTCTGCTTGTTAGCATGATTTTGGTGTGAAACAAATCTCTGAGTAACCTGTTCTGTGTAAAGTTGTAACGAATTTTACAACTTTTCACAATGACAATGCGATAAACTTTAAAACCCTAAATCAATGGTTTTATGTTAATTAAATAATATTAGAGAAAAAATATGAAGAGTTTTTAATAATTAGTTATTGTATGATTTTATATATATATATAAAAAATCATACTAAATTATACAAACACTATATTTCCTGCTTATTTTTAAGTTTGGAGTTTAAACTGAAAACATACACATTATCCAGTTTGATGTGATGTTATAGGTAATATGATTTAATTTTTGTTATACACAGAACTGCTAAACTAGCCTCTGGCCAAAAGAAACATCTTTTGTTTGAAGTACAGCCAGGATCTGATGCAACAGCGTTATGGAAAGTTGCTGTGAGAATAGTGTGCACAAAGGTGAGATTATTCTGAATGTATAGGTAAAAAAAAGATTTTCAAACTAAATAATATAGTCGTTTTCTCTGTACTGCAAATTTGAAGTGTGTGATTGATGTTTTTCTAGGGTGGGATGGAAATTGTTACTGCTCTCTCTGTGTGCTTGTAGATTAACAAGGAGGATGGAATGGTAGAGGCCTCCCGTATTATGAATCTGTACCAGTTTATCCAGCTCTACAAAGACATCACCAGTCAGGCAGCTGAAGTATTTTGTTCAGAGGCTGCAGCAGAGGGATCCTCTGGACCGCTGTCATCAGAAGACACCTGCCAGGCCAGCATGTGGATGGGCAGGTACTTTACAGAAAGCATTGTGTTCTGTTTACCAAATCTGCACCTGATGTAATGATGCATAATAGATGACTCATTATCTCATCAAGCATAATTTGCTCTGTAATAGGGTCAAACAGTTGACTGATGAGGAAGAATGCTGTATCTGCATGGATGGGAAAGCAGACCTTATTCTGCCCTGTGCACACAGCTTCTGTCAGAAGTGTATTGACAAGTGGTAAGAATCTGTGATTCATTAGCATGATTCATGAATGGATTACAGCCCAATAATGAATGTACTGTCATTTATTCGCCCTCATGTTGTACCAAACCCAATGGTTCCCGTTGACTATCATTTAATAGACAAAAAATACAATGGAAGTCAATGGGAACTGAACTTGTTTACAAATATTTGGTTGCCAACATTCTTTAAAATACTAGTAAGTAATTCATTTAAGCCATCATTTACTCACCCTTATATTGTTACTTTTACCTGTACCTTTTAGGACCAAAACAAATAAAATGAATACCATATGTCTGTACAGAACAAAGCCATATAATCTCAAAATCTAGAAGCCATGAAATCTTGAAAATCTTGAAGTACCTCCTGTATCTCAACATTCTTTTCCTTAATTAAACTGACTGAAATTATAAAGAAAAATGCCAGGTTTTGATCAACATTATGACCTATAAAAAATGACAATTCATAAATAATTTTAATCATCCATGACAAACCCAGCTCCATTCTGTGTTTGTGTGTGCCTCATATAGGAGCGGTCAGAGCCGAAACTGCCCTGTCTGCCGGATTCAGGTGACTGCCGCTAATGAATCATGGGTCATGTCAGATGCTCCCACGGAGGAAGATATAGCTGGGTACATTCTCAATCTAGCGGATGAAGCCGGGCACCCACACAGACCTTAAAATGAAGCACTGTGCCACTGTCATACTCACTGTCTCCCCATAACAGATGACCTTCTTTAAACAGTTATTTCATAGGGCGACTGTGGGTATTTGTTGCACTATATAGTGTCACTCACTGGAGGCAATAACTGCTGAGTTTTTGACTTTTTAATATACTGTTTTTAGGTTAATGCATCATATTATAACACCTGACCAATTCATAGACATGTGACTGTGAACTGTATGTAGGTAAATGCTAGACAAGATGTAGCTGTGAAACAACTTCATTTCCTTGTTGCACTTGCGGTTTTATCTTGTTTGTGAAGTAACTGCACTTAATTGCATTTGTTCCGTAAAGGCCTTGTTATACCTGAATAAGCGTCACAGTATCAGCATGTGCAACAGTTTAATTGTATTGATGCTGTAATTTAGTCACACGATTCAGTGACATTAACTGTACATTGATGTGCATTTATATACTTAGGTTTAATAGAATAACTATAGTGATCTGTTTGACATGAACTCCTTATCTATGTGTAAGTTGGATCAAATGTTAATTATAGGGCATGACTCATAAGATTCATTATGAAACATAATTAGGAAGGATTAATTTTGAGACAGTTTGCTTGTTTTCTTTAGTTTCAAATGAAAGCTTTATTTTATAGGGTATCGCTGATGCTTTCAGTGGAGGTTTGTCATATTTTTTCCTGGTTTGAAATCCTAGACTTTTCATTCTGCACTTTTGTGTGTATGAGAGAGACTGTGAATTTGTGGGATTAGGGAATTTACTTGTATTATAAATGATATGTATAGATCAAACTTTATATGCAAGTCTAAATATGTGTGGCAGTTTATTAAGATTTAATTAGTTTATCAAGATCTGCTAATCTAGTTTTAAAAATGTGTTTATTTCTGCAATATTCTCAGATTTATAGAGATGGAACTGAATGGTAGTAGTTTTGTTGGAGAAAATGACACTAGTTGCTGTTTTCTTTTGTGAGAGTGCTCTTTCGAAGGAGTTATTTTAAATACGGACTGAACTGGGTTGTTCGGTGTTCCCTTTTCTTGTGTAAATCTCGAATAATAAAGTAAATTGAATATTTTGTTCTAGCTAGTTTCTTGTTTGAAGGCTGTAGCAGTTCCCACCACTTCCACTGGGCTGCAGTATTGTGCAAATAAAGAATCATTTTTCTACTTATCTGGAATATTAAGTCACACAATGAAAGGCTCTTTTTGACACCACCTTTTTTATTTTACTTTGAAAGCAATAATTAAATACTGCTGAATATATTCAGCCATTATTTCCTAACAAAACAGCTTGACCATCTCTGTTGGTGTACACAATGTGCAAGTTCAAGTACACAATATTTTGTGACAAAGAATAACATGCCACCCCATAGGCTGCCCAAGAGAATAACAGTCCCAAAATCTCAGGTTGCAAAAAAACTAGTTTATCAAGCCAATTTTTTTTTTTTCACTTTGTGCACCACTACCTTTTTATTGCGTAAAATGTTTATCTGAACAAAAGAACACATTGTTTAAGTCACAAACCCGAAGAATTCCTCATTAGAAAATGTAACAAATATATGCTCCCTCAAAGCATCATTTTCACAGGAACATTTTATCAAAACGTCCCATTTCTAAAAAAAACAAATTAAAAAAAAAATGATTAGAGATATATAATGGATATATCCATCCCGGCACTATGGGAAAGGTTATGTCCATCATAAGGCACCAAGACGCATGGCTCCATGACTTGCTAACAGAATGATGTATTTCCATGGTTATGTGGTGCATCACTTGTAGCAAGATAAGGTTTTATACTGATGTCTGGTCCACTCATAAGGACACGTGTTCTGGCCTATCTGTCACCCTGCCATGTTTACGAAGCTTTTTCAGCCATTGATTCTGATTTGACAGCATCCACTAGGAAGCTGAGCTCATTGCACAAGGTCTCATGCCGATAGGCGATACGGATCTGTGCCACATTGGTCTTACGGATTTCATTTCCCTCTGGTCCATCCTGTAGATAATTCTCACCCAGGAAGTGTTTCTTTTCCTGCAAAGGAAATTTAAATGTGAGGTTGAACTTTAATTGTATAGCCAAAACAGAATATGCAGGTTAACATTATTTTTCAGCTCTGTTTAAATGGTCATAAATACCAATGCCATGAAGTCAAAAATACAAAAAATGATTTAGATTGCTTTACAGATCAAGATTTTATTAACTTAAAAGCCTTACTTGGGATCTTTGGATCAGTGTCACCTTGATTTTTGTGTGTGGCTTTTTTTTTTTGTTTGGTAACAAAGGACACGCTAATTTTGTAATCTGAACCCACAATATGATATTAAAACTATATGGCATCCAAGTCATTTAAAATATATAAAAAACCCTGCTTTATAGGGTAGGACAGAGAGAGTACCTGATGAGACAGACCACTCTGAAGCACACTATTTCTGGCGATCTCACACACATCGCACGTGCTCAGTTTCCACAGTTGTGCTGCAATGGCATACTCCTCCATTAAGGCCTCCTGCAGGTGCATAAAAAACATAAAATAACATCACTTGAGATGTAGATTAATAATTAACTCATTCATTGTCAGTGTTTGATTCCATGCACATCATTCCCAGTAACTGCCCTCCCTGACCTTTGTGTAGTGGAACTGTAACGGGTCATCCGTGGAGAGAGACACACACAGGCCCTTTTGCAGGAACTCCCTGAGGGGATTCTTGGAATACTCCAGGAACAGGCTGTTATTGCTGAGTGGAGACATGGCAATGGGCACCTGGGCCAAATAATACAGGTACTGCAGAACAGGACTCTGTATTGAGAAATCAGACAAGAAATGATCATAAGAACAGACAACGGTAATATTGTTAGTTATGTTGTTTGGTGGTTTGATGTGTACACAAACAGTCTGTCTTTACGACTAACCTTCTTTAGGTTGAGTCCGTGAGAGATGTTGTCAGCTGTGAGGAAGGCTGACACCATATGAGTGATGGATCCTGCCTCGCCACAGTGAGGACGGAACTGGAAGGTATTGAGTCCACGTTCCCTAAAAAAAAGAAAAAAATAAGTTATAACGCTTTTGGTAAGATTTGAGGGGACTAGCTTGCATATTAATTTGTTCTGTGATGACAATGGATTTGAATGCTGAAATCAGTTTGGCTTACTTTCGAAGGTTGTTGAGGACCATGATGTTGGCATACATGTGGAAGAGGTAGTAAGTGTATGGTGGGTTTTCCTCCATGGTCCACTCCTCAGGTTTTGGACTCTTATAGGTGAAAATGTGATCGCTGTGTTTGGACTCATCATCCACACTGTCAAACCCTGTCACCTGTAGAAAAACACCCATAGTTTTGCTGAAATCTATCCACGGCCACATTTTGCCCATGATTTATATAATAACTGACCGGGCTGTTCAAATATAGAGGCATCAACATGTGTGACATCAACCACACATTGAGTACATTACTGATTTGGGCGTAATCCATTGATTTCTGTTGTTTGTTTTTATGATTTTATTGTGCGTGACAATTGTACATGAAGTCATAGTCATCTGAGAACAATTTAATTGTTCAGAAGGGATTTGGCTTGAAAGCTTGTTCCCCTATTAAAATGACTGTTTTGTGTTAAAGCTGTTAATTGCCCTGTTGGTTACTAAATGTTCTAATGTGGCATGAATCTGCACTGACTGGTCTTGCCAGCTGTGATGAAGCACTTACATGTTTGAGGAAGACGAATGTTTCTTTGTGTTTCTGAGGATTAATGGTGGCCTGAAACAGTGGGAGGAAGATGTTCTCTAGCATCTTGGCGAAGTTGGGAACAATCTTCTTTGATCTGAAAATGTCACTTAAAAACAAAGTACACAATTTGAATTTAGGAGAATTAAAATAAAATGAAATATTTTCTAAATATTAGTGTTGTTTCAGATGTTGTATATTGATCTTTTGTATGTAATTTACACACACATATATATATAAGTATTAAATATACTTTAATATAAAATGTAATATTAAATGTTATCGAATATACATTTTCACAGTTTTTTCAGTAATTTATTTTGTAATTATACATATTTAAGAAACTATACACACACACACACATATATACAAACACACATTTTTCATTATTACTTAAAATATATAAGACATCTTATATTTTATATCACATAATACAAGTTTGTATTTTTTAATTGGTATGTTAAGTTACATTTGAGGAGGACTTACTAGATCCTGGGCACCTGTATGATCCATCTCATGTTAGGGGAGTACAACTTTTGCTTGATAAACCATTTGGACAGGCTGTCCCACTCTTCAGGTGCTCGTCCGTAAATTGAGAGACGGGGTTCTGCGTGCTGATATTTACTCTCTTCCAGATCCCGAGCAACCTCCTGTGCAGAACAATAACAATTTGATTGTTTCCTGCTTAAAATAATCTGAATGCTCTGACAACTATAGTTTATTTTAGCTTATGTATTAGTTGTTAAATCAGCACGTGAGTAGATGAGTCTTACCTTGATGAGACGTGCAAAATATTCTCCGTTGATGTAGTTATCGCTTTTGATGTAGATCTCTCTGAGCTCACTAGCACCTACTGGGTTGTATTTGGAATTGAATTTATCAAAGCGGTGAAACGTTTGTCTGCCCTGTAACAAACAATAATGCAATTTTTTAAATTACAGATCTTTTCTGTTTAAAAATGCATGTGAAATACGTACCGCATGTACATCCAATGAGTCTACTGTGAGATCATATGGGTCCATTTTTAGATTTTCGAACACCTGTTTAAGGGTGAATTTCTTTCCGCCCTTCTCCAGCACCACTCGGTCTGCTTCTGTCTTATAAGTGTCCTTGATGAACTTCAGTAGATGCTTCTGGTTCATGCAGGCAGCTGCGTGAATGTGTGTATCAACCTGTATTCACAAAAATGTATATTTAGAAGTGAAAAGCATCATTATACAGTAAGTAGTGTAAATACAAAAAAATGTAAATACCTTTCTGACATTGTAGAAGTCTCTGTGAGGAACGCTTTTCAGTTCCTTTAACTCTGCCATCTCATTGAGCATTTCATGTAGCTGGAACTTGGACATCAGGAAGTTAAGCCTTCTGTGACAATAGGTCTTTCTATAAAAGAGAAAATGTCTAAATAATGTATTTCCTTTTTTGCTATTATTTGAATGCAGTGTTATCAATTTTTAAAAATGTTTTGTGTCAAAGAAATAGTTCACACAAAAATTGGCTGAAAATGTATTCACCTTCAGGCCATCCAACACGTAAACGAGTTTGTTTCTTTATCGCAACAGACGAAAGCAATATTATAGATTATGGACTATAGCAGGGATTTGAAGCAATGGTTCAAAGTTAAAACGCCTTAATGATGGATTTGTTTTTATAAACATGTAGCTTTTGCTTCACAAGATGTTAACTGATGGACTGAAGTTGTGTGGATTATTGTGTTTTTATCAGCAGTTTGTACTCTCATTGTGACGGCACCCATTTACTGCAGAGGATCCACTGGTCAGCAAGTGATGTAATGCTAAATTACTTCAAATCTGTACTGATGAAGAAACAAACTCTTCTATATCTTGGATGGCCTGAGTGTGAGAGCATTTTCAGCAGATTTTCATTTCTGGGTGAACTGTTCCTTTAAGTTAGATTTTGAGGTTTTGCAGAGGAGAAGTATGACATGTCGAAACTCACGTTGGTCCATCTGCAATCATGGCAAGGACATGGCTCATGTCAATAGCAAAGGTTTCCAGGTCAGGATATGGCAAGCTCCGTGGCAGATCTTGTTTTAACGCATCTTCATTATCGTAGACATGTATGATTCCATCTTTCGTTCTCAGGAAATATTCCAGATTCTGTGGAAGGTCTTCCATACTGTAGGGATCCTCACCCTCACTTGGAGCGGGGCAGATATCTGTTGCCATGGAAATAAAGCATAAAGGGAACTTTTAGATCTGATGTGATGTTATATTTATGTCTTACTATAAATAGAAACACGAATGGTTATTTATAGTATCAATTTGAGACAGAATATTAAGGATTAAGGGCAGTAATTTAACACTAATGTCAGCCCATAGCTGCTAAACAGTTACTCGTGTATTATAGCTGCATGCACTGTTGTCGACTATGACATACCCGGCAGCACTTCTTCCTCCTCGCTCCATTTCTCATTATTGGCACTCCTTAAAAACTTGGCTGTTGTCCTGGGAAAGCGGTGATATGCCAGCCGAGAATATTTTTCTCTGATGAAGAGTGCTGTCAGCAGGGTTTTTGCAGCTTGCTCATAGTCCTCGACTGTTATCTGTCAGAAGTGATCATAGATTAATTGACATTGTCAGTTTTTAGGAGTGCACCAGCATATACACTACAATTCAAAAGTTTAGAGTTGGTAAGGTTTTAAAAAAAAGTTTTTCAAGTTATGTAAAAATAGTTATATTGAAAAAGATTATAAGTTAAAATAACTTATATTGCAATATTCTTGAAATGTAATTTATTAGGCAAAGATGAATTTCCTGGATTTTTTACCTAAATCACTCTAATAGGCTGATTTAGTATGTTGAAAGTACATTTTAATAGATTTCTTAGTACTTTTTTTGTTAGAAGAGGTTCAAAAGAAATAAAGCATTTCTTTTGAACCTCTTCTAACAAAAAAAGTACTAAGAAATCTATTAAAAATGTTTAAAATATTTGTTAATGTATTTAAGAGTTTTGACTGTGAATGTAACGCATCCTAGCTGATCAAAAGTTCTAAATTAAAAATAAATAAATTATTAAATCTCACTGACCCCAAACCTATAACTGTATTAATGTAGTGAATATACCTCTATAAAACTACTGTTTACAGTTTTGAGAGTATCTATAAGTTTGTGTAACAGACGTGGACAAAATAATCTGTTCATGCTCCAACATAATATTATGAATATCCAAACAGTAATCATTGCATCATGGACACTCTATATATAATAATGATTTCTTCATAAATGAGTCTACTAATCTACCACTGCATTCAAAGTATTTGACTTTGAAAACACACCTAAACTGGTCATGCAAATAATAACTGAACTGGTGTCACTAGCTTGTACTCTATTTTGCCTGACAAATTCATAGCTGTTTGACTCAAATATTATTCACTTTCAGTTTATTCACTTTCTTAAACCCCTTATATTACTGTGTGTGTATAAATATAAATACATATATGCATTATTATATAGACCATACACATTGATATTTAAAGTGCATGTATATATGAAACAATTTGTCTCCTACCCCCGCGCAGTAGTCTCCACTGATGGTGACCCTCTGGAATTCTGGGATATTGATTGGAAGGGCTTCTATAGGTGAGGACGGGGTTAGCAGGGGTGAAATCACAGACATTGCCCATTCTGGAGCAACTGGGATTTGCAAGGAAATCGACTGGGATCGCATCAGCTTGAAACTCTGTTTCCTAAAATGGGGCATGCAGCATAATAAATACATTTGCAATATCATATTAATGCCAATTGGGTCTGAGTCCCGTACAGTATTTGAGTTTACTGACCTCTTTACTGATTCCTCTGACTTCTCCTCCTGTATCTCTTTGCGTAGCTCCCACTCTTTGGCCTGATGCAAGCCGATGGGACAGTCTTCGGGAACAGTGAACATGGACAAGGTGGTTTTATTGTCTTCTTCCTTCAGAGCTGAAGCGTAGACTTTCTCAGCCAAGAGTCGCACTCTCTCATCCACCTCGTGGAGGGAGATCTTTGTGAACTGACGCGGCATTTCTGCAAGGAGTGGTGCCAATAAAGAGATAAACGCCAAGAATGTTGGTTCTTTCTATTATTAGTTAATGATCAGGTTCTAGGAACAGCTTGCTATGCACATTGTGTACATTTGTTCAAGGTTTTCAGAGTATACTCTGGGTGTTACCATTTTCATCAGCTTCTCAGTCTCCAATCACAAGCCTGTATCTATTCCACAAAATCTCTTACCATGTTCAAAAAGTGAAAGTGCACTGCGTGTTTGTGATATGCGAATAACTATAAAGAGCGGAGTTACTAACATGTTGCCAAGACCTGACAACTGAGACTCTTACAACATAGCATAAGAAATGAATTGCTGTATTCTGCCATAATCTAAAACCATTATTGAAGGTGGTAAAATGAACTTAATTTAAAGTGGCAGTGAAATATTTATGTGTATGTGTAAGCCAAGGTGGTTTTGCAACTGCACAAATCATGGTTATAAACATGTCCTCAAGTATCTGTATATGCAGTTCAGGTTTCACTCTACATCTTGTGCCTTGGTCTGAGTCAGGTATCTGTGAGGTTAACTACGTCCTGAGGTCAGTCACTAGATTCTCAAAGTGTCAGAGCAGTTGTTGTTGTGTCCTCTCGCAGGAAACTGCACATAGTGCATGGCAAGCATGGCATGCATCTTTATTTACTTAGCAGGCAATCAAAGTTGTTTAAGGATAATCCTGAGAAATCATGTTTGTGCTCTAAGTGAGGAAGATTATCAAGAGCATGTCAAATATTGTATCATTGCCCTTTCATATATCAGAAGACTTGAACAACTAACACTGTGAAGCAGAAGTTTATGCAGCACATTTACAATGTGTAACTTTGTGGTTAGGTTTTAAATGCAACACTTTAAGTAAAGGCACGTAAAAGGCAAGAAAAGCGTTGTACCAAGGATTTCACACACGCATCTGGGTTGTCAAAATTAAAATAATAAAATAAGATATAAATGAAATACTGTATGCTATATTTTTAACAGTTTCAGTCTGGTTTCAAAATATGGAATAAATAATATTTAACACAATAAACGCTACTCAACAGTTGTAAACAGCAAGAAATAGTATTAAAAAAAATTGGAATAAATCTGTTTTTTATTTACAGATTTCTATAGTGCGTAAAAACCTTTCTGTCAACTTTATAAAAACCTAAATATTTAGTGGTAAGTAAATTAATTAATGCTGGAAACAACATGTTGTGTTAGTAATATGCATAATATTTTACGTGTTTTTTAAATTTATTTATTTATTATATTACAGCCATTATATTTTTTGAAAGGGATCATCATATTTTGGCCACCAGAGAGTTTGGAAACCCGTTATGTGGAAGGCTTTAATATTGGTTAAATAATCATTTAAATGTAAGTATTTTAAGTCATTGTCTGCTGCTTTTTTTCTTTATCTCACAGGCTCTATACCACTAGTAAAAGAGTGACAGTTGACCTCACCAGACAAACCACACCACACTTCCTTCACACAGACTCTCTGTGCTATCAGTTAACCTCATTTACATCCTGTCCAGTAGGTCGTAGTTTCATATCAGTTCCCACATCTTGACCACGTTTCTATTTTCCATATCACATCAGAGATTATGCCTGCTGAACGGAGACTCTATGCTTATAAAGCATATGAATGTAGGTTGGGCCTATCCCTATAAACTGTTTTTAATGGCAGATGGGGTTATGAAGTCAAATGCAAGTTTGTTGATTTCCACCTGTGTTGACATGTAACTGGATATTCCGCTGCACTGTCAACAGTCCACAAGCTTTGGATATAGAAGCATGACAGGCCTGTCAGATAGACTCCAGGCTACTCCCAGCCCTGCCCATCTAGGAAACCTAGATACCAGACGCCACTTTCACCGCACTTCTAGAACAGCTAAGCCTTACACATGGAAGCAAACCCCTCTTAATATATCTCTATCAAAGTGAGAGGAAAAGACAGAACATATCTTACTGTACAAAATATATTATACGTAGATCATATTTTATTGTATATATTATTTATATATATATTACATAAGTAATATATATATAAATAATATATACAATAAAATATAAAGCATATTGTTGTAATTATTTGTAATTATTTCTATATCAAGAGATCAGAATAGAGTAGAATGAAAATCAACTATATATATATATGCGTGTGTGTGTGTGTGTGTGTGTGTGTATTTTTATTCAAATAAAAGTATAAATAAAATTCTATGTATAATATAATTGTAATATATAAAAATAAATATCATACAAAATAAACAATTGTTTCAACAATTACTCATTTATTTCAACTCATCTTTAACCCATTGAAAATACCCATTTTGTCAGAAGAATCATGCTATTGTTGAACTATTGTTTAACACGTGCAACCAACATGTCACCTTTCTATTGGAAAAAAAAAAGCTTGCCACAGTTCAGTTCCTACTTTGGTTTGACCTTTCCAATGTCCAATCTTTTGACTGTCTCTGACCCCTATTATTCTGCTTGAGCAGCCCAATTGTACCAAATGTTGGAATATACACTTTCTCTTACCTTCAGCACCTATTTTTGCCATGGTTTTACTGGATCTCTGTGTATTTTCCTGCTGCTTTCTAACTGTGGTCTTCACTTCTAGGTCTTCAGTGTTTTCCAGTCTTCAGTACCCTGCTCCCCCCTATTTAAAGCGTCTGACAGCAGCATGTCAGCAGAGAGCTTGGCTGGGCGTCACAACAAGCTGCGAGCTGAACCTGAGATCGTTGTAAATGCTGGCAGGTTCTGGAGCTTGCGAGCTGTTGGGGTAATTTCCCACCCCTATGTTTTTATAAGGGAATAACATTGTCTTGGCCCTGGCTCACTCATGTTCCAGAAACATTTCTCAACCTTTAAAGGAAGGTTGCATATGCTATGGCTTAACATGCAATATACCCTGCATGGCACTAACAGCCATGTTTACATTCCCAAGCTCAACCTTGGTAACTTGTCATGTATGACAGCCTGATTTCAAACCAGCCTACGCCAACTATGCCCTACCCTGCACAGGTAATCAGAGTCACAGGTTACTCCTTTTTAAGTCAACACAACTAATACACCACCAGTAAACTGTAAGTGCAGTATTATTAGCAAGCTTCTGGAAAGCACAAGCTGACACGCACACGACCCAGAGGAATACTCTGTTCCAAACATCATCACGTAATGTCATAATCAGTATTCATACAACACTGTGGCTGACGTTACACTCACCTTGTTTTGCTAGACCTTGAAAATGATCATGGAAGAACACAAGAGCAAAACTTTCTCCAAACACAACAATTCAGACAAACTCCACTGAGAGCATTTATTTACCTGCGCCTTCAGAAGGTCAGGCTACCACAGAGTTGTCTCGTAGAGAGTATAGAGCATGACAGACGGAATAGCTCTTTTTATTTGCGCCTATTAACACCGTGTCCTCTGACTTTTCCTCATTTGTAGGGAAACAATTGGGAGAAGCTGAACTCCGCCCTGCAGCGTAGCACTGGCTCTATACCTGCCCATCCTACTGAGCCTATGCCCCCTCCCCTTACCTCACATTTCTCTATGTCTGAAGGATCAACTTACTTTCTCCACCAAGACGGAAGTAACTTGCTTTCATTTTAACATAAAAGTGCAGCCCACCTACTGCCATACGTTTGCAGTATGCTTCTTGTTTTGCAGTTAACTCTAATTTCATGTCATCAAAGGGTGCAAACCATTAAATTACTATATTAAAAAGCACATAAATCCAATTTTTTGCATGTCATTAAGTGCAATTAAACTAACTGTTTTAATAGCTTTAAATGAAAACAAACATTTTTGCAAAGTCATTGAGGCTCGCACAAGTCATCGACACTTGGCACGACACTTGCAAATAGGTTATTTATAGAAACGCACAGCGCTCTTTTGATAGAGGTCTTTATGACATGCTTGCAAAGAATGTTACAGACACCTTGCCATGCTATGCTTTTAACCTACTTTGACTAAGTGACAACACAAGACAATACGTCTGCAGGACACCTTTTTAGGAGTTTGTTCCAGTGGAACCTGCACACTGGCTTTTTACAAAGACAAAAGTGACACAATTTCAAGTTAACATAGTGTTCAGATACAATATTATGATATATTATGCCAAACTTACCCTTCCCTAAGCTGGGCGTTGATTGTTGCTTGGATAGAGGAGTTCCTTTTCTGCTCATTTTGCACAGAGTAGTAGATGCAACACGATCTATGAAACTTCCACCTGAGAGACAGAGGCAAACTCCTCATGTTCTTAAAATGCATTGCAGGAATATTCCTGAAAGCTTTCACAGTAGAAATGTATGTGTGTGGTTTTTTTTTTTTATAAGATTGCTACATTAGCATGGGTTGTTTACCTCTCAGTTTACTTGTGGTATACAAAAACAGGAAAAGGAAATTCGTAAGTACTAACAATCTGGCAGAGTCTATTACTATAATGTCAGATATAAACGCATAAGTTATTGTTATTTCCTAGTTTATTTACTGAATATTCTACTCACTTCTTTTACAGCATTTTACTGCTCCCTTTTAATGCTAGAGTGTTGTTGTTTGGCATCTTACCTTATCTACAAGAACAGTTCTGAATAAGGAAATGCCTGAACATTCAAAACATGTCACCACCCCTGATAAAACTGTACCATTCATCAGTTTTAAAGGTTAATCCATTTTACAAAGGGAGATATGTCAACAGTGTAAGAAAGAGACAGAGCAAAATTTTGTACATAGACTAAGACTCAAGAAAAGTAGTGTGAAATGAAGCATAAGCCCCACAACAGGTTTAGACCTGCAGGAGATGCTTGAAGAGAGGCCATAGGTTACAGCACTTCTAATGTGGTAACCAAACAGCCAAGGGGTTAATAAACTTTGTTTTAAAGAGATATTAACCAACTTACCTTACTGGTTCAGACCTTTTCTCCCAGTAGTACTGCTGTTTCTCTCTATCTCTCTGTGTGTGTGAGTGTGAGTGACTGTCCCCTGAGACACTCTGCTATGCTCTGTAGTGTAGCACTCACTGGGTGTGAAGATATGCCTCAAGGCTCTTTCAAGCTACATCTGCAAGTAAAAAATGTCACAACACTTAACCCTTTCAGTGCTTGTAGTGGAAGCTTTGTTGTAATGAGACTTGATTCTTGTCTGGTTGTTTTTTCTGAGTGTCTCATTTCTCTGAAACTTTAATTGTGTTTTGCATATGTTCTCAGGATGTTTAAGGAGACTTTTGGAATATAGCCTAAACCTACCGAATATGCAGATTTAAAACAAAATGTCATTTTTGAGTACACAATACACCTGCCATTCTAATTAACTGGCACTGAGACGACCTAGAATGGATGCAACATTTCAGGCATAACTTATTTGTATCGCTTTTAAAATTCTATTCATATAAAAATACGTTACACAGAGTCCAGCTGCATTTCCGGCGCCAATTCATCACATTGTGAGTGGAGATTATTTTAAGCATATTATTGAGAAGTGCAATTTTTTTGAATGCAGATTTTATTTTAATTAGAAAAGAAATGTGGAAGTGGTCTGTTTCGCTTGTCTCACAACTCAACACACGAACGATGTTTCGCAAGACTGCCATTTTATCCGTAGGTTAAGTGACAGTTGAATTATCTTTACTTTGATTTTATCGGTGTTCTACATTTTTCTACCTCTCCCTGCTATTTTTAAGTTACCATGAATGCATTTCGCGTGTGTAATAATTGAAGGGGAAGCGCCCTCTGCTGGATTTGTAATGTAGCTCTTGAAGTTCTTATTTTTCCCACAGACTTCCACAGCCCGCCGAACCCTGAGTCCTCTCCACGGACAGCACGCCAAGCTCGCTTCGCCTCGTGTCATATTAATTACCAGTAAGTTAACTCGTGACATGAGGCATTAAAACTGTAATTTCAGTTCATCATGTTGGATGGCATCACAACACACAAGTTTTAAAAATTTCACTCGGTCCACTTAATATTGTATTATTACGGTTTCTTTCAAGGTAAAGTACCGAAAGCTGCTGTGGAAATAATGAAAATAACACAGGCAAATTTTCCTTACTCGCTCTTGCTGGAGTTTAATAGGTTATTAACATGTCACATTATTGAATGATTCATGTGGGGAAAAAAATGCTTTCTTCATTCTAAAGATACGAACTTATAGGATAAACATCTTATTTCAAAATAAACTATAGATGCCCTTTTTCTAATACAATAGTTTCTTAAGAATACACGTACAGTATGTAGATATAAATATGAACTTTTAAGATACAATATTTTCATAATATACATCTTTGTACACAATAATAATAGACTACGTAATATTAAAGTGAAATATTGCACAGCTCCCACAGTATATATAAATCAGTCTTCAAGTAAATAATTTCTTCCATAAAGAGTTCTCTCTCTCTCTCTCCGTTCTTCATCATTGGTCCTCCAAGGTAAATAGCTTTAAGTCATAAAAGTTAGTTCCTTTGCCCTCGTCTTGCTATTCTCTCTCCGTCCTTTTCAATGTAAGTTTGGGCTGGCAGAGTTCTAGGCTGTTTCTTCATTCTTCCAGCAGAGGGCGCATCAGTGCTGCAGAAGAGACAGAGAGTCAAGTCCCAAAGCTCCATTAGAATGACAAGAATGCTAAACACATGCACAGAGCATAGACCCACACTTTTTTCTTTTCTTTTTTTTTTTTGTGTGTGTGTGTGCAATTTTTCCCCCCAACTGATAGCATTCCTATTTTCCACAACCACTTTAAGTGACCTGAATCCTTCTCAGTCCAACCCATCAGGCAGAGGATGGAGAGAAGGATGCTCCAGTTTCTCCTTTGTGCCTGAAGAGAGTACACTAATGTTCAGCAAAGGTAGTATCAGAAGTATCTCAGTAAACCGAGCCAATAGAAAGCAAAGGCTCAGGACAAACCGCAGAGGTGTTCCCGGGTTGTTCTTTAATGGAGAGATTGAACCCATGCCAGCTTTAGACGGCCTTCGTGGAAAGTTAGCGCGGGGAGGTCTGATGGAGCTAGCGTCTCCGCCTTCGTCCATAGCCCTTTGAGCCGAGCTTATCAGGAGGGGCGTTGTTCGTCTTTGTGTTGATTATATTCAGCAGGTGGGCCAGTTCGTGCACCGAGCAGGTGGACAGGACACAGCCCGCTCTTTCCACTCTTTTGACTGAGTAGGCAGGTTCTGTACGCTTTACCCTCATACTCCTGGAGAGAAACAGAAAGCAGTTAGTTCTCCTGCTAGATCCGGTCTTTAATAATGTGCTTTTCTAAAACTTTTTAGTTGGATGTTCGACTAACATTTTAAATGTTACTATTTGTTTTAGTATATTCAGAGTAACGTTCAAAAGTAACATTCCCAAAATTTTTGTAAAATGATAAACTGGAATGTTTCCTTTTAATGATAATCATTAGTCAGTTTGACCTTCACATGTGTCTATTTAGTCAAAGAATGTGACATACCTGTACTGTGGTACAAATGACTTAGTAGCGCTGTTCTTCTGAGTCAGCAAAGCTGCTGAGTCGCTCTCGCTCCTCTCGGACGAGCTGTGGACTTCTCTCCTCACCCTACCCTGAAGGCAAACACTGAGCCTTGCCGATGACAAGAGAAAGCCATTAGATTTGATTCAAAATCAGGGCGCTTTGAATGAGATGGGCGGTTCAGTCATGAACGTACCTTCTCAAACCATCTGTATTCAGAGGTTTTGCACTCGTGATGCTTGGCAGAAGAGCTGTCAGCACACACCACAGGAAAGCCTTCTGAAGCACAGAGTTCATTGTGAATGGAACCTGTGGAAGAACATGCAGAAATATAATTAGTCATATCAAAAGCATGCTCATTTTCTCTCCTCACACCTCATGAGTACTGAACGTCCAAATGATCTGATCTTTCAGTTCCTGGTTGACTCCACACTAGACATTCATTTATTTTCAATGTTACACAGAGGTTAAGTTTTGCTCAACCATGTCATTTCCCAGTATTAAGTCTTATGCTTGTCTGTGGAGTCAAGTGCACCTTAGTAGCATTGACAAAGTCTTGCCATAAAGAAATGTTTTTGACCTTTGAGGTCACCAAAGCCAAAAATCCACAGAATTGCAAACCAAGAAAACATACCTGATAATTTCAGTCGGTCTCTAGAACTGACTCGAAAAGCGGTGATGGTGAAGTCCGTATTATTGTGTATTTCCAAGTAGCATCCAGAGCTTGGTTGGCTGGGGATGAGTATTCAGCTGTGACACTGCTAATGGTCTGAGTTTCACAGAAAAACCTGAGTGCTTTATATACTTTACAGGGGGTGGGAAGGGGCGGGAGTCTTGAGTGATAGCAGCCACATCCCTGTTCTAAACTAGCCAACAACTTTACATGCCCTGTCTTAAAAGGATGGAATACAACCCCTGAGAGAAATCATTACTTCAGCATTCCTGTAATATTGTTTTTAATTAGATGACACCATTTGTTTTGGTTCCGAATTATTTTCATATCTCCTGCTTGTCTGTATTCACAGGGTCAGACTTGGAGAGGTTTTGAATTGTAGATGGACAGACAGAATTGTAGATGGAAAGATTCATTTACCAGACAAATATGCTTCAGAATCAGCATTGTAAACATCTGATGATTAACTTCCTGCGAAGCATCTGGAATGCACATCTAATTGGTGATCCAGTTTATTTCAAATGATGTGACTGGGAGATGTTGTCCTTGGGATAATGACTCCGTACAAGCCTTCACACATTCCAGCCACCTACACATTTTGTTAACAAGTTAGGAATGTGGAATTAATGATTTCTATATCGAGTACAGCTAATATGACACCAGATGCTTTGCCAACATAATTTGTGAATAGAACATGCCCAAATTTGTAACTGAAGAGACTGAAAAATTATAATTATTATAATTATTCCTGCTCAAACATTTTGCTCCTCCCAAAAAATGTGATTTGGTTCTTCTCTCTTTGAATTGTTGTATTTTCCTTCCATGTATATATTAATAAATTCCTTTCATTATATACAATTTATATGCTGTACCAAGTTTGGGGTTAGTTAGATATTTTTTTTTAAGTTTTTGAAAGAAGTCTACTATGTTTACCAAATCTGATCATTATTTCATCAAAAAAACAGTAAGATAATAATATTGTAAAATAATGTTCAAATTCCAAATAACTCATTTAATATATTTTGATGTGCAATATTAATTTTCAGCATTATTTATTCTTCCTCAGTGTACAAGATCGTACAAGAACATGCTAATATATTGATTTGCCTAAGAAATATTTAATAATACTTGATAATTCTGATAATACTTAGTATTATTAATGTTAAAATCAGTTGGGCTGCCTAATATTTTATGGAAACAATGAGAGAAATATAAAAATAAATATTTTGTGACATTATAAATGCCTTTACTGTCATCTAACATGTCCTTGCAGGGGGGAGAATGTGTTAATTTCGCAAAATTATTTTTTGTACCAATATTATATTTTGTAATATATAATATTGTATATTGTAATATATATATACCCAATTTAAAAAATAAATAAGTCAATGTGTTTTTTTGGAAATGCTACTGTTGTACACAGTTGTGTCTGGTTTTTAAAAGCCCCATTTCAGCACATTAGACACAATAGAATTGCAAATAGGCTGCGTGACTATGGTAACATTATGTTAAGTGTCTCATAAGGTTTGCTGGAAATGTTTTCCGCCAAGTGAAGACATGCTCAGGAAAGACAACTCTACTCCTACCAGTTTCCATTAAGTTCAACTACACCCAATTCTATATTTAAGCCAGAGCAAAGCCTCTCCCTCTCGTCTTTTTATCTGTACCAAGTAGAAACACAGTGTCAATTTTTTTTAAAAGGTACCGAGTGTTCTGGAACGATAAAGCGCAATCTGCTGTGCTCGCGCTCAGATGTTTCTGGTGTCTTCCACAGTCTTACAGCCTTGGTGTAAGTGAGTCCATCTGTGGTTTTCTATCATACTGCAGAAAACTACAGCGGAAGTAGTGAGGGATTGATATAGTGTGGTGATTAGAGGTAAAAATAACACGGTCTCAGGACAAAGGCTAGAATAAACCAGAATTGAATTCTAACAGCATCAAAGTATTACGTCCATAGTGAACTTCTTCAGGGGTCACGGGTTTTAACGTAAGCATGACAGCTCAGCTGTGATGTATTTCCTTTTTTCAGTAATAGAGTGATTACATATATGTTAGCCCCCCCTCTGTGTACATTACCAGCTGTTAAATGTGGCTGAAGCAGGTTGAAACCAGACTTTGTTTATATGAGTGCTCAACTCCCCCAAAAAATTGAGGGTGTATTCCAAGCAGATGGGGCAAGTCCCCTAGAGGCCTTGTTATTGCAACACCATCAAGTCAATGAATACAGACAGCCACAAATTATTTTAAGCCTCAGGAAGAGAATCTCCTCCATGAAAATGACACATCTCATCACATCCCCATGTCATGACATACATGCTCTCCTGTTTACACTTGCCAAGTAATGCATCGCAAAACCACCGTGACGTTTTATGCAAAATCAGTTCTGTTCTCACCAAGTTATCTGCTTGGAACTTTTTTTTCTTATTACTATCGGGTGTCCTGTATATATTGTATAATGTAAGTGTTTTGATGTAATGACATTCTCGGACAGCACATTATTTATTTGTTAATAATCTGTGCAACAAAATTAATATTAATCCTCACAGGCTGATTTTATAACCAGCCCCTGGTGGAGATCCAGTGGATTTGATTCAAAACAAGTGGGTCGTATCTTTTTTTACTATCAGTCTTTGCATGGTGTGAACTCTGTTTTCGTGCTCAAAGAGAAATCACTAACAGATTTAGAAGTGTGGTTATTTCAACTCCTTTTCGTGGAAGCGTTTATGTGGCCTGCCGGTTACCACAGTAGGTCTGTTTGATTTTTGAGTTTTTTCTGCTCTGAGCAAAATTATTTGATTATATGAGATAACAATACTTGTTTTAAAACAATGCATTTGTTTATCGTATCCCATTGTTTTATCTCTGAAACCAAGTTTTTGTTTTGCTTTTAAAGTGAATGTATATTGTTATTAATGATGTACAGATTAAGAAAATTTTTACATTTAAAAAATTATTTAATTTTGGCTTTCTTCTGTTTTGACCACTCATCTGTTTGAATAGTTGTGGCAGATTTTAGACTTGGAAGTTAAGGCCCACTACTATGATTGGATAACAGTTGTGTTTGTTTGACAGTCTACATCCTTCACAAATAGACTATCCAGTGATTTAGGTTAAAAAATGCATAAATACTTATAAAAAATGCTTAAAATACTTATTTCCGTTTACTTATTTCCGTTTTCAGACTAACAAGAAAGTTTTGAGTTTTGAGAAACTTACAGAATGTTTTTACAGCACAATAACGGTCATATATCAAAAGATCAAGGGAATTTTGATCATGACCCCTTTAAGGCCCAGTCCTTATCCTTAGCTCTTCTGGATCCTTCTTTGAGTTCTTTGATGACAGAATTTTGCATAGACTATCACTAGTATGCCTGTAGTTTGCTTTATTAGTCTCACACATAAAAATATAACCATTGAGGCCACAGTTATACATAAAATGTGACATTTAAGATGTAAGATAATCTAAATTGAACTCTGTGTGAATTGTTCAGTTTTAGCTGGTGTTTAAAGATTTTAGACTTCACATTGTCAAGGATGCATAGCTTGCTTAATCAAAACCTGAATGTTTTGACATTCATAAATGACTGCCTAGCAGCAAAAAGTCCCAAACTTTCTTGGGAAAACTACCTTTTCCGAAATGTATATCTTTAAAACAACAGGCTAACAGGAACTGTGGATGATTCCAACCCTTTATTTTAGTTACAGTCATTAAAAGGTGTTTCAGGTAATTAACTAGCAGCTTTCTGGGAAGCATCACCTGAAGGAGAGGTGAATGACTTTCTGAGGAATTAATCTTGTAAACTTTAATGTATATAAATGTTCCAGTATTTATTTAGTTTTGGCTGTTCTTGCACTTAATAATGCTTGTCTATTCTCTGTTTTGTGTTTGAGTCACATCATCACTTCAATTCGAAGGCATTTTTGCTCTCTGGAACCACTTACATGTAATCTTCCGTGGCATTTTTCTTGCTATTATTGTCTGGATTTTTATTACTCACAGTTGCTGGTATTGCACACTTTTGATTGGTCAGTCATTGTGCCTAATCTGATTGTAAAGACGCTGTGGATCACTTATGTGAAGTGAAGTATTAGGCTTTAAGAGTAAATACCTAAAGTAATGATTCTTGGAAATGTAAACATGATCCCCTGATGGTCAACCATCCGTCATCATCAAAATCATTTTCTGCTGTGCTGGTGCTCATGTTCTATCATGCATAGCTGTTTTAGCGCTCATCTGGTGCCATTTGTGACATTATATCTATGTCATGCAGTTTATAATCATGCATTTTGTCTTTTTACAAGAATGGACTTTTATGTGGGACAGGATGTGGTAATGAATTATGAATTGAACTGAATCTTTTCCAACATATTTCTTGGGTTAGGATGTTTGAAATCATAAAGAGAACTATATAGGTATAATGCCCTTAATAGTAAAAACAGCTTTTCTTTGGTTTGGTTGAATTGAGCCTGCACAATTCAAATGATTTAAAACGACAAATAAATGTTTTCATTGTTTTTTTTATATGCTAGCATTCTCATGGTCCAGAGGTCCACCTTTTAGCGCTTAGCAGGTTAATAATTGACAGACAAATGCCTGTAATGTATGCCAACAGAGTTGTGCAGCGGAATAACCAGCATGGAAAAATACACTGTAAATCAATGTGCTGTGTCCTGAGATAATGTGGTTAGTACTAGAGGACACTTTTGAAAAAAAAGGGCCCATTCCTTTTCTAAAAAAGTATATGCATTCAGGAAGGGGTTCTTCTGGCTTCAGCCATTAGATAAAGTGCTCTTATGCCCACCAAGAACATCATAGTGACCACATAGCAATAACCTAGCAACAAGTCAAACTCATCTTATTTACTGAGTTGATGGTGTACTGTGTCTTACAAAGTCACACCAATCTGTTCAGGGTGTGTTTATTAGAACACTTGCCATTAACCAGCATGACATATGACCTGCTGTGAAAGTACAATAAAATATTTTCCACTGCATTTTTAAAAACTGAGTGAATGATTAGATGAGCAATGACACATGCTCCTCTTTATGTAATCTTAATATTGTAGCCAGACTATGTATCAGTAATCAGAACACAGCAATTCAGAGACTTTTCCTTGACTATGAGACAAATTTTGCTTTTGGGACTTCTTGTTAGTTATGTCGAGTTTAGTTCTTTGGTTCTTGGCTTGTTATCTTCTTTGTGGTGATATTAGTAGATGTCTATGAGTTGCACTATATAACCCTTGATTTAGCTTATGTAATCTTTATTATAAAGAATCTTTAGGCATGGATTTAATGAAACTGTTCTTATTTATCTTGTACAACAGGAATCTCTTCATTTTCAGCCTGCTTTCATGGAGGTCCATTGTAAGGTTTGCAACACATGCTAATTGTATCTTATTACCATCAGTACACATTCAAGAGGAAGTTACAACAGGATTCTGTCAAAATCAGATATGTTTTTTATTTCATTTAATTTACTTAAAATATTTTTTAAGATGAGTGGTTAAATCCTGTAACAATGAGTGTTCAGGAAGTAATGTGAGACAGCATTCCTTATTTAGGGTTATTTTGAGGTTACTTGAAAATTTTCCAATCTACACAACCGTAATCACCTAAGACTGACCACTAATACTAATGTTTTAATATTACAAATCATTGTCAATTAATTATTTATTATTATTATTATTATTAATTATTTGAATCATCAGAAAGACTTATGTTTCGAACAAAGGCCTGTTGGTAACTTGTGAATGACACCTCATCTATAAAAAAGGGTGTCAGATAGATTCACGTGACAGGATTTCAGTTATCTGTGTTTCTGCTTGTAGTTTAAACTTCCTGAGAACATGGAAGGACTGCACACACGCATGTCTAATGTTTAAACAAGTGTTACATGTTCCCTGGAGCTACACCTGCTTTGTCAGACTTTCAATCAAATACAGTGACATTGCGATACACGTTTTGGATCTTTAAGGGAATTAACCCAAAAATCTAAATTAGCTAAGAAAAATTACCCAGATCTGTTTCTTCATTTGAACTGATTTGAAGAAATTTATCATTACATCACTTGCTCACAAATGGATCCTCTGAAGTGAATGGGTGCCGACTGAGAGTTCAATTGGCTGAAAAAAAAAAACATTAATTCTCAAGCAATCCACATGACTCTAGCCCATCAGTCAACTTCTCATGAAGCAAAAAGCTGTGTGTTTGCAAGAAAACAAAAGTTTGGAATTTACTTCCTCTATCCATAATATTGCATTCTACACTGAAAAATTCGCCGGAATCAGGAGAGAAATATCCACATTTGCTTATAGACTTAAAACTTCACAAGATGTTAATCGATGGACTGGAGCGTGTAGATTACTTGAGGATAATTGATGTTTTTAATCAGCTTTTTAGACTTACATTTTGACAGCACCCATTCACTCCAGAGGATCCATGGTGGGCAAGTAAATTAAGGCTACATTTCTCCAAATCCGTTCTGATGAAAAAACAAACTCATCTACATCTTGGATGACCTGAGGGTGAGTAAATTGTAATTTTAACAGTTCCTTTATGGAACTTCAGCAACCTGTTCAGAATGCAACATCATTCTTGCATGATTAGTTATAGTTTTAATTGCAGCAAATTCAGCAAAAAAATAAATAAAAATACTCAGAATGCAAAAAATTCTGGCATTTCTGATCAGCCATAGAAATCTGTGTTAATACATTCCTAACTTCTGACCATGAAATGAATTAGGCCCCACAGAGAACACCTGAACATCCATCTGCAAAGGGGCCACGCTGGACATGCCGCACGGTCCAGGGACAGCTTCATCAGAGCTTCTCACAGAACAGATGGAGATGTTTCAAAAACCCAATTTCATTCTTTCTCACACCTTTCATTGTTTGGAGAAGAAAACCTTTGCTCCGATCAGTTGCCCTTGTCAATCAAAGACAGGGCTGATCAGATAATCTACCAGGTTGGCTTTTATCTATTTACCTCTTATCTTATGAATTTATGATTACACGTGAATTTGTCCATAAATTGTTGGATTAAAATGTGTGTGGTCTGCTGCCAATAGATTTTTGTTTGTTGAAAACATAAATGATTGATGCTTCGCTTGGCCTGAGTTAGGCACCAGGAGGTGGTTTCGAACTCCGTAAAGATGAAATGGGTTTGTGCATATGAATTATTTTTAGCACTTACTTCATAATCTGCTTTGTGTTAACTGTCCCTTTACTATTCATTCTTAATCTGTGACCGCATTCTCTGTTCACATCTTGATTTAATCCAATTCTGCCCTTTATTTATGATCCGTGACTGAATTCGCTCCTCCAGATGAATTTTGACTCAGCACTTCAGAATTTCTGCGTGTTTATTTAGCACACGTAAACCACGGTCACTCTTGGATTAAGTTTGTTTTTTAGTGTCAAAAGGTCAGGCTGTTTACTTGTCTGCAAAAAAAGAATTTTTACATGTCAGAAATATTCAGAACAGGTTTTTTTAATTACCTCCTTTTTCATTTCGTCTTTTGGTGTAACTAGATTTCTACACAAACTGCATAAAAGAATAGTCAAATGAAGGCTGATGTTGTGCAAACATTAGATCATGTTGCATTGCTGGAAAGCTTCACCGTATATAAAACAAATGATCACAGCTGCAAAAGGAGTTTTCAATTTTATTAGGAAAGAACATTTGAATTTTTTTTTTAACCTGTCCAGAATTTACTTAATTAGCACTATAAGCCTCAAATAAAGTAAAAAAGAATTAAAAATAGCAATCTCGGAGTGGAGGGTCAATTTGATTAAATAAAAATTGTCATCTTTATGTTATTCCAAAATGCTATAGTTCAAGTTCAGGTTGCTTTATTGGCATGACATTTGTTACGGGATTGCCAAACATTTGAATACAGAATAAAATACATATGTACAGGTTTAACTGTAAGTTTTCTATAAAGTACAAGAGAAAATAAACAAACTTTCTTGTATTGACAAATAAATAAAATCTGAAATACTTTTGTGTTCCACAGAAGAAAGTTAAATTCAAACAGGTTTGCAATTACATGAGTAAATGACGACAGAATATTCATTGGAATATCCTTGCTCTTGAAAAGATGCTCTTCGATGTTGAAGCATCTTGACCATAAAATGTGTTTCTGAGACAGCATGTATATATTATGTATTCCAATATAACATGGATATAGCATGTATTTTAAACTCATATTGTAAATATTGTATAAAACACTTGCATCATTGTATAAAATATTGATATTTAAGTGGAAAACAGTTGAGGTTCTCCCATCATCCATCGTCAATTTCGACTGCCTTTGAAACCCCAGCTCGAAGTTTATAGAGTCAGGTGGGGTCATCTTGTAATTAAAAAGCTGCATTGCACATGTACGTTTGAAATACAAAACATGTGCTTAGTGGCTATTTTTCAGTCATTACACTAATATGCTGTGATTGCTTTGAAATGCAACATAGCTGTAGATGCATCTTGTTTATCCCCCAGATATGATTTGGCTGCAATGAGACAGCAGATACTGTTAGAACATGTGTGTCCAATCAAAATTACCTCATGCGCATGGAATGTGTGGCATTTATAGTGACTCTGGTGTCAGAAGTCAAATGAATGGCAAGCTGCAGCACAGAATGTATTTAACTCTTTCTAGTTGTTTTGTACTGCAGTCATTTTTGGATGCACACATTTTGTGTTCAATGCAAGTTAAACTTAATAGACAGCACTTATGGCATAATGTGATTACCACAAAAATTGTTTAGACTTCTTTTCTTTAATAAAGTATATCTGGGTTACAGTTAGGCACTTGCAATGAAAGTGAATGGGAGCATTTATTAAGGTTAATGTTCAGTTTTTAAACACCATAAACCCTTAAATGATTGTAAAAATTGATGAAAGCAACTTTACAGCTCTAAAATTAAACTATGAATTAACTACAAGTATTCCTTTAATGTAGAAATATGAATATAAATAAAAATGTTTGCTTGTTTTATACTTTATAGCTTTTTTCATAAAAGCAACGTGTTGACCATAATTTCTTTCCGTGCTAAAAATCTTTGTTGACTTAACACTTTGTACTGTCTTGTTGCTGTGAGTACAAGACATCCATCAGTGTAGCTGGCGGTTGAGAGCATAAGTGAGAGCAGCCTATAGCCTGCAGCAGTGGGACTGTTTCCTTATGAGTTCCTTGTGGATGAAGGGGGGTCTGCAGGCTCGTGCCATTTTCTGACACCGTGCCAGAGATAAGCATTGCTTATTGGAGTCATAGCAGAGAGACGCAAGACCTCTTAACTGCTTCAGCCCCACTGGCTCCAGCCAAGCAAATTGTGACTATACGCTGTCGCTACATCATCTATAAAGCATCTGTGTTTTTGGATTAAACGGAGCTATAAAAATCATTCAGATGTGCACAACCTTCTGAGTTCTGAGTATATGTGTGCTAGGAATAATACTTGGGTGCCCTGCCAAATAATGCTATCTGTAAATAACTTTACTGAATTGTGGGACATGAAAGATCCCTAAAATCTCTAAACAATGTCTTTCAGTGTATTGACAAAAAACACTAACATTTTTCAAAATATATTTGTTGTCCACAGTAGAAAGAAAATTTGAAACAACTTAAGTTTGAGTAAATGCTGACTGAAGTTAAAGCTATTGAAACAAAGTTCACTTTTATTGCTAGTTTGACACCCTTAGTAAAAAAAAGAGTAATATATTTTAAAAAATTAATACTAAGTATAGTTCAAATTTAATAACATATTGAAGGCTTGCTGATATAATTAAACTTTATATGGAGCATCACTTGTGCACAAAGCACATTTCTTGTATCTTTTAATAATATCTGTCTTTAAGATGTTTAAAGCCTACCTAAAGTATACTTGCAGTAGAATCAAATATACTTCAGTATATATTAAATTGGACTTTGGCACTATTTCTGCACAATTAAAGTGCATTAAGTACAAAATTAGTTACCAGTACCAAAATGACCAGTTTGTATACTAAAAGTACAATTGCAGGGTTTTAAGTACATAAATATGTAAATATATTTGAAGCATATACATAGAATTTCAAATTCATTTTAGTATACTCTGAATTAAATGTGAAATTCTTAATTAGAAAAACTAAAATAGATGATTTCTTGTAAAAACAAAAAACAAAAAAAACATGAAAATAATAATACTCCAATAATATACAGCATTACAAAAATCATATTTTACAGTGATAGTGTAAGGTTATATCCAATTTTCTGACCTGTCAATGCACCAATAAATCCTAAAACTGCCAAGAACACCTTCTTATATACAGCTTACGCATAATACACAATAATAGACGTGATTTTTATTTTTTTATAATAATTAAAATTATGCCACAAATACTGTTGATTAAGCTCAACTTAGTAGATGAACAGTGTATCAGTAACAATTTACAATAGGGTATTTTTTTGTTAATATTAGATGGTTGTTCATAATGACTACCAATATATTTTAAAGCATTTAGTATAAACCTTTGTTAATGGTTAATAAAAATACAATCAATCTTTGTTCACATTGTTAACTAATGTTAACAGATGACTTTTTTAACATATTAATAAATGTAGAAATTTACATTAACAAAGATAAATAAATGCTGTAGAAGTAGCTATTGTCCATTGTTAGTTCATATTAACTAATGTAGTTAACAAATAAACCTTATTGTAAAGTTTTACCACTATCTTCAAGCCGGGTTAAATAAAAAAGACAATTTTAACAACTGTATTGTGTCTAAAGACAACAAATGAAGAATTTAGCTCTCTTGTTATGGATTCATGCATATAAATAAATAAATACTTAAATAAAGTACTGTGACTAACAAAAAACATGAATCAATGCCAATTACTATAAATCTGAGTGTGTTTGTGTAGACCCCCTTATTTTAACTGAAATGACAATCATATCGTTTTTTGTTGTTGTTGTTGTTTAGAATTCTAATACCTTGAGCAAACAGGGTGTGATCGAAGCATATAAATTGCATGGGCTCCCATTTTAGTTTCCATGGTTACACCCTAACACACACATAGACAAACAGTGTCGGGAACGCAAGCTGTAACCGTAACACCTGCACACCCTAATCCCAAAACTGGAGTCATCTGTATTTGTACGTATCATATTACCCGTGTTTTCTAGATCTGGGCTGCAACATAATACAAATATCTGTGTGCTCTCAATGTAGCAACAGCAACAATAAAAACACCCTGACAAACAATATCAGAACTAACAACTGGCTCATCTGCTGATGAATCACAATGTTAACGGGATAAATATACTAACAGCTGTAATCATTCCATATTTTATAGGGCTCAACTAGAAAATGAGGATATGTGAACGACAACAGACAGACGTGGGACAGTTGAAACATCTGACACCCCAATAGGATACTATCTCTGGTTTGAATTAGACCTTCATTCCACCGAGTCCAAAGGGTATCGTAAAAAGACAATTTATTTTTTGCCAGAAATATAGTCCAGAGAATGTTATCTGTCTGTTGGGCTGTCTCTGGAAGCGTCATATTGTAGTAATGATTAAAAGCACTGTCATCTTCAATTGGGAATTTTTACGGTTATGCGGTTGGATTTTGAGTAAATATGTAGGAAGAGCTTTGCAGGATTTCAGGTGAAGGATTTTTCCTGAGGCCTCTGGTGTATTTTGGAATTTTTTGTAATGATGAGTCAAAAGTCATGTGAGATAAAGTGATAAATCATGCATATTATGTATCTAAGGGTTGTGACTGTTCCCATTTGGTATTTGAAAAGCCATTCAGATATTGCAAAAGAGTATCAGTCACATTAGAGCACCTGACAGACCGGTTTAGAGCTGTCTGTATGAAAGTAGCAGGTTTATGAAGATACTTTAAGCACTAATAAGAAGCCACAAGGTTTATGTTAGAGAACGGGAGAGATATCAGTGGGAAAAGATAAATGTTATGTTAGTGAGGGTGCCAATCATGTGCCATGTTTAGTAAGATGGAGCGGTTGTCATCCTTCTAATGTTTGTTAAACATTCTCCAAGCCAGCTAATTTAATTCACAACAGTCTTCTGTAATCGCAAAAATAATTACTTCGCCCCCCCACGGCCCGCAAGATAATTGCATTTGATTTACGTTCGCTTTAAATGGAATATGAAAAACAAAATCTTAGAACAACCGCTGTGCCTGAATATTTGTAGTGTGTGTGTGTTTCAGTTGGAATGTAAATGTTTGATAGAACGGGGCCAATATGGGGACAACAGATGAGCGTTTTCTTCTTTTTCTTCTTCTTGCATTTTATTTCTATCACAGAGGGGTCAAAAAATAGACCAGGAAATAAACAAAGTTGACAGGTTTGAATAAAAGACATAAATTTAAGAGGAAATATTTAAGATTCTACACTATTTTTTTAAGTGTGATCTTTTTACAAAAGCACAAGATGCTCTTTGGATCATCTTAAGTATGCTGGAGAACATGATCTTGAGCTTGAGCACTGCTGTAAGCAAAGCAAACTGAGTACATATTAAAAATAATACTGAGATTTATATTCAACTATTTTTTTTTACTTTTTTAAAATCAAATTTTATATTCACTATGGTTGCATTATTTGTTCAAAAACACAGAAAAAAACAATAATATTGTAAAATATTACAATTTAAAATGCTTTTTCAGCAGCCGTTATTCTAGTGTCATATGATCATACAGAAGGTTCTCAAGAAACATTTCTTATTATTATCAATGCTTATTTTTGTGGATTTTTCCCAGGATTCTTTGATAAAAAAAAAGTCAGAATTAATGGAACACAATAGAATAAATAGAAAGTTCTTTGCCTTAAAATATATGTGCTAGTTGCTATGAGATTAACATCATTATATTGTCAAGAGTTTCTGCCCTGAGACCTGTCAGATTCAAACGTGTTTCAACAAGAATAGCAATGATGTCAGCACTGATGAATCAAAGATGCTGTTTGTGGCTGAGGGGGGCGTGAATGAATGATCTGTGCCAAATGCTTTAACATGATGCACCATTATGACTAAAAACATTGGAAGCAATTAAAAAAAAAAAAACAGCAAATACAGATACGTTGTTGGTGGCTTTATACATTCAATAGTTCATACAGGGCAGGCCATCCACTTGCTTTGCCTTTGACCCCTGCAGATATTTCCCCAAATCATTCCAAGCTTCATTGCAACATGGAAAATAAAAGAATAAATCACATTGCCAAACTCTTTGAACCTGTGAGGCCGCAGACACATTTTTCCTATTTAGAGGCTCTCTCGAAGTCTCTCTGCATCCACGGCACAGCATCCATTCCAAGAGTGTGCACACACCAGTGTTGCGTGTTGACTGCGAGAACTGCGCTCTGTTGTGTTCCTTGCTATTTCCTCCCATCAGACCACAGGCTTTTTTTCCCCTCATTTGATTAATGCTGAGTTAATGACCCCCCATAGACCAGAGGACCAGGCAAAAAATGTTAAGCATCTTAAACCGTTGCAGCTTGTTTGCTCAAACTGTTTATGGGGCACAAGGACATGCTATAAACATAGAGTAAAGAGCAAGCAATGGAAAAGATTTTGTGCGCTGTGGAATGTACCAAACTCCTTCACTTTGTTTTAGAAGAGTTGTTTTATATGTAGCTGAATTACTGTTTGGCACCCCAGCATGATATGGATGCAGTGGATGCATTTTTTTTATTTTTGCTGATACTCTAAACACTAGAATTGAATCGAATTGAATTGAATTGAATTGAATTGAACACATGCTAAAAAAAAGTATATATTGTATAAGTTTTGTTTAAATGTATAATACTGTATGTATCTGATTATACTGAGAGTGTGAGTTGATCGATGTTGTATACATTATTAATATAAAATCAAGCAAAATCTCTGAGATACAGGAAAAAGTTGGGTAAGATATGTCAGTGGTTAAGCTGTCACATCCATCATGAATACATTTATTCACAAAATGATGTATCAGAGGCATAGAGTGCCGATTATATACAACTATCTGAGATTTTTTTTTTTCTATAACAGTTATTACTTTTTAAAAAATCTGAATCACATGTTGGTGAGTTGCCAGTAGCCTATATAAAACCTCCTAAATTATTTGGTTAATGATTAGTCGTGAACTATTAAGTGCATTTTTCCCCGAAATGGTTGCAAAGGGGTAAAGTGTATACTTTAGGTTAGGACTGTAAAATCAATGAATATATATATATATATACATAAGAAATATGTAATATATATTTAAATATTATTATTTCTATCATATATACATATATATATTACATATATTTCTTGAATATATAAATGTACAGTAGGCCTATCTGTGTGTATTTATATATACATACACAGTGCACACATATATATTATATAAACAAACCTTTATTAAAATAAATAAATAAATTATATTTTAGTTTGTTTGACTGCTTTTAAATATTCTGAATATTAAAATGTTTCCTGCTTTGTTATTTAAATATGAATAATATCCATTTTATATGAATAAATATCTCAATTATCTATCATTTTTATTTATTTTCTATTGTATTTTTATTTTGTAGCCCTGATGTGAGTTGTAAGTTGGATGGAAGTTGGATGTATTCCGATGTCAGTGTATAATTTCAGTTATTTTACCCTACAGAATCTTACTTTTTGGCATATAGATGATGTTATGATCAACCCAAACCACTTCAAGGTAGACAACTTTACAATGACAATATTATGTCAAGTGTTTAATTGTGTGTCTAAGATACTGTACAAACATGCCCTTATAATTGAACTCTGGTTCTTAAGGACTCGCTGAAGATGGCACGTACACTGAGCCGTGCTGAAAGACAACATTAAGGTTGAGGTTGTAAGGATATGTTTGATCATGTCTGACTGAATGCTGACACAAGTGTGTGTGTGTGTGTGAGAGACAAAAAACTGACAAGTTCATATACAAGGTCATTTAAAAAGATGTTTTTGAACCTAAAGCATAGTTCTGTATTTCAAATTAACTTTGTCTCTGCCTGTTGACCACTTGTCTCCACCAAGAATCGTTCCTGGGGTTTTTTTCTCTCTAAGACCTCTGCTGGATTGACTCCTGTCATCTTGTAAGGTAGCAGCAAACGTCATGTGTTTAACCGGTGCTGTTTGTCGCTGCAGGGCTGGATCCTTTCACTGTTTATTAGGGGCGACTGAGAGTGTGTTCTCAAGCAACGTTTCATGGAAACGCTGCTGCTCAGGGGCAAAACATGAACAAAGAGCGGGAGAAGGCAGGTTCATTTGGAGATCAGTAATAAGAGATGAGCAGAGTGTGAGTCGGCTCAGGGAGGAGGAGAGGAAGCACCTGCATGTGGGTGGCGAACGCTGCAGCTTCTGTGAAGAAGGAAGGAGGGGAGCAGTGAACAGCTGACAGGCTCAAGGTGAAGTTCAGAAAAAAACAGGTGAAGGGGCACCTATTATGAGAATAGCATTGAGTTTCCCACTGCCTATTTTTACTGAGACAAACCAAAAATAATTTATCACACACGTTTTTCAGTCATTCATATAATAAATTAGTAGGTTCTACACACTGTTTAGAAGTTGGGGCTGGGTAAGATTTAAAAAGAAAAAAAAAAGTCTCTTGTGCTCAGCAAGGCTGCATTTAGTTGTGCAGTAAAAGTGTAGAATATTGATATAACTATTTACTATTTTAATTTATCTTGAAATGTACTGTAATGGCAAATCAGAATTTTCAGCAGTCATTACTACTCCAGTCTTTAGTATCACATGAACCTTCCGAAATAATTCTAATGTGATTTCTATCGATGTGATGTTGAAAAGTTGTGCTGCTTAATTGCCTACTTTTGTGGAAATTTCCACTGTGATGTGCATTTCTTTAAAAGGATTATATGATGAATAGAAAGCGAACAAATTATTAATGTCTTATTGTAAAATTATTAATGTCTTAAAGTCATTATTAACATGTTCTTGCTGAATAAAAAGTAGCTTATTAATTTCTTTAAAAATAAAATAAAAAAAACTTACTAACCTCAAAATTCTTATTGAGCCCAAACTTTTGAACGCTTCTGTAGCTATGTATTATTTATGATCCAGTTTTCAATCACTCCTTCTGCAGGTTACATTGTTCCGCCAGTAGGTGGAAACTAGCTACCAGTCTTTATGAGTCATTGAATCACTTGCTTAAAGAATTTGTTCACAAACACTGATTCATTCTGAAATGAAACAAGTGACTGTTATAGGTGATTCATTGAATCGATTCGTTCCAAAGGAATTCAGTCACAGATTCATTAAACAGTAAACCGCACCAGTTTGTATTCCTCCGCGATGCACAGCGCCTGATTCTATGGTGGCTTCCTTTGGACCTATTCTTGTCAGCGGACGAGAATAACTCACTTTTAACGTCTTGTCTATTGGACTGTTGTATTAAAAATAATGCTTGCAACTTTTTGCTCTGTGTATATCGTATGGTTGTAAGTACCTCAGAACAAAAGTAGAGCTCTCTCGCACTTGTTAACCAGCTCTCCGTTCCTAATCATTTAATTCTAATTTTGCTCATCATCGAACCTTGTTGCTGATATTTCCTCCACCCTGATTTCTAGAATTGTTGTTCTGCTTGATGACAGTAAACTGTGATCAGATTTGACCTCATTGTACAACCGGAGCAGGTGTTTTAACGCGCAAGAGACATCTTGCCCTAGTGAAATATAATGACCCCTTAAAGACTAAATGCTGACTACTCCTCTCCACTCCCTTTCTTTCCATGTCATAATTCATAGAATTCATCCTCCTAGACTCTGTTTTCTGCCCCCAGCAAACCAAACCACAACAGAGAATCCCAACTCTCTTTTACAAGCATCCAAATTACCAGGAATAAAAGTAAATAAGTGAATGTTAGTCAGGAATGCAGAGCTTTCGTTTGGTTTGCATTGTTGTTTTCGGCATTGCACGTTGAAATGTTTATCCACTTCACACAGAAACAGGGACTTTGCCATGTGTTTTCAATATATTTTTGTCTATGTGTGAGTAACAAAGGCACTTACTCAACTTTCTGAATACAAGATACTGGATATAGATGGAAGACTAACACAGAATTTTGAAAGACTAAACCAATTATCAGCTCATCCCTCATCGTCCTATTCCGTTGTAAGGATGTTTTGCATTCTCCTCATATTAATCATGTGCTGAACTTCAACCCTCTCTCATATAATTACACTTCTAGTAATTGCCCCCAGCCATCACCCTCTGCCCCCATGTGTACCATTCACAATCCACCACCTCCCCATCGCTTTCTAAAAATACACTCGCTTAAGGCGAAACACATGTGTACCGTAGCAGAAAAGCGCAAACAGTGCAATTGAAAGCCTGATGGATTTGGGGCAGAGGTTTGAGAGATTTGAGAATGCGCCCGTCGTCAGTCATCATGTGTAGAGTTCTGGGTCTGGAACATCAGGGTTGGCTCATTAATAATCAGGCCGATGTGATAAACATCCTTAAAAACGAAACCCTTCTGTGTCTCGGAAGCATGCAGGTTCTGACTGATGCAGTTTCAGTGTCCAGTGTTGAAAAGGTGTTTAATTGTTCACAGATAAATCAGAACAGATTGTCTGGCCTCTGTTATAGTCTATTCAGTTTTTTTATTGATTTATGTAACCGGAATGCACATATGTTTGCCTCGCTCAGAATATATGAGAACATAGTAAAAAGAGTACATTTGCACTAGTGGACTGTATATTGTTTATAAAAGCATGTTGTAAATGATTATTTTAAGTGCAGATGAATTATTAAAGCAGATCATGTGCTGCTGAACTGCATTTTGTACTTTGCTCCATTTAATTTTTTCGACACGTCCATCAATAATTTGAAAACAAACACATTGACTGGATTATGACTGGAATTTGGGGTAATTTTGATTTTTCAGTGTTTTTGAGACATTCATCCCTCATGTTCATTAAGGCTAAATTTATTTGATTAAAATACAGTAAAGCAGTAACATTATAAAAATCATTATATTAATCACAATTGATTATTTTGATCTGTGGCTAGCCCTAATAATTTATTTTATTAAAATGTTTCCAAGATTTCTGCTCTGTTATGTAATGATACACTCCTGAATGCATGATATACAGAAGTTGCACTGAATGTTTTTTCTATATTTTCAAACGAACCTGACGGAACTCTTTAAAGTGACATTTGGACTTATATTGTGTCCAAATGTGCTTTATATCACCAGCAATCTGTTATTTATAGAGCAGTGTCACATATACTTATATGAATATTATATTTATTGGCATGTACCAGGACCATATGTACATTGATCCCACTATTCATATTTTTTGTTTATCAATATAAGAAATATGTGCTGTAATAATATTGTCTATTCAGAGCAAGGCATAGTGATGACGTCTCTTAATGACAGGTAAATTGCTTTGCAATGTTCGCCAACAGTTTAATTACACTCTTGCACATTCCTTATAATGTCTAAAATGTGCCAGAGCATGATGGTTAACTTTAACTTAACTCTAGGTATTGAAGGTCCCGCTGTGGATGGCATAGTTTTTACAATTTTATTATAAAAAAGGAGCTGCTGCTTTATGGGTTTAAGAAATATTATATTTGTCAACTGATTAAAATTGCTTAAATTGTTTGGGGTTTAGTGAAAAGAAAAATAACTTAATCTGACCTAAATCTTCTAGATCGCAACTGTCATCATTAGAATTTGTTATGTAACCCATAGCATGATTTCCCTTGATTCATCACTGTGTCCGCAATCTCATAAGCTGTGTAATTAGACACAGAAGAGTTTAATTGGAGGTTGCTGTCTGCAACTATAGAGAATAGGATTAGTAGTTTTTCCAGACACATTAGTGACATTTATGAAAGCATGCAAGGATTGTTGTTGATGGTGATATGGCACGTAGTTTTTCTGAGTTGGAACTAGTGCCAAACCTCTGCGAATTCATGCAGGCCTAGAGATGGCATGCAAAAGGAAGATCACTGTTACATGATGCAGATGAAACCAAACGTAGGCTTGAGAGAACGTTTTCCTAGAAATTCTCAAGATGGAATGTTCTCTATGCTGACCTGTTGATGTGATATATCTTTAACATGTCACTTTTGAGATGCTAATACATGCTCGTGTCACTCACAGCAGATGGAGAAGTGTTAACCCATCACAAATAAACAGTTTTCCAGCCGTTTCAAATAAAACACTGTTGGAAATGCATCTTGCAAAATTATTTATCTAGTTATTATGTATTTTTTAGTGACGATCGTAATTATTTTATCATATAATGTTTATGCACAGTAAAAAATAAATGCTATTAAATGTTGTTCTCATAGTTTCCATGAAAATATTATAAAAATAAACAACTGTTAAACATTAAGAATAAAAATAAAAGTTCCTTGGAGTAATGTAGTAAAATTCAGTTTTGCCATCACAGGAATAAATAACTTTTACAAAATATATTAATAATAAACAAAAGTTCTTTAAAATTGTAATAACATTTGAAAATGTTACAGTTTTACTGGATTACTGTTTTTCTGCTGAGCTATTTCTGCAGCACAAATATCCATAGAATCACAGTTATTACTGACAAACATGTCCATATATAGGGGAAAATTACCAAAAATGATTTTGTGGTCTCCAGATAAAGTAGGCTAAATGATATGCGTTTGGATTATTTAGAGTCTGTGTGTGATACGCCAATAGAAATTCTTCTGTCTCATTAAAATGGTTAGCTTTGACCACAGAGCACATTTTCTGAGATAACTGTCCCAGAATATACAAGGTCAGATAAAACATTTCAGCTAAAAGTCTGATTTAGTGAGACGTAGAGCCCAGATATTTATTTGTGATCGCTCATTGTCATGTTTTCCAAAAAGGTTAAAATAATCGTAGATATGTGTTGACCTCTTTTCAGAAGCATTTGTTTTGAGACAAAACAGTTAAAGGTGAAAATCCTCACTGGAAGCAGTCGTAAAGAAAAACCAACAGAGTGAAAAATATCCATCGTCTGCTTTACACATGACTTCCTATACTGACACAGTTCATTAATGCTGTTTAGAGTTACACTTGTTTTTCTTGAAAGATTATACTGATCTGAAATGAAATACGGTGCTTGGAGTGTGCTGATCGATGGGAAGGATCATAATGTTTTCTTTCCAAACAAAGATGGCTGTTATGGCGTACCCCAGATGACCCTAGAGCACTACACACTGAGAGGTGATAATACACAGAGAAAGCCTTGAATGGACTGTCTTCTATTAATTGTTCCTGTCTTTGTCTGTTTGTTTTCTGCTTAATCCACAGTGACTGCCTGAACCATTTTAAAGTAGTCAAATTGCTCCCTCAAATCATTTAGGTTATCTTAACCAAAGGTTTGGGATTAGGAGTTTCAAAGCTGTCGCTTTTAGTTGTAGGCCATATATTTCTAACTTCAGACTTTCCAAAAATACAGCAGACTGGCTTTTTAACACCCACTGTGTCCCCGCTGAACACTTTAGATTGAGTTTCAGTCCAGAGGTCAACTAGGGTTAATTTGGCTCATGGGGCTGTTCCATTTACAAGTGAAGTAATGAATAATATCTTTAAATTTATAACATTTTTGATGCTTATAATTGCACATGAAAAAAAATAATTTTCTGCATGTGTCCTGATAGCTTTGTAGGCCAATAAATGAAGTCGTCATATTCACAGTCTGTTTTTTTGACCCAGTTGTGCTTTAAAGCTGTTTGAATGATGTGGAAATCTCTAGGCAAACATACATAGCCATTTAGATTGGTCTGGAATAACTGGAATTTAATGCATTTGCATATACAGACAGCTTGTAGTCATATTTCACCCGAAAACCACCTTATTCTTTGTCTTGAATGTTGTCCTTGTGCAGTGTTGCTTATACTGTGCTGAGCTTCTAAGATCTACACGTTCTCTTTGTGACCCTTTAATGTTCTCTATGTGGTAACTGAGGAAGATTTTGCATGGCTCATTTGCTGTAGGCTATTCCTCTTTGGTTATGTTTTCATTGACATCAGAGAATAACACAGGCACCGGTTCAAGACCTGCAACATAAATTTAGGTGAGAGACTGAATCATCTGTTATCTGGTATTCAGTACTCAACTGCTGTTGAACCAATGTTATGCGAAAAGCAAAATATTATAAAATAGCTTCACCCCAAGTGACATACACCAATAAAAACACATTGATATACGTAAAAATGATTTATAATTTATCTACTAGTCTAATTTAAAATTGATCTCGTCTCTTTGGATTACTCAGTGTTCAATTTTACGCCATCTAGTGGTCAGATATTATGAAATTATCTTTTGATTCATATAAATGCAACTCATGTCATCTTGCATCTCAGTTATCGATTGTTGTGAAAATGATCTGATAGGAGAATTTATTAATATTACTCTAATACTGTTGCAGGTTTGTGGTGTTGCTTGGCTAAAGGTTTTATACACTGTAAATGACTATTTTAGCTGCTGCTTTAAGATAATATAACATACAGTTAATATTATTAAATAACTTAAAATTAAAATCAATATTTCATGCCCATGTATTAAATTGTGGGTCGCAGTGTAATAAGCTTCACAACGTCCAAGCAACTGATCATTATCGCTAATTAAAAACTAATTCTAAATTAGTGTTTTATCTAGTGCTGTCAAACGATTAATCTTTGTTTACATAATATATTTGTTCTAGGTATATTTACTATGTATATCCAAATGCAAACACATGCATGTATATATTTAAGAAAAATATCTTATACTTGTATAGTAAATATATTTATATATTATATAAAATATAATAATACAAACATATAAATGTGTATACATGTAAATATTTTCATTACTGTATGTGTGTTTGCGTATATACATAAACACAGTACACATACATCAACAAAAGCTTTTATTTTGGATGTAATTAATCACGATTAATCATTTGAGTGCACAATTTTTTTTAAATCATTAATTGAAATAAATCTGAAATTAAATAATAAAAAACTTACATTTTATTTTTTTAAATGTAAATTAGAAATGTTGCCTTAACAGTAAATTAAATGAAATAAGTATAATTTACTAAAATTAATTAAATGTAAAATTTTATAATCTGAAATTTTAATTGTTATTAAAATAAAAATGATAGAAGCATATAATTAAATTACTAAAACTAAAATATTACTAATGTTATATTAAGGGAATAGTTCACCCAAAAATGAAAATCCTGTCATCATTTGTTCCCCTTTAACTAGTTCCAAATCTGTATGAATTTCTTTGTTCTGCTGAACACAAAGATATTTTGAAAAAAAGTTTGTAACCAGGCTGTTTTGGGTCACCATTGACTTCCATAGTACGAAAAAAATACTATGTATTTTCATTTTTGGGTGAACTATTCCTTTAAATACACTTCAAAAGTTTTATTTGTATTTTTTGTAATAATTGCATGTTATATTTTACGTAGTCTGTTTAATGTCAGTTCTAGCACTTGTTTGTTATAACTTACTCCTTTCAACCTAGCGTGACCTCTCATAATCACGTTTAACAACCTGCACTGAGAGCGTTTGATTCGGAGTTATACAGTCATCACAGTTACACAAGCCATGACATGGTCTTTCAGTGGTGGTCCATAGGGATCAGGACACATAAGATGAGCGATCTGCTGGGGGTGAAAGTGCAGATCTAACACATTAGATCACATGACCACATGATCACAGGCTGTTCTGTTGGTATTTCCCGTTCTCATCTCATCTACAAACAGTTTATGGCATTTTCATTTCTTTAATAAGCCTTGCGATTGGGACCTCACTGCTCAGTTTGTTGGCAGCATTTGCACTGTTTAACTCGTTGGATGATGACGTGCTTAGAAAGGACCTCGCAAACCTTCCTTTATTGTTGATATCCATCATGACATTATCATAGCTTGCATATGAACCGGACTCCAAGACATATTGGCTTTCCTCCATTGAAAGAATGTAAACTATTGTTTAAAGCCAGTGCAGCCATTCAAGCATGAAAACTCACCAAATACACACAAATCTCAGTCTAGACATTACTTTTGGTTCACAGCTTTTGATCTGCTGATGTTTTGGTAATTGGTAGTATAACTGCACGCAAGTTCCTGTTTACTGGCGATTGCTTTATCTATAACCAAACCTGTCAGATTCTACAGCAAACAATTCGACTTCTCTCTGTTGTGCAACACTGGTTAAAATAAATGCAGTTTCTTTCTACAAACAAACGCACTACTTCAACTTTGACAAGTGTTTCTAGCACTTCCCGTTGGGGTTGTTTACAGATTTATTCCAGAGTAAATCCTTTTTTTTTTTTTTTTTGACATTTTTTGCACTGGTCCTCCTCGCTTTTTTTTCTCTCAAAACTGTCTATCCTGTAGTATTTTAAGCACATCCAGTTCTTAAATGCAGCAGACTGTCTGGGCCAGCTGGCAGCGGACACCGAGACAGGTCAGAGGTGCCTGTATTGAGTTTCTCTATTAGTCTCTCTTCCTTCGTCCAATAACCACAGGCAACTAGAGACCATGACATCAGACAATATATGCTGGAACTGTAGTATTTTGTGGGTTCGGAGTGGCAGATTTGGTTTACACTACTATTAATAGAATCATTGTGATACAGATGTAATTGTTCATTTAAAGCTATTTCACTTTATTGAGATGGAAAGTAAAAGACATAGTTCAGCCAAAAATGTAATTCTTTATTTGTTTTGGCTTTAGAATACAAAGGAGAGATTCTGATAAACAATGAAACTGATAAACGTAGCAGCAAAACGTCATATGGGCTAATATTATGTTTTATGGTGTATTTTGGCTATTTTTGGAACTTGCCAGAAAAGTAACAATGAACTGTTAAATAGAAAAGAATTTTGAAAACTTGAACGCTTTGAAGGACATGTTAAATTGATAAAGAAGTGATAGGAAAGACATATTGTTTGAAGACTGGTGGATGATGAAAATTCAGCTTTGCCTCACAGGAGTAAACTATAGTTTAAAGTATAATACATTTTTAATAATATTTCACAATATTACTGTTTTTCTCTCTATTTTGGATCAATTAAATGCAGCCTTGATAAACAAAACATAGTCTTGCTGATCCTAAACCTTTGTACGGCAGTGGGATTTCTAGACCTGGAGAAGTCATGTAAATTAATACAAAATTATAAATATGCATTTTTATGAATATACATTTTCCTAGTTATGAGACGTATTAAAAAATCAGAATCAAATCCTTATCTGGTAAATGACTAAAAACTTTAAAAAAAGTTATGGGGTCTTTGAATATTGTTGAGAATAGAATATATTGATTCTGTCAGGTTTAACTTGTGTCATCTTGGTCTTTTGTTCGCTCTGTAATCAGTTGTATATGTTATGCACAATGTGGAATTGGATAAACAATTACAAGCAAAGCGTTCTGAAGGATTACCATATTCCAGTCACCACCTACGTCCTCATTTCATTGTTTAGGCTCATGTCACTTATTAAATGAATGAGCCAGTGAGTGAATCCATATTTGTTTGGGGTTTGTTTGTTTTTCTCCCTTTGCTGTGTCCCTCTACAAGGGCGACAGGCTGTCCAAACGTGTCCTGTCGGACATTTTCCAGATATTGGGTCATGATGCTCAGCTCCAGTCTCCAGCCAAGAAGGATGGATCTGTCTGCTACCGGTCATTAAGACTGATCCAAAAATAACAAGCTGTGCATAGTACTTCTATACTGATCAAAATCTGGCTGGCCTATTTTTTTTTTGTGCAACCCATAGTAACCTGTTTAACCACCATATCTGAGCAATTATTAGATACTGTAATGTATTTTACAATATGCCAAAAATTATAGAGAATATACGTTTTCTGAGCTACAACAATCCTACACGTTTTTGCATATGTATTTTTTTATTTACCAGCTTATGTAATAATTGTTGTACATAATGGTGCAAAAAAAT
>JAUMHE010000071.1:13286388-13305230 GCA_032359235.1 Enteromius mattozi | reverse complement strand
ATGTGAAGCAGTTCTCAAAAACAGTGGTTATTCAACTAAATATTAGTTTAGTGATTCACAGGAAAGCTAAATCTTAACGTTTTTTTAGTTTATGAAGTAAATTTTTTTGAACAGCCCAATATCATTTTTTCCGTCATTTTCTGTAAAGTAATTAAAATATTGATCGTTTTTCTTCATGCTTTGATTTAAAAATATAATGTGCAGTGTTCCCAATAAATGGAAATAAAAAATATTATAAGAATTCTAAGCTTTACTCACATTTTAAAAACACTGCTATTATTTTGAACATAACTGTATATATAGTTTTTTTTTGGAATGTCATTTGCGAGTCAGCAGAAGCCATATAAATGAGGGGAATTCACATGCTGGTACTAGAGCTGATTGTGAGCTGAGTTTGGATAAACTGATGAGCTGGCGATGGGTCAGCAAAAGTACAGGAAGAGAGTTGGGTTTTGTGGAGTGAGACAGGGAACAGGAACTGCAGACTAGAACAGACGGCTCAGACATCCTTGTGTTTCTGACGCTACTCGAACTTCCCACCTTACAAGGAAATGGACAGCCTTTTGACAGTTGCCCCGTTTCAGGTGTCACATGACCGTACTCTGACAGATTTGTTGTGCTGAAACAGTGTCTATGGTGTAATAATATGTTGCTTTGCCACTGCTGGGCAGATCAGACTACAGCTTAAACCTTATTCTCACATACATTATGGCGAGGAACTGAACAAACAGGCCTGCAAGAGACAGACTGGGTCATAAACATTGTATTACAGGCAGCACAACCTTGTTAATTCAGTTTAAAAATGTATGAGTTTATGACCCTTTTTAATGGCTGAAAATAAACCCAAAAAAGATGGAATTTTTCAAAAGTTATCAAAAAGGCAGTGATCAGTTATACCTATACCTATATTTATATTATATATATATATATATATATATATATATATATATAGTGGATTCTTAGCAGCTTTGGCACCTCTGCCATTATTGCTATGACTTATCAGGATTGTTGCACATTCTCAGTGGTTTGCTGGCATGCAGATGATTTCATGCGCAAGGTAAGCTGTCCACAACACTCTCAGAAATATAGGTACAAAAACTGTCACTGGGGTGGTACCTCAAGTTTGTACCTGGAGGGTCCATTTTGGTACCCTAGTAGCTAAAGTGTGCATATTAGAACCTAATAGGTACAAAAGTGTACCTTTTTAAAAGATACCGCCCCAGTGACAGCTTTTGTACCTTTATTTCTGAGAGTGAAAGCACTTGCCCAAGCAGAAAAATACACTGCTGCTGTAAGATCTCGATTTTCGAAAGACGCATTGTGTTTGATAGTAAATAATTTGACTAAATAAAATGATAAAAAAAAAAAACATTGTAACTGCATTTCTTGAGCAAGCATGAAAATATACAAATTTTGAAAGTCCACAGAAAACATCTCTTACATTTTTGGAAACAAACAAGGAACCTTCGGAAGATTTTATTCTTAAGCTGTCTTTATTTTCTATTATGCTTGTCACTTACAGTTATTTTTTTTTTTTTTGCCATTTTGCATGGTCTGTTATTTGAGTAGTGTCACCCAAGTGGGAGTTTTCACTCATATTCAGTGGGAATAAAATGTAAAAAAAACAAAACAAAACATGAATTCGATGCAGAAACATATATATAGACAGGGGGATTCCCCTATTTCCCCACCCTCTATGTTTTTCTTACATTCAAATTATTATGGATAAGCTAAGGATTGAAGATTAATTTTCTCTACAAATAACAACAACAGCCATCATAAAAGTTGCTAGGCAATTCAATAAAAAGTACAAAAGCAGTTATGACACAGTGAAAAATATATAACACAAGTGCAGTGATACAAACAAGTATTGTTGGAGTTCTGTTACCACTAGAATATTGTACTCCTGGAAAACTCTCAGATTTGATCTAATCAGATTTGAGAACCAAAAAGAACTGTTGTTACTGCTGTTACACACACACACACAATAAATAATTCTTTTTTTGATAACTGCCTTTTTGATAACTTTTTTAAAAATTCCATCTTTCTAATGCTAATATATTCCAGTTCAGTGTTTGCTATTAGCAGTCCTGCAGAGTTCTCGGACACCCTCCACCTCCCCCAGCTCCACCTGTCTAGATCCGCTACAGAATTTATATATTCATGAAGCAGCAACCGCACATCTTTCGTGCTCACAGCCGTGTATCTACTGGCAGAGGCAGCATCATCCATAGAAGATCTAGTGAGCCGACACCAAATAACATTGTCATGTCCATTAACATCCTAAAACCATTCAGAGAGTTGTCATGATTGAAATATATTTACCTGGCCTGTAGTCTTCTGACAGTTTCCTCATCTTGTCTGGCCTGTCTTTCATCCTCCAGTGCTTCTTCTAAACTGTGGTACATGTTCTCCAGCTCTCGTACGCGCTGCAGGTACTGCTCTAACTCACTGGACTTTTGAGCTACCTGTTCCTCCATTTGCAGCCGCACCTAAAACATACATACAATTATATAATATTTTTGGACTTTCTTTATACTGCAGAAAACAAAAGATGGTAAGTGAATATTGGATTCCACTGACATTCATTGGACAAAAAAAAAACTAAAATATCTTTGTGATTAGAATGATTATGACAAATCATATTTTTAAAGTAACTACCCCTTTAAAAACAAATATTAATGCAGACTGCTTGGTTTTGTGACACTGTTCAATTTTTTTGCTTCCACGTTTCCAGTTATAACTGTAGAAAGCAGAACTTATGCTGTAGCGTACTTCCTGTAATATTCCAAATATGGACCTGTGAAGATGAAGTAATGCAGCAGCTCATTGGTCAGAATAACCTCTCTAGGCACATGATATCAAAGGGAATAGAAGAGTCAATGCTAAAAGCCATGTTAACAATATGCTAGCCAGTCACCAACCAAGTTTAAAGAGCAAGCAACTACCATTTTCTCTTTCTCCATTTCCACTCGGTAAAGATCCTGCAGCTCGGTCTGGGTCTGCAGACGTCTGCGTTCTTCTTCTGCTGCATTAGCTGCGGCCTCCTCCAGTTTCTGTGCAACACAAAGACACTCTTCATTTGTAAAGAAATCAGATACACATCATGTTGAACTGGATTTAAAATGATAATATGATAATTATATGGCTATAAATGAAGGAAACAAGCTAATTTTTCCAATTTGATCATAAGAAACAGGCCTGCAAGAGACCCAGAATGCAACTGTTCAAACCATCTAGATTACAGCCAATAAAACTTCATATGCAAATTTCAACACAGCAGGGGCCTTTCAGAAAAGCAAACACTATTAAACCTGACGAACAAAAACCTCAGGTTTTTTTTTTATAAAAAAAAAAAAAAAACTCACACTGTATATATGAAGTACATTTTTCCTTGTAACACAACAAGTTTAAATTAGAAACCAAATAATGTTTAAGTTGAATACAAATGAACTGCAACAGTATCCTCTGTTTAGACAGCTGAGACCACAATCTGACATTCTGTATGGTTGTGGTCAGATGGCAGGTCAGTGTGAGATCCCAGGTGGCCGTGCTGAGTGACAGGGCAGGTATTGTTTTAGTTTGAACTCCTCAGGGTTTGGAACGGCCCTCTCTAGCTCTCACCCCAGGCACCTATTGTCCTGCTATGTATTAGAGGACGGGGGAGAGGCTCTGACCCATCAATGCTGGACTGTTCTCCATGCAGACAAGAGTTCAGACACAATTAGATCAGACAATGAGAACTTGTCATCAGTGTAAATCAAATGATTGTTCCCACTTAACACTATATGTACTGTGTCAGACGGCTTTTCAATCAAAGAATATTGTGTTTTGTGCAATTTATTGTAATCAGCTGTCAGCTGTTGGACTTAGCAGTTTATTTGTGGTTTTTATGGCATACGTCTTTTAATTGTTTTATATATTTTTATGATAATATTATTGTACTTCCTTTAATGGTTTTCAAAGACATTTTTGTTGGTATTCCTTTTTTGTTGTATATTTATAATTATAAACAAATTCATGTTTATATTTAAGAAAAGTGTTGTTTATATATTATATATATTTATATATTTTTTAAATAAAAAAAGTATATGCATGTAAATATTTTTAAAATAAATACTGTATGTGTGTGTGTATTTATATATATATATATATATATATATATAATGTGTGTGTGTGTGTGTGTGTGTGTGTATTATGTATATATCATAAATACACACAGTTTACATACGTATATTATGTAAACAAAAGCTTATTTTTTTATGCGATTTATCATTTGGCTGCACAAATATTTTAACATTTTATATATTTTTTCACAGTTTAATATAAAATAAGGACAAACAAAATCAGTAATGCATATTATTGTTTTATTTTTATTTTAATTAGTTTTTGCTATAAACATATCTAGTTAAAGAATGAAGTCTGTATGTCAAAATGTAATGTAGTATTAAAGTCTATAAATGAAGGCATATTAATAAATATATAAAACGCTGTTTAAATTAGGTTGTGGTTTGTCTGAATTCATAGACCTAAAGTGAAAATAATTAATACCGGATTGTTCGACTAGATGTGTTGAAATGTGTTTTTATTAGTGCTGTCAAATAATTGCATATAAAAAGTTGTTGTTTACACAATATGTGTGTGTATTGTGTATATTTATTATGTATATATAAATACAAACACGTGCATGTATATGTTTAAGAAAAATATGTTATATTTATATATTAAATATATTTACATATAAAATATAAGAATATAATTATGTAAATGTTTATACATGTAAATATTTTTTGAAAATATATATATGAATGCATGTGTGTGTATTTATATATACATAATAAATATACACAGTACACATATGTAAACAAAACCTTTTGTTTTGGATGTGATTAATCACGATTAATCATTTGACAGCACTAGTTTTTATATTAAAAAAGACATTTTAAGTAATAAAACGTTGAATGTTTTTTGGTGCTTATATATTGTTTACATTTTTGCATGACGTATTCAGTGAATTCTATTTTTGAATGTTTTTAAATTGTTTATTTTGTTTAAATTGCTATTGTTGCATATAGCTAGTCAAAGAATCTAGTTTTATTTACTGACTTATATTTTCATGCCAAACATTTAATTTCGTATTTTGTAAAAGTCTATTAACATTTGACTCAACATTTAAGGGCTGACCCTTAAGATCTCACAAGTTTTCGCAGATTAACCAATGTGCAGAATCTGTAACACAGTCATGCTTATCTTACTGATTTAAATCCACTTAACAAAACTCATTGGGGATAAGCCTGCCTAAGCTCTGATTTAACAATATTAAAACACTCAACCGTAAAAGATCATTAGAATAACGAGAAACTGGAAGAAAGAAGGTTAAGAAAGGTTAAATGCAAAACCGCAATTCCTCACCCAGCCCCCGACGCTTAACACATAAATGCTCAATCCACATCTCGCTATAGGGTGTGAAACCACCAACTTTTAAGCTAATCTAATTCCAGCTTCACTACTGGCTGTAAAGGGCAAAACAACTTCTGCTGACAGGTCTCTGTAGAAGACTCGAATAGCTGGTAATTGAAATCAAAGATGAGAGTTTTAGCGAAATCAGAATTCATGAATAGCAGAGAGAGAATTTACAAAGAGCTACCATGGTTTCCTGGGGAAACACTGTTTCTTGAATGGTCAGTGTGGCAATAGACACAGTTCCTGTTTCACTCGTTAAACTGCAGTGCAGGGGGTATGTTTGTAAGAAAAACAGCACTTTACCTTTTCTTTTTAATCGTAAAATGCTGTTATCATTTCCACCTGCATGACTTAATGCTAGTCTTTCTACAAGTCCAGCAATCAGTATTTCCTGTCATGGTGACATCTCAAATAAATTGTTTTTTTTTAAATCACCAAATAACAGACATATTCTGTAAATTAAAACGTAGAAGGAACAATGTGATAAACCATTTAGTTTCCAGTAAAAGTGCTGGGAGGGACATGTTTGTGTGAGTTCCTAGAAACACGGGGAGATTGGATGTTCAGCAGCTTTTGTTGTAGAACATTACAGACCTTCCTCATGGCCTCCAGCTCTCTTTGTTTGTTCTCATTGGCCGTCTGCAGCTCTCTCATCCTCAGCTCCAGTTCTTCCTGCTCAGCCTGTTGTTTCTGTCGTAACTCTCGCCGCTTCTGGCGTGCCTCATGGTGTGGAGCCGGACGTCCCACCTTCAGGAGTGTGATACAAGTCTGAATAGCTGAGTAAGCATAAAGGACAGAAGTTATATACTTTAATATGAACACAATACAATATGTGCAGTATATATATATATACTCTTAGAATTCAAATTCAAGTAGAAAATGGTTAATTTTTAAGTAATTATATTATGAATAAGTGACTTAAAATGTATCTTGCCAGTCATAAATTTTGACAAATAGAAATATTTTCTATCTACAGTCAAAATAAATATAGAATTGATGTGACTCCAAATCAAACATTGCAGAATTCAAACACTCTATAAGAGGCTCATCTAACCTGTTCAAGCAAGCTTGGGGCCCTTTTAAATAATATGTGGGGGAACAAGTTCAGCATTTATTTTCCAGTTAAATTCTATTGTATTATACTGATTGTGCATTATAAATGTTTTCCTATGCCACACTTTTATTTACTTTTGCAAAACTATTTAATTATTTATTTATTTAAATTGATCTATTGTATTATTAGATTGATCTTGTTATTATTAGAATAACTGATGTTATCAAAATTATGAAATGACAAATGGAAGTTTGCAAATTATTTCAAATGGGTTATATTTTTTTGCTTTCTTAAAGTCGCCCTGCTAAAACACTTAATGTGTGTTGGAGTCTTGTGTGTGGTTTTTCCTTTATTATCCAGCCCAATCCATTGATTAACATTTTAAATCATATTTTACTTTATAAAGAAATTCATGAGCTGGGGTCATTTTTGATACTTTTAAGCAATTTAAACATGAATATTAAAATAAAATAATGTAAAGTAATAAAATATCAGTTAAAATGAATACATGTCATTTTAGTGTGGCCAGACATTTGACTGGCAGTCTCTATTTTCTTCTGAGAATAGACATATCGGGATGATCTCACCTTGAATCCACTCTTGTTTTTTCTTTTTATCAGAGGCACTGATTTCAAAGCTTTTGTCTGAACACTTGACGTAGAAAAGGCACTTCTTCCCCTCCTTATCAGGTAAGGACTGCAGAGGAATGCATGAGGTCACCACAATAAGAGGAAAAGGAAATGTGTTCATGAGAATGATGTCACCATAAAAATGACAGTGTTACAATAAAAACCAAGCTGAAACAACATTTAGAATAAATGATTACAGAAAAGCATTCTTTGATGAGCCCTTATACCTCAACACAACAGTTTCCATCTAGTAGTATGTCTCCTTTCTTCTCAGTAAGGTCTTCACTGACATAGTATGATATTAAGTTGGGCCTCAACAGGAACCACCGTTCAGTCCAGTTCTTCCTTCTGTGGCCCTTTTTCATCATGTATCCCTGTAACAGGTCAAAGAAACAAGTCACATTGCAGTTTAGTTGACAGTTTCTGCTGGTGGAGCCAACAACTGGAAATAACGGTGAGTCCTGATCCTTAAATTATCTCTATTAGTCACTCTGTATCACTGCTAAGAACTAAAAGTCTGGATCCTGCATGCTGACTCACATATTCTTTTTTCCTAAGGCCTCGTTTAGGCTAAGTGTGCATTTCACGCCATGTAAGTATTGCATCCTGTTTAAGCACCAGTTTCCTATGACTTAGTTAATCTGTATCTGATCCTGACTGTGGCGGCACAGCTGGCCTTGGCACCAATCACTCTCTCTCATTCATAGTCAAAGCAGAAAACAACACTGATGCCAGTGTGCTTTGTTCACAGTGCTCTCAAATCTCCAAAACATACAGACATCAAAACAGACAGCTCATATCAAGGCTGAAGCCAAACTACTAAAGGTCATTATTAGTAGACACATATTGCATAGGCTACATGCAGGTTAAGACATTAACATTTCCCGTATGACCTACTTTCTTAAACATGAGGAAAAGGCATTGTAACAGGTTTGACCACAACCAGCACAATTAAACACAGTGATTATTTCAATCCAGATTTGCCTCAAAAAAAGAATGTGCTTAAAACAATATACAATCCTGCTCATATATTCACATACTCATTTTTAAATTAGTGCTGCCAAACGGTTAATCGCAACCATAATAAAAGTTTTTGTTTATGTAATATATGTTTGTGTGTATATATATATATATATATATATATATGTATTATATAAAAAAATATTTTTTTTTGGGATATGATTAATCACGAGTAATTGTTTGACAGCGCTAGTTTAAACATCGGATACACACTACTATTCAATTTTAGTTTTTTATGCCATTAAAATTACAAGGAAAAAAATAATTTGTGACAAATGTTTCCTCAGAGATGAACACTGACTCACAACTACATTTTTGTCAAAAATATGCTACAAAAACAGCCTAGTTATTCCATTTTTAGAAGTACAACATAGTTTGATGGCTATGGTATTTATGAGCAGTAGATTTTCTCAATTCTCACAAATAAGTACATTTTTGACCCTGTATGTGTGTACTGTGTACAGTTTCTATTAAACTGGGGCCATAGTCATCTTACCTGTTTGAGCATATCCAGAATAAGTTCCTGGAACACTTCATTAATGCCCATGGAGAGGGTCTGGCGGTCCATGCCCTTACTGAAGTGACCCATGCCCACCAACTCAATCAGCTCCCACACATTCAGACACTGGTGCTTGCTGCTCAGCTGAAGCTTGTATTCTTCAAATTTTTCCTCAATCCAACTGCCGCCCATAGCTTCTGTTAGCTTACGAAGGAAGTACTCTATCTGAGGGTCAGAGCATGCACATATAACTATTTTAATCATTTATGATACATTTTAAAACAAAAAAAACAAACACATGTTTGTTTTTAATTATTCTAAGTTATTCTTGTGCGACAACATAGACAGCATATTCAGAAAAACACATAATGACTGAAGGACTGCTTTGATTTCACTAAGAGTAAATCTAATAATGCTGTCATAGTTCCCTTTTTATTAAGCAAAAATATATCACAATCACATATAATAACAGCAAGCTGACAACTTCCTTTTTAAAAGACTGTTCACAATCATAACCAGAATGGAAGAACTAAACAGAAGTTTTTAAAACAGAAGTACCAAAGAATAAAAAAAAAAATATATTTAAATAAAATATCATGGGAGATTAGAAATGGGAACTACACTATTAATCATGAAAGCAGGTCTGAAAAAGAATGTTCTCTTTTTTACAGGGCTTCCAAAAATATATGGAAATACAGAGGAATTTTGGTTAAATAAAGAATAAAATATTTTCTTGAATACCTGTTATGCTCCAAAATATTTTGTCAGAACGAAACTGCTATTTCTTCCAAAATAATCTAGTAATCACACACTACTGGAAAAGGGACAGAAAATCATTTAAAAAAAACAAAAAACCTCTGCATCTACATCTGAATAGTTGCATGTACGTTTACATCCCTAATGATTATCAAGTGTTCTTGTTCCTTTTTGTAAAATTTTATAATATAATTATCCTCACCTCCTCTGAGACCATGACCAGTGGATATCTATCCTCTGAGAGGAAGTTGAAAATGCACCAGATCTTAAATGCATCATCATCTGAGATAAGCAGGTGATTTCTGTTGAGGTTTTTTCTGGCACTCAGAGTCCAGCACATCCTGTTAAAATCTATTCGGTCAAAGTTATCCTGGACCTGCAGAAATAAAAAAATATCCTCATGAGACCTTATGGAATTGAGAAATGCAGAATGCAGAGGAGATGCCAAACAACAATGAAAAAAAAATAAATGTCAGAAAGGTTCAACTCTTAATTGTATCTGATATACGGATCAGAATGAACAAAATGTCCTGATTCAGGTTTACAAGTGCAAAGAAGGCCTGAAACCTATTCAAGGCACACACAACACTGCAAATAAGACATGTTTTTCCCCCAGTACTTAACTAGAGTTCCCATGGATACTTTTGGAGCGTTCTGGGCACAGTTTTACATCCAGTGTCCATTTGACTAGTGCTGAACATTCTGCTGGGAAAACTGCTCAACATTTTAGCAAAGCAAGCTTAACCCAAACTTAATTATGTCTTCAAATGATAAAGTACTAAATGTGTGTTGGACACAATAAGTTAAAAGCTAACGGAAGCTAGTCTACTCTAAGACAGTTGTTATTTAATATGAATCAAAAGCATATAAAGCCTCTAAATATTACTGACTGTTGTTTGAAAATGCTGCATGTTTATTCTTTTAATTTCCACATTTTATACAGAAATAAGCACTTAAAATGTGCAAATTTCGTCTAGGGTGGTTGATGACAACTTAAGCCAACGACTGGCTTAAACGGAGTTCCACAGTATTCACTGCTGATAATTTAAAACTGAACCACAAGAAGAAGCTGAACTGCTCGAAGGAACTATCACAGCCCAACGCTATTTATAGTCCTCCGTCTAGTGGAGTAATATGTGCAACAAAAGAGACCAGACAACTCTCATAAAACAGTCACTGTAATGTTTGTTTTCAAATGGCAGCTCCACTTTACAAGTATATGTGCCAGATTTCATCCCTCGCTCGCACACGCACCTCCCATCGCGCCCCGGCTTTCTCCGGGAGCCTCACAATAGGGGCCTTGTGGAGACCTGAGTGGCCAGTGGAGCCTCTGTTCTTCTCCAGATGAAGCTGTTCATTTGTATTCAGCGGGGCTTGGGCTTCATCACATTCATAAATAGACTTTATCACGCCTGTGAATAACTGCTTTATGGTTTCTTTGACTGTGAGGGGTCGTGAGGGTGAGAAAGTCTTTGGGATCAGCTAGTCAATGTAATCAGTTCTCAAATTTCTAGCTATAGAGGACCTACATGTATAATCAATGACACTGAATATTGTGAGCTAGAAGTCACATGAAGCAAACTGTTTAATATAACTAAGAAGAAAGGGATGAAGTTGCCTGTCCATTATCCTACTTTTCACAGATACTTGGAAAATTTATTTGGATTTGAGTTTAAAGTATTTTAGTATGCAAGGAGAAAGACAATTGCTTTGAAATATGGTTAATTATACACAGTAGTGGTCATGATTCAAAGCTGTTTAACTGTAAAATGCTGCAATTAACCAATAAGAAGCAAGCATTCTAGATCGCTGCATCACAAATTAGTGTGAATGTCTTTGGGAAAAAAAGTCTCTTATGCCCATTATTTGATCAAATATAATAAGAAATATCATTACAATTTAAAATGACTGCTATTTTATATATTTTACAGTGTTATTTATTCCAGTGATGGCAAAGCTCTGCATCATTTCTCCACTCTTTAGTATCACATGAACCTTTAGAAGTCATTGTAATATGCTGATTTGCTTTTCAAAAAAATATTTTTACAACAGTTGTTTAATATTTTTTATAGATACAGAGATACCTTTGAAGAGTTAAATGCTCACAAACACTGCTTTAAATTAAACTGACCAATCACGGGAGGAGTCTGGAAAAATTAGTTACTAAACGAATCGTTTGGGAGTCGTTGAACAAATAAGGTCAAAATAAATGCATATTATAAGAGAATGAAAGTGTTTTTTGACCTTGTATACATGTCAACATGTATACATGTTTGGGACTCCCAAAACTAAAATATGACCCTTTCATAACCCATAATAGGGGCACTTTAATACATATTAATAAATAAATCCTACTGACCTCAAAGACTTTTCTTGTCATGTTATTACCAGCATCTAACGAAGCCACAGTCAAGTAAACACAGCTGAGAAAGAAAAATGTTGTCAACCTGATCATACTGTGGTCACACAGCATGTCATACTGGAACATAACCACACGATGTATTAAAAGAAGCGGGTCACAAAGCACTAGCCCGTTTTGATAGCATCACTCTATTTTGGTCTTTTGTTTGTCGAGTGGGTCTACGTCTTTTGTTCCTCCTCTAACATCAGAGCACTTTACAATGCATTCCTGGAATCAGGAGAGCTAAAAGGGTGAGAAAGACGTGAGACATAATTTACCCAAAAATCACAATCATTTTAAAACGAGAAGTAAGATGTGTGACTAAGCTGTTAGAGTGCCGTCTCAGACAGAAGCCAATGACTAGCATGTTTTCGAATGTAAAGTGTAAAACCAACAGTAACTTGTTTTCTCCCACTGACCACAAGTTAAATTGCTTGGCTGAGAGTCAAAATGGAAGGCAGAGAAAGGGGAAAGGCGGGTCTCTCTGCAACAGGGTGGAGTGTGTGTTTGGTCACTCATACAACTATAAAAGTGTGACCATAGAAAGCTGACAATACGTGGCTAGTGATGTAAATCCCCAAAGTGTGTTAAACACGAGACCTCAGACAAACATAAAATAGGCAAAGGGTATAATCTGCCTTTCCATTGTAGGGATTTTAAACACTAAAATTCAACATTGCCAATAAAACCTTTCAGCAACAAAAATTTTTCCTATGTGCTAGAACTGAATGCTTTGTGGTGCGTTGTGAAATCTCTTCCCTTCTTCTGTTTCCTTTTTGCACAAGAAAATTAGAAATTACAAAGAAAGCAATTTTTACATGTTACATTCAACGTCATTTATCTTGCAAAAAGAACAAATTCCAATGCCCGAAAGCCTTTCATTACATTATCTAACATCTACTTTCAAAAGCTCTACAGTAAATGCACCAGTTGTTTTAGTCAAATTGGGGTTAGTGTACCATGAGGATGACAAACTTTCACATGAGAAAATTAACTTCCATCAAAGAAATACAGCATATATGGAAAAACACAAAGCTCAGCATGTAAAACCACAGGCTGTTTGAGAGGAACAATCTGTCAATGTAGTCTACACACATTTTATCCGATTAAAAAATAAATAAAAATATCAAGTAATAATTCAAATATAATGTCCCAAGGACCCACAATCCTCAAAACCCTGACCACTGCAAAGACCTATTTGGACAATGACAAATGTGCTCACCTTGTCCAGAATGAACCTGTTCAGGTAAGGCATGTATCCCTGATTGGAAACAGGACCTTCATCATCATCTCTAAAATGTTCCTCTAGAGCTACGGGATCATGAGGGATCTTCATCACTGTGCACAGGTTATGGGACAGCACCTGAAAGACACAGCTGAGTTTAATACCAAAACATATGCAATAATAATTCATTAGAAAAATTTATCAAGAAGAAGCTGCATACAGATATTATATTACACAACTATTTCTTTATAACTTAAGAAGTTAGACAACATATTGATGTAATAGCTTAATTTGCAAACCAAAACTCCTTTTCTTAATCTGAACTCATCTACGTTTAAATACACATTTGAAACAAATTCAACGTTTTGGGAAAAATTAGAAAATAACTAAAGGTGTGCAGTTATATATTATCTAACACCTCACCCGTAGCACACTACAATAAGACACCAGAAGCAGCTTTGAAGTTTCGAAACTGGTTTGAAGAAAAAAAAAAGTTACTTTAAAACATTCTTACATTTACATTCAGTGCTGCTACTATGATTCACGCGTCCCTAAACTCTAAGAATTTCCAGCATTGAGCCAATGAAAAAGCGTTTACACTCCAGTGCCCAAACTTAAAAGAACAAGAACGTTAATTCAGTGGAAAAAACAAACCTTCAGTTGTGATTTAGAAACTTTCCCACTTTTATCCACATCTAGGGCTGTGAACGCATGCCATATTGCCTTGAGGAGCTCGTCCCTTAGTCCCATTTTCAGAGGTAGTGTCTCTGGGCTACTGACTGGCGTCGCACTTGTTGTGAACTGTTTTCTCACAAGGTTTTACAAAAGAGCGGTCACATGACCTTAGAACCAGAACTACAGAACTCGCGGCTCGAGCACCACTCAGCGATGAGCGCGTGCTGCTGAAGGACCTGGCTGGAATCTATGACATCATTAGGTATTTACCAGACTGAGATTTAATAAAAAAAAAACAACAATGATTTTTACATTACATGTGTTCATATGTTTACAAAGGTTTCAGTAACCGCAAAGGTAGATTACATAATGAGAACTGGAAGTCGTGTTCGCCAGGGGTTAAGCAGAGGAACGGTAACCTGTTTGAACGCGAAAGTGTCAGAACATCCTGAAAGAGGAATGCGTTTTTCACCTTATTGTAGACTTAAAATCAAGCAACTAGACCGAAACGAATGACCTAAGAAACCCCTTCCCCTCACCTCATACGAAAGCAATATTAATATTCATATAAAACAAACCAGGCGCGTTTTGGTGGAAACAGTTTATTAAAATGAACGTATTTACAGACAAAATGAAGTTGACGATTAACAAGACCAAATAATCTAAACAGTACCCTATCGATGTAGTTGAAGTAACACAAAAGTAAAAATTATACATTATTAACTAAGGACATCAGATGAACTGGACAAAGATTGTTTTAATGCTACAAACAGGGTTGGAGATTTGAAAGGCATATGTACATTTAAATCATCACTTGCTTCCAGTTTTAAGCATGGTTTGTCACATGGTTAAATTCAAGATTTGACAAGATTACACAGAGCAAAAAAAAAAAAAAAGTCATGGATGTAAAATCTGCAAAACAACAACAAAAGTTCCTGGAGCTTGATGAGACTATGAAATATTGCTTGTTTGGATGGATAAAATGATTTAAAAGTCAAAACAAAAATCTTCCAACCCTAACTGGATACAGACGAACATGAATAGCAGCAGGCTTTCTGTGGCAAGCTCACCATTGCTTCCAAAGTGCTCATTTTAATGGCAATCTAACTCAAGCCCCAACTTCTGTGGCCCAACAGGCATTTTTCACAGGCAGTAAGGTGCACAAATCTTTGATCTGGTACATTCACATATCAGGGCTCAACAGGGGCACACATCTCCCATTTGGTAAAGAGCAACACTGCACCTCTGAGAAAGCAAGTGCAGGGAGACCATTCTGACCCTTACCTATGGAACTTAAAGCAAAGATTAAGACAGAACTATACTAAAAATGTGTCCATCTTAAGGCAATTCTGTCAAGAGATTTTGAGAAGGCAAACCTAAACGGCAAGGCAGATCAGTGCCTATACAATGCAGAAGAACCCAAGCTTCAGTAAAGACTATGGTACTTGTACCAAACAGTATAAGCACTATAAGTCACAAAATAGTCTGTGTCATCCTTCTGGCTACCGACAAAACTGTCTGTGTGCCCAAGTCTTTGATAAGCACCACTGTAGTTCCCACTTAGGACTGGTAGTCTCCTTTGTCTGGGGTTCAGTTCAATAAATGGTGAGACTGACAGAACGGTTCATCTTTTTCCCGATGAGTCTGGAAGCTCTGGAGCTGGACTGGACTGTGGAACGTGTAAGAACACGGTCTGTGGACAGAACCCTCTCTTCTGCTGCAGCCTTCGCCATCTGAGCTTTCTTTAGCTCCCTGAGAAAAATAAAAAATAATTTAATTTAAAAAAATAAATAAATTTACTTTAATGGGTCTATAATAAAGTAAAATTCTTCTAAAGCTAGCCTGAAATCTCCCCATTAGAATGTATGACATACTTTTGCAGAAGTGCGTTCTTGAATTTCTCAGCATTGAGCTCTACACGCAGCTGATCAGCATTCATTCTGGAAGCAGTCAGAAGAAAAGGATGTCTGACAAGGTCAGAGGTTGAGGGTCGCCGTGTTGGGTCAGGATGGATCATAAGCTGTCAGGAAGATATATGCACATTTTAATTAAGGCACTATTCAATGCAGATCTGTCAGAAATAGAAAGCACTTGTGAGATGTTTAGGGGATTCATTTGTAGGAGAACCCTTACCTTTAATAAGCTTAAAAATTCCTGAGAAAGCACTTGTGGGATATGGGGCAGGATGCCTTGTCGGATTTTGTGCCACTTGTCTCCATTGGAAGGAAGGGGCTCTGCTCCAGAGGCACTGATTACAGTCAGAGCAAGGGCAAATATGTCTGCCTTTTTCAGGTTACTGTAGTCCTGGGCACAAACAGCAAAATTAGTATGTAGCACTATTCAGACCATTGTGACCTGCTAGGATTTTCTTTAAAACCAAGAATAAATATCACATACCTCTTGCAGAACTTCATTTGCCAGGTATCTGCTGTCACCTTCTTCAACTTGTGGATTGGTAACAGTTGTGACATGACCTAGATCACCTAACAAAGAAAAAAAAAAACCTGTCAAAATCTCATCCACTTTATAAACTGCCAAATGTTTAATTCATCTTACCGTTCCAATCACCTGGGCATGCAATTTGAGTATCTTACCTATTTTGTACACCACTCTTGTGGTGGGACCATCTTCTTCATCTTCAAATTCCTCTACACTAGCAGCAGGTTTGCGTGAAATGAATACATTGCCTGAAAAAAATTAATTAATTAATATATAATTTATAGCATTATAACTCTAAAATACATATAAAACACATTTTAAAGGGTGTAAAGAGCATATGCATACTTGGCTTGATATCCATGTGAACAAGGGCCGTAGAGTGAATGTACTTGAGTCCACGAGAGACTTGCAACAGCAGATCCTTTAACTCCATTTCAGAAAGGAAGTGCATGCGTCTATTGTTCTCAGCAATAACGTCAGACAGGGTTCCTCCATTGCAGTACTCATTCTGGATCAGCATGTGGTCATCTTCTGCCCAAGCAGAATAATACCGCACAACATGGGGGTGCTGTCCAAGAACTGCATGTGCGTATACCTCACGAAGTGCATTTTGCCTATTGGGGGAGAATTCATAGGAATAAATAAAAAAAACAAAAAAAAAAACACAGTAAGAATCTACATACAATAGCTGGTGTTACTGAGTATATAAAATAGTATTTAAAAAAACAAAAATGTTATGTTTACTTACTCATCCACAGAGCCTGCCAGCGGTTTTTTGGAACGTTTGATGGCATAAATACAGCCATCCAACCTCTTGACGCATTTGAAAACTGAACCAAACTCTCCAGAGCCAATCTTCTCCAGCTCATGGAATTCAGACGCATATCTGGACATCATGTTGTTCTCCATCATTGTGATCCTCTGTGGAAAATATCAGTTTTTATTACAACACAAAAATAAAGCAGTACTAACCTAGAAGGCCAAGTAGGAATGCACCAATATTCAATATATTTGTCATATAGAACAAAGTTTGAAAAGTTACTTTTCAGTTTCAATGCTAAAGATAAATTTTAAAAAAAAAGTCAATAATAAAAAGTTAATTAAATGTTACCTTTGAGGGTGGAATGAGCTCATCCTCTATTTCAGGATCACTGGCATCCATGTCCTCTCCACATGAGCTATAAAGAAGAGACATTATTAGAAGGGATGTAAACAGACAAACGCTAGGGGGCAGCAGAGAGGCCTGACTAAGCACATGGCGCAGTGAGCGAGCGAGCGAGCACGAGGAACTGGTTCTTCGCCAACTTTTTTGTCTTGGAACAGAATTAGTAAACGGATTTAACGAACGGTCCTGCAAACCTGTACCATACCTGTACAAAGATGGGCATGGTGTTTCACTCTATTAAAACTACACGAGGAAAGGCTAGAAAAGGCATGTTTAAACTATGGTCAACATACTCATTCCAGTGTGCTCGTTTCCTGTTGTTTCGTTGTAGTGTCGATGATTGCACCAGAATGGAGTCCGGGGTGAAGGGATTGATGTTTACTAGAGGTGTCTGGTTTCGTCTTCCGTCCAGACAGGCTTTGATTGTGGAATCAACATTCTTAAACAGGGCGACTCTCCGGTTCGTCGATGCCATCGCCCTGGCCTTCGACAACAAACTCTGTAGATGCGATAAAATGCATAATTAATACTCGTTTTAGAGAGCATTTAAAACGCACTCAAAGCCAATATCAAAACAGAAGGAACTGACTCATGTCGACACACAAATACTGGGAAAGCCAGAACAGTACAGATGATGTAATGATGTGCGAGTATCAATAGACTGATTCACTGCTGTTACACAACTTTGTACAGTTAGTCCAATATTTGGGTCACACTAGGTGAATTCAACCACTTGATGAAGGCCCAGAGCTGATTTTTTAAATCATAACTAGAGTTTATTTTCGAGAAGAAACAACAACAACAACAAAAAGTTCTCTTCTGTGTTCAAGTAGAAACGAAGTTAAAATACACATTTCTGAGCTAACCGAAAATACAAATTATGTGGCTACAAAATAAAAATCATTGACTACAAACCTTTGGGGTATGAGGAGTATCAAACAGACGGAGTTTTCTGAAGGTTTTATGGGGTGGTGTATCAGGACAGTCTGGGACAGGAGAGCTGGATCCTTCCATGTCATCATGAATGTAACTCCTCTCAGGTGAACTGTCGTAAGCCTGTGGACTTTTCCTTGGCGACGGAGAGCTTTTCATGTAAAAGGCTGGTTTTGCCCGAGACGGTGAGCCGAAACCCTCCTCGTCCCAGGACTCGTCTTCGTCTCTGGTTCGGCTGAGCGGGCTGCTGCTGCCCAGGTCCGCGGGCCTCTTATCGCCCCTGCGCCGTACGGACACCGGCGAGTCTAGCTCCGTGAAGCCCGATTCGGCTCCGGTGCTGTTGTTCGCGTCTTCAATGCTGTCTTCTTCACCGTCACTGGCCGAAAACTGCAACTTCTGGCGAACGGGTTTAAGATTTGGAGAATTGCCGTGCCTCCGTGTAACGAAACTCATCATTCCGGGCAAAAGTTCAGTTTTTGTAAAAGGATAACTTTATAAAAAACACAAAACTATAAAAACCAGCCCAAGTGGCTGGCAAATCAGGCAGCGATTATGTTTCGTTAGTTTAGATAAACATATCTAG
>JAUMHE010000071.1:13270492-13286288 GCA_032359235.1 Enteromius mattozi | reverse complement strand
AAACTATAAAAACCAGCCCAAGTGGCTGGCAAATCAGGCAGCGATTATGTTTCGTTAGTTTAGATAAACATATCTAGTACTGGCCGTGCAATGCAACAACCCGAGCGCTGATGAACAGTCCAGAAAAACGGCGATTTGATCCCCAACTTGTCTGCTATAGATTGTCCGAGGAAAATATCTTCTCTCGCTGACCGATACCTCCGTGACAAGTCCAAACAAGTTCAGTTTAGTCGCATAAAAACTGATAACGACGTTGTAATCGTATTAACCAGCGTCCACGGCGACGTTTCGGGTGAAAAAAATGGCTGCTCCACAAACTTCCAACTGATATCTGAAGAACTAGAAAAAATAAAATTCCTGATAGTAACTACGCGATTTATAAGACACCGAACTAAGGTAAAACTCTCAAAACATGTCAAAGTATCCAAAATCGTGTCGTTTTAGACAATAATGTTTACAAAACTAGTTTGAATGGCGAGCTACTCCTCCCACCAACAAGCGTGGTCAAAGTCTTCCCGCGACCGTTGGTCATGTGACGTGATATGTACCAATGAGCGCCGATTACCGAAGTTTAAAAGATAGGTGGTTCCGTAGGTGCTACGTCAGCAAGCCACTCCCCCTACCGTGATCTCAATTTGGCGCGAATGCTTTTCTTTCATCTATTCTACGACGTAACGGTCTCGTTTCATTTTGCACTTAATCAGTGAAATGCTTTAGTTGAAGATAGCTTTTCACATTCTACATTTTGTAATCCGTTCTTGGTGACACAGGAACACATTACAATAATTACATGATTAATCTAATCAAATACAATACCATGTAAGTGTTTTCATGGTGGTGTAAATTAGCCACATGGATTTGTTTTGATAGCAGAGCTTCAGTGACTGGCAATCCCTTAACAATAGAAATCACTTAAACAGTCTTAGTTTCAATCTTTTTTTCTTCTTAAATCAACATATCAATGGGGTTTTCCAATCTCTTAATGTATTGTACATAAACCTCATCATGTCTGGAAAGTCCCTAGAATTTATATGGTAAATATTAAATGAATGCTACCAGTTTATGATTGTTGTGATCGAAACTGAAACGCTGAAATTTGTAAACCACACTCTGCATTGGGTGACATTAAGTCAAGGAATACAACACAATGAAATTATTTTTTTTTTTAATCATAATTGTAGACCTTTTCTTAACAGCTTGCAAAAAATAGCATAATCAAATATATACAGAAAAACTCTACTTTTAAAACAGTTATGTACATATCCACACAAAAATATCTTCTTGGTATATAGCAATCATGATGTCAGCCTTATGAAAAACTATGATGCTTGACAGATTTTCAATTCCCAGACATACATACACACACACACACACACACACACACACACTCACCCACCCTTGAGACGTTTAGTTCACAGTGATAAGTTTTACAGTGTGAGTTAATCGTCCATGCCTGGGGTTTCTCCTTGCTGTATTCTTGATGCTATTCTGATGGCTTCTTCTAGAGAGGGCTGATCACTGAGCTAGGAGGGGAAAATAGAAAAAAAAAATGTACTTATCCAATACATTTTATTTACAGATGTAATGCAACAAATTATTCCAAAATGGTCAATCTTGCTCAATGGCACTACCCACCAAACACAGGGTCACCCTCCTCCTCTAGAATACAACACACATACCCTTTGTTGGAAATGAGGGCTCATTAATCAGAACTGAATGGAACATTGGTGTAAAGATCAATACAAGGTTGATTGGACAGTTTGCTCAATTAGTTGTCCATTAGTGCAAAAAAGACAAGTGATACAATCACTAATAATAATTATTAGATCATTATCTGCTACTGATCTCAGTTATTACTACACTAAGAGCTGAAATAAATGCTTAATTAAATAGTGTTATTTTTAAGCTACAATTTCAGATTTTAAGAGCATAAAACTGGTGACTGATTTTGTATACTTCAATTTTAAGTTTACAACTATACCCATTTTGCAGTCATTTTCTCTCAATGATCCACAAACTGTAAATCACATTTATGCACTTAAAGTCATTCCCCCAAAAATATTGTATTGTTTTTCAATAATTGCCAGCAATCAGTGTATCAAATACATTTCATGTGGCTTAGTTTAATATAATTTATATCATGCTAAAATTCACAGCCCATTGAATTTGAAAGGTTTCCAAACATTAGACCTACAGAACCACAATGCAAATTCAGTTGAGACCTACATCTATAACACACATCCTAAAAACACACACCTAATGGAAAGAAGGACACAACCCTCCAACAAACAGTCTAGTCTTTTGAGAATAATTACATGTTCCCACCTTAAAAAGGGGCTTAGAGGATTTTATTATGTACTCTCTGGCAAAGTAAACACATGATTTAAGCTTTTGCGACCCCTCCTAACTGAGCATGTTAATGTGATGGTAAGAGGAAGATTCCATAACGTGTGTGGTGCATATATTCTATACCTGCACAGCTATGTGTGTGCCGTTAGAAGTAGCCAGCAGTGTGACTGGGTGTGAGCTTGTGGAAACCACATGCTGTTCCTGATCTTGTACAAGCTCCCCCTCTTCTGTCTGGTACGCAGACAGATCTGGCGTCACAATAGCCACCTAAAATGTAAATAAAAGTTTAAACAAAAAGCTCAACTTGTGTGTATTTAGTAAAGTAAAAGAGTCCATCTGTAGAATGCAAGCAATTTAAAGGGACAGTCCACCCAAAAAGGAAAATCTTTTATCTTTTACTCATTCTCTTGTTATTGCAAATCTGTATGCAGTTTTTTTTTTGAAGAGTATGAGTAAATTACATAATTGACATTTTTTGATGGACTATTCCCTTAAAGTAACAACACTTACCTGTCCTTCTGTGCCGTCTGCAGACACCATAGTAACAGAATGTGCTCCTCCTGAGGAAAGCATCGCTTCATGTGCTGGGATGGTTATGGTGGTTCCTTCTTGCGTTACCATGGTAATCGTGCCTCCCATAGCCTGCATATCTGCTTGAGAAAGCAACTGAGAGGGAAAAAACAAGCGTCATTTACCTGGAAAATTCTATCTATTTCCATAGATTAGTACTGAAGTATGGAATAAAATAAGTCTTAATGATGTTGTATGTGATCAATATAGGACTTTTTTTTAGGTTATAACTGACCTGTTGTGTGCCATCCTGAGATATGAGAGCCACATGCTGTTGGCCCATGATTTCTGATCCTGACACCTGCTCAGACCCAGAGTCGTCATCCACCACTGTTGGAGTGTACATTAATCCAGGGTCATCAATAGCCTCTGCAAAAAGATGCAAATTCATAATTCACATTTTAGTTAATATTAGATGATAATAGTTTGTAGCTGGAGATTTAAGTAAACAGACCTGCTGGGGGCTCAAAATAACCTTCTTGTTCTTCTTCTATGGGCTCGGTGTCATTGTGCGCTGTGCGTTTATGCATGGCTAAGGTCGAAATCTGCTTATACGTCTTTCCGCAGTGATTACAGTTGTAGGGTTTGCAGGGAGTATGAACTACATGATGCTTGTACAGGCTGGAGTACTCAGTGAAACGCTTGTCACAGCCAGGAACAGTGCAGACGTATGGCTTCTCACCTGAATATGATGAGAAAAACATAATTTTGAGCTTATGGTTTGAAATTATACCTTATTTTTTTGAAGAAAAAAATGCTTGCAATGTATGCTTTATTAGATGTTGGAAGCAGTTAGAGCAGATAGGACAGATACCCGTGTGAATCCTCATGTGGTTTTTGTAGTTGGTTGCACTTGCAAAGGCCCTTCCACAGTTGGGTTCGGAACAGTAGTACGGCCTCTCGCCTGTGTGAGTACGGATGTGGACTTTACGAATGTTGGATGTGGTGAAAGATCTCCCACAGCCTTCAAATGGACATTTAAATGGTTTTTCTCCTACAAAATGAATAATTATGCAACATAAACAACAAATTAAAAAACAGATCAAAATTCAACAAATATTTTTAAGACAATTTAACTGTATAAACAAGATGAAACCATTAATACAGACAGGTTAAATATAATAAACACCTGTATGTGTTCTTGTGTGTTTTTGTAAGTCTCCAGAGGTTTTGAAAGACTTGAGACAGTTGAGCTCCTGACAGCGATACGGTTTCTCTCCAGTGTGTGTTCGGACGTGACTCTTGAGACCATACCCTTGAAGATAGCAGAAAAAAAAATAATGCATGTACATAGAAATCGGAAGCAAAAAAAAAACAGTTTTTGGGAAAATCTTTACCTGTTGCAAACTTTTTGCCACAACCCATATGTTCACAAATGTATGGCTTATCCCCAGTATGTGATCTTTCATGCACCTAAAAATATTCAGAAAGCCACAAGTTTCAGAAGTGGATAAATTACTACTGAGACAATGTAAACATACAAACACAAAACTTTTGTGAAATATATGTACTGTATCACTTCACCTTCAGATGGTGAGCAGTAGTGTAAAGTTTTCCACATCCCTCGTGTTCACATCTGAAAGCCTTTTCCCCAACATGCTGAATTCTAGGTGACCGGTCTTGACCCTGCAGCACAATCTAAGCACACAAAAGTCGGTCACTGCTTCATTAATATTCAAAGCATTAATATTACAAGTTACTTATTTAATAAATGCAGAAAATAGTATCAGCAGAGACAGTACCTGCATATGCACACCATCAGAGTCCCCTCGACCAAGTAAACCAGTACTACATTCTGTGGCCTCCATCTGCACACACAGAGATAAGACTTTCTCTAAACTAACATGAACTATAATATGATACAAATTAACATAAGGAACATCATATACAGTACACAAAGTATATACACAAGTGTAAATTGGTTTAGCATTCCTTTGCACATTAATTTCCATCATAACAGGAGAACTAAACCATACAAACAAACACAATAAATAATAAAAAAAACAGAATAAGTGACATGATCTTAACCTTTGTAGAGTATTGCTCCAACACACTGATAGTCTCAGCATCAATCGTGCCCTCTGTCTGCAAGTCTGCTACAGTACCATCTGCCTGGATGGCCAAGATGGTGTTGGATGGAGGCATATGTTGAATATATGCGGTGGTGCCATCCTCCAGCTGAACAGCCTGTAAGCCGCCCTGATCATATGTTTCTAAAAAGATTAAATACATTGAGACTTACTCATTTAATTGCATCATCATGAATCCAACAGTCATATCTATATGACACAGAAAAACATCATAATATATAGAGTTTGAGAGACTGACCTTTGGGTGCATGAATGTAAGCGGTTGTTCCATCCTCCAGTTGCACAGCTTGCCCATCTTCTAATCTCAATCCTTCTCCACCTAAGGAATTAGTTTAACGCATAAAGGCAAATGTTGTGTGGTCTTTTTAACACAGAAGTCATCTGTGTCTTATCTAGTGCGATTAGACAGTCATCAGATCATAAAGCTCAATCTATCAGAATGAAATCCATATGAAATACCTGATTTTGACATTGGCAGGTGCTGGACATAAGCAGCAGATCCATCCTCCAGCTGAATCACTTGTCCTTCCATTAGTTTGTTTTCTGTGAGAGAAACTATTGTATGCTGTAAGATTTGAATAGCGACCAAGCAAGAACATTTGTGCAGGTTTTATAACTACAGAATATTTGTTGTATGCTAATGGAATACAGGACAACTACAAAAGTGTAAACAAAATGTTGTAGTACTTTTATTTTTTCTACATATTTTCCATATAGAAATAGTCAGAAGCATAACCTGGTTAATAGCTTAATGGCAAAAATAATGCTAAGTGTGTAGTTACAGTACCTTTAGGGCTATGTTGGATGTATGCTGTGGAGCCATCCACCAGAGTCACGGCCTGCAAGCTCACCGTGTCTATACCTTCTATGTTGTCATCTGTGTAGTAACAGTTGGCTATTATGAGTCTACATTGCACTATGCACAAAAAATAATACTGTTGCAGAGATTTTATACCCAATCCATCTCACCTGCAACTGTTACTGCCTCTGTTAGGCAAAGGGTGACCTGCTGCGGGTCCCCGTCCACACTTTGAAACTCCATGCCCTGGGTGTCCCGATTCACCTGGGCTAAGAGCATGATCTGCCTGTACAAACCAACCAACAACCATTAAATGCTTAATCTTAACACAGAGACAATCAGGTGGCTTGATTGAGTGGGGTTTGTTTAGAACTTTTTGTTTCCAAAAGTCCATTAACTACTTGTATGTCCCTAGATTTATTTTACATAACGCAAATACAAATTGGGGGATATTATTTTGTGTAGTTAATAGTTTTGTGCTTGTGTACTCCTCCCGAATGCCCTGATTATTTAATGTTAGTGATGTTACTACTACAGTATTACACAGTTTAGAACTGTACTCGGTCATGTTGCACCCTATATAGAGTTTTTAATATGCATTTCTTTAAAATTAAAATGTATTTTTGTCATCCTAGTACTTTCACATTTTTAAAAAAAAAAATACTTTATTTACTCCTTTTATTGTATTGTTACTGTGTTGTGATCATGGATCTGTGAGTCAATCTATTATATCTATTATAGGTATCTATCCCATGTCTGGGAATTATTTATCTAGCTGCTGTATAAATACTAGTATCTCTTTCAGCTTTACTTGTACAATTGCTCATCTCATTATAATTGTTTTTTAAATTAACATATACTGATGAGTCAATGTTATAGCTCAAAAACAACTCTTTACTTACACCAATATACTTTCTAGTTACTTGTACCATATTCTATGGAACATAGTCTAGCATCCATTCAACTCATATTCGTAAAATTAGAATAGATACCACCAGCAACTAGAATCCCCATTAATCAAAAAGGTCCCCAAAGGATTCATGTGCAATTTTACACAAGTCATATTACATTTCATTATCAAAATGTTTTGTTTTTGTTCTTAATACTTTTATTAAATCCTAGCAATTCAAACTTAGATAATTGCCATTTTGTGAAACTAAAAACAAAGCTGAAAAGTTAAAATATATTGCCATACAATATATGGTATATTCTGCAAAGAGAGTTGTACTTCAAACTATTTTTTTTTTTAATTCGGCACGTGTGCGGAATCAAAATACTACGCTAACACCGGTATTTTATCATTTATCTACATTTTAGCCAAACAGCAACGAAACAACTTTGTAAATAATAACGCCACTAATATATAACCATTTAGACAGGAATGCAAAGGCAGCCCGGCTAAAGTTGCTTATAAGCCCTTCGTTTTATTCTTTGACAGAACATCCGTCATGCTAACTCTCGCATGTTAGCAAATATGCTACAAAAATGCTCGCGTTTTCCTTTAGCCGTTTCCTAATGTTTACATACTATAACCGCCGTTGAGGTTCATATAACTATGTCATCCGCAAAACTAACGCAAAGCAATACTGTGCTTTATTAGTCGTTTAAACACAAAGGAACGATCGTTAGCCCACTCTGAATTCGTTGCTGCGGTAACTTGACAATCACAATCGGAACGTTACAATGTTGCAACCGATCACAACGCTGCGTCCAACTGCCTTTAATAAATAAAACACCGCTTCCGATGCATTTTCACTACTTTATTTCGTTCTTAATCCCACAACGACTTCCTCCACACTTCCATCGCCGCGCTCTCCGCCTAAGCGGCGTCTGAGGAAATAAGGCACACTGGGTAAAAACACATTTATATACTAACCTCCGAAAATTTTCCAACAATCCCTTCGTTCGACCACCATGCACCAGGGCAGGAAACGCTGTGCAGAAAACACAACCCCAGAACCTGAATAACGGAAGTGTTCCTCCACTGATTCATAATACGCTTATGTGATTGGCCGAAGCAGATTACCGTCGCGCTCCCATTGGCTGAACGGCAGTCCATGCGAATTCGTGCTGTCAGAAATTCACGTTCAGGGGCACCTTGGGGACGCCATTCGGGTCTGTTGGGTGTATTGTTCAAGCGTGAATAAGCAAATCTAGCACAGCAGTGTTTCCCCGTCACATATTCATTTGGCGGATAGATGCGGCGGGGTTTCTGTACGTTTCTTTGAACGTCATAACGTGACCGGTGGTTTTATTGTTTTTATAACAGCACATTTTTACAGTGTGTCACGGAAGGCTTGGTAGCCATTTTGAATCGCATTATGTCATGGCTGGAGTGAGGATGCATGGGCAATGCAGTGCAGTAGAAAGAAATGAACTGTTGCTGTTGGAATAGACTTGTTTGTTTGTCTGAAGGAGAATACGGAATACTCTGTTTTCATATTAGATGTTTATGCAAAAAATAAAAGCAAAGAAATTAAAGAAATATATAAAGTATTAAAATATTTAAATATGTATTTTTTTTTATTTATTTTTTTCTCTCAATGTTAAAGTGAAAGTTGCTTGACTAGACAATTTCTGATAACATTTTGAACAATAAAACAAGGGTTGTATTGCTCTGCACAAATAATCTGCAGACATATAAGGTGAAAGACAACAGTTTTAACAGCTTTTCTACTTTTGCAATACTCTTTGATCTGTCAAAGTTGGGTCCTTTTTCCAAAGCATCATGTATTTTTCATCAGCTTTTCTCACCTCAGTGTCCATTTCAGCTTCTGTGGAAGAGGAGATGACAGCATGAGTCTATTTTTGGACTGAGAGTCTGTCACGGGACGGACGTCTTAGCACTCAGGTTCTGAAATCAGGTTCAGGTGCCAATTTCTGGTGTAGGGTGACATTCAATGGCACTTCTCATCAAATCACTTTAATGTTATTAAAGTTTTGCCTTTTCTTTTTACTATTTCTGCAGCTTCTTGAAGACAAATTAATCCTACTGTCTAAATGCTGATTTATAAGGTAAAAGTCATTTCAAGATCCTTAATAAAATGAGTGCCAGTAGAGTGGTTCATACAAACATATAAATAAAATTATAAACATTTAAACCGATAACTACTTTCTCTGCAATATTTTACATAGAGATTTAAATTATGCATAAATGTAGCTGTGTTTGTAGTGTATTAAGTAAATGTACATGTAGGCCTTGATTATGTATATTAAATATAATGCATATTTTGAGAAATGTTTCCAAAAAAAAAGTAAATGGTTAATAAAAGGTTTGGTTATAAAAATTCCTTCTATATTTAACAGAGGAAAAAAATGCATACAGATTTGTAATTATATGAGTGTTCAGTCAAAAATGAAAATGCTTTCCACACACACACACAAAATACATTTTGAAGAATGAGTAACCAAACCGTTAGTCCACAGTGACTTCCATAGTATGAAAACAAAATGTGGACCAGGAGCTGTCAGGTTACCCACATTCTTCAAAATATCTTCTTTTGTGTTCAGCAGAAGAAAGACATTTCGGTAACATTTTACAATAAGCTGTCATTTGTTAACATCAGTTATGTATTAACTAACATCAAAAAACAATGAACAATGCATTTATTACACTATTCATCTTTGTTAATGTTAGTTAATGGAAATACAGTTGTTCATTGTTTATTCATGTTTGTTCACGGTGCATCAACTAATGTTAACAAACATATAACTTGTGATTTTAATAATCCATTAATAAATGCTGAATTTAACAGATTAATAAACTCTGTATAAGTATTGTTCATTCTTAGTTCGTGTGAGCTAATGTTGTTAACTGATTAACCTTACTGTAAAGTGTTACCGAAATTTCTTGAGGGTGAGTAAATTATGACAAATTTGAAGTTTTGTGTGAACTACCCTTTTGTGTAAATTATCCCTTTTTTCCCAAGTGCACATCAGATGCTCTCTGTCACCACTAGATGGATGTAATGACATTCTTTTAGTTTAAGGCTGGTCAGTGGCTCACTATGGCAACCTCAGTACACAGTAGAGACAGGAATCATTGTTCAGTGGATCATTACTAGGTACAGAACAAAAATTGCAAGAGTTTTCAAGTGTGTTCTAGGAATCAAGAAAGGTATGAACACTTTATTTTGGGCGTATTTTCTTATTCTTACATTTGCTTACTATCCAAAAAGATGAAAAAAAAAAAGCCATTTGTTATCAGAAGCTAGTCAGATTGGTTTTTAAGTCAGCTGTAACTGAGCAAGTTCCAACTGTATTGCAGATTATTCTGTCAGACTTGACAATGTCGTCAGGTCCTCAGGTGTCTCACAGCCAAAGTGTCCTTCCCTTGTTCATGGGTAAAGGCAGAAATGTCACCTTTGTTTTGGACTCCTCTGTGGGAATGAATGGCTTTCTTGGACCAGTGAAGAATCTTATTATCCAAACCTTGATTACTAAAGCTTCACTTAGGGACTCGCTCTTCAACATAATCAGCTTTTCATACAAGGTAAATTTACTATGAACCACTCTGGGGGGGAAAACGGTTTTTGTCAATGCATTATTATCCTTGGTTTATTTAAAAAATAGTTTTAGTACAAGGTAATAGAAATCATTTTTTTATCATTCAAGCCATATCAAATTCAATAGGAATTCTTTAAAAGATCAGTATTTTTCAAACATCAATCCATTTTCCAAACTGGTTATTCTAGGTGGAAACCCTGGATGCATTGGCATTTAATCCACTGCAGAGCTACACTTTTTAATAAAAAAGTATGTTTGTATTTTACTAGTCAACACCATGGTCTTCTCACATGATGCCCTGCACTCCTGATGTAGTCTATGAAGCCTTGAGCTGGATCCACACATTACAGACAAGTTCTGGCAGAGACCTCCACTCAGCACTGGTCTTAGCGTTCTCTGACCCTGTCTGTCAATCCGTCCATTTGGTGACCAGCGGTCTCCCAGACAACCCACCACAATGTCTGGCTTCATTATCAACCCTGGTGATGCGCCCTGTGAATACATTTTACATATCAGACAAGACTCCCATGAACGCTGACATATCAGACTTCTTGCAGTGCATCACTTCCACAACTAGAGGAAGCTGTTATGCCATGACGCTCAACTCAGCTGGCAATGTGGACCAGGTAAGATGTTGAATCAGAATCAGAAAACTTTATTGATCCCGCAGGAAATTACTTATGTGATGACTACCACAACACACAAAAACAATAAAAATAAAATAAATAGATAAATCAAAGATAAAATCTAAATAAACATCTATAAAAAGAAAATAACCACAATATGAGCAAACTATGCTTCACACAGAAATGATCAATGTTTGTATGGCGTCGTCCACCACTTATACTGTTCATCCAGATTTTTATTAATTTGTTGTTTCTTTTTTTTTCTTTTTTGCTATTTAATGATGAAACAGCTTAGTTTGCTGCATTCAACGGATGACATGATTCAAAAGCCATCACAATCAGAGGACTCATGTAGTTCAGTGGACTTCAATCAGGTTCAATACTACAACTGCTCAAACTGTGTCAGTTTTGTACCATGCTGGTAAGTGTTTTGTAATTCGACACTATAAATGATTACAGCATGGCATATATATCTCACAATGTAATTATTTCTGATATTTTTACAGGTGTTCTCCTATGAATCCTTTTAGTACAGTGTCATGTGTATCTGCAAGGGTAATGCGAGGTGCTGAGCTTTTTCCTGGTTGCCGTGTGTTAGCCAGGAGAGAGATAGATGGGTTCTACTACCTAGGAACAATCATACATCAGGTACTGAAAATATCCAGAACATCATCATAAACACTACCAGTCACAGCACGAAACCACAGTAAAAAAAAATTCTATTGAAATAACATTTTTATTTTAAAATATAATAAATGTACTTTAGTCCTGTTATGGCAAAGCTGAATTTTTCCTCATTCCTCTAGTCTGTGATACATGTAACATTATGAACCGTGTAACATTATAAATGTATTTACTGTCACATTTGATCCATTTAATGTATACTTTCTGGGGGAAAAAAAAGTATTTCTTTCTTAATAATAAAATAAAAAAAAAAATTTAAAAAAAAAAAAATTAAAAAAAAAAAAAAAATATATATATATATAGCATTTCAATTCAAACTGAAATGTAGAATTTTGTGTTCAAATCCAGATGTATAATCACAAAAATGTATTAAACATTTTAAACATTTCTTTTCTGTCTCTAGGGCAGAGGAAATCTTTATACGGTGGAGTTTGATAAGTTTGGACCTAGGGGAAATACGTTTATGGAAATATTAAATACAGTTCAGCAAACCTGCCAGCCTGATATGGTTAGTCTAGCCAGTGCACACAGGCAAAGTATCGTACCAGGAGACACTGTTCTAGCACCGTGGGAGCCAGACATGAGACGATATGGGCCTGGAAGGGTCCTTTCCGGTATGGAGCTAAGAGATCCGCTTAAAAGTAAGATTTATATACACATTTTGAACCAATACTATAACCAATATAACTTGAACCAACTCTATAAACCTAGGGAAATGGCTCAGATCAGTTGTCTTATTACAGGTTACGAAGGTCTTTTGGGACTCCAGGTTCTCTTCTGGAACGGAATGACAATTCATGTCCCCGAACAGCTCGCAGTATGGATTCCAGCCTCTCATTATGAGCAAATTATCAAAGACCTCCAGTATGATTCATCCTGGCCATGTTGCTCCAGGGTGTCTCACTCCAGCACCATAAATTGTTTTCAATTTCCATGTCACCAGTGCAACCACCACAGTCTGTCCTCCATTCCATCATGCCACTGTTTAATGAGGAGATGCTGGCCAGTGTTTATGTCATCTCCACTACTGAATAAACAAAGGAGAGATGAGCTGGAGAGCAAAGTTGATCTGCAGCTGAAAGAACTACAGAGCTCTCAACAGCCTTCATCTTCCTCATCATCAACCTCTGACTCCGATGAGAATGAGGAGGATACTGCAGCAGGAAAATACGGGCCTTTAAGGTCAGAACTGGTGAGCCGATCGATAAACACAGAGATTTCCTGCCTGAGAAAGCCATACACTCACGCTGAGACGAAACCAGCCTGGAGATACTGGAAAAGGGGTTCTGCAGAACCACAGCACAAGCAACCAGGTAATGACAAAATATTTTACGATATAGCCACCAGAATAGACAAATACACTACAATAATACTTTTTTTTTTTTTTTTTGCATATACAATACTGTTAAAATGTTCTTTTTTAACTTTATATTCTGAAAAAAAGTATTAAGAACTTTTAGCCAAATATTAAGCAATGTAGCTGTTTTCAACATTGATAAGATTTTTTTTTAAGCACCAAAACAGCATATTACAATGATTTCACCATATTACTGTTTTTACTGTATTTTTGCACAATTATTAAAAACCATTATCATCCATAATAATTATAATCATACTGACCACAAACGTTTGGACAACAGTACATAAGTGTGCAGGCAAACTAAATCATGTTTTTTTGGTCTTAATACAAGTGCCAGAAAATACTAAATATATTACAAAATAGATTTAATTTGCACTCACTGAGTGTTCTTGCTATTTCAGGGAGAGCGGTCAGGTCTCCAAATGTCAGCCATTCTTGGCCTAGAGACACTGGGAATTCTGGGAGCTTTGCAGATAACTCTATGATGACCAATCACAGCTCTTTATTTAAGCTGGTTCCAAATTCACCAAAACGAGGAGTTAATATGAGGGAAATATTTGGATCAGCTGAACAAAAGTTATCCCCATCACCACTCAATCAGCTCAAAGCCAACTAAACTGATAGCTCCACAGCCAAAGTACAGAGTGTTATGAGTATCGTCAGTGAGCTTTTGCTGATCTCTACTTTTTCAGAGATTATATTTGATTGTAAATCAAAAATCCTATGGTTGGTGTACTAATTAAATACAAGAGACTATATTATGTAAAATCATGCAGCTTTATTAAAATTTTAAAGAATCAACGAAGTAAAATAAAATGTATATTCTGCATTGCGGCAGAATCTCATTATGGCTTCTGTGGCTCAATATATATTCATGATTGCTATTAAAAAAATGTATAAATATTCCTGAGTATTTAACAATAACACTTATGAATTCTAAAAAAGCAAGATATCAAGCAGAGTCAAAGTCAGTGCAATTTTAGTGCAAGTCTTCAAGTAAGGCACTGAATTTCACCCAGTTCAGAGGTTGAATGTAAGGCTCATGCTTTCTCCAGCGCTGATGCAGACAGTTTTCGTCTGTGGCTTTGTGTCCTGCATTGCTGCTGTGATGGAATAGGTGCCTGGAGACACTTCAATAGAAAAATCCTCTTGTTCTGATGAACCCTTCAAAAATATGTAGATGAACCACGTTAATTGACCACTTTAGTTGATTTGCAGAATAAATGTATTACCTATGGCGTGGGTAAATATGGTTCATATCTACTCAAAATCAACTTTTTAACAATGCTTCATCTAAACAGGTTGCATGCTGCATTCATCCAATCAGTGACACTGATACTGCAAATACGGACATTAACACATGGTTTAGAAATTTACAGTGTCAGCATACAAATACCCAGGATTAAAGGGATAGTTCACCAAAAAATGAAAATCCTATCATTAATTACTCACCGTCATGTAGTTCCATACCTTATATGTAGGCTACAGGGTGACACGGAGGAGAGTAATTGTTGAGTAAAGTTGTTGTTTTTGTTTTTGATTGAGCACATAAAAGTATTCTCGTAGCTTTGTAAAAATACTGTTGAACCTCTGTTGTCACATGGATTATTTTAACAATCTCCTGAGCCTTTGTCCTTGATTTCTAAACCTTGATCATGTAAGGATCCTTGCTATCTATGGGAGGTGAAGATGAACGAAGATGAACAAAGGTCTTACAGGTGTGGAATGACATGAGGGTGAGTAAATAATGACAGAATTGTAATTTTTGAGTGAGCTATCACTTTAATTGTTAACCCTGGGTAAATTATGAGCAACGTGAAGCAAGATAAACCCTGGAAATGACCCAGGGTTATCCATTTAAAATGTGAAAATCCCTACAATAGGAAAAAAGTATGACATATTTTTGTCAAAGTCAGTACTTACAAGGTCTCGTTTGATGGCTGCGCTTGCATTCTGTTTCTGGTCTGCAGTCCTCAACATCTGCTGGGAATGATAGCGACAGATGTGTTGTCGCTCACCGGGCTGAGCCAGGTGCACAGTCTCATAAAACTTCTGTTAAAGAAGTACAAGCTGTTTGTCCAATTCAAATCTCAACACGGTTAAAGTAAATGAATAAAGCATTTTTTTTACCTTGCACTGTCTGGTAGTTTCTGACATGTACTCCACTATTTTTGCAAAAGCATTGTCCAAGTTTGAATGTAAAATGTCTCTCTGTAACACGGGGGAAGAAAAATAAAAGCATTTGTGTCATGGACATCATTCATTTAGTTGTCAAATCAAACCGAGATGAGTATACACACCTCTGACTTCCTTTCATTGTGATCGAGTACGGGTGGTCTTGGTCTTGAACAGCTCACAGACCGTCTTTTTGCTTTTTCCAACACCTCCTGCCCAAGTTTAGATGAACGGCGCAGGGAAGACTCCAACCAGGATTCACTGGCCATGTACAGAAGCGTCTCGGACAGCACTGAAACCGAATATGACCGAAATTCCGTATCACATCATCAAAACACTCGTCACAACGCTGGCGTCATAATACTAAGAAATGCTCGTAATTGCATTCATGCTTATTATGCTACAATTTAGAGGCGGAAAGCATAGCCAAACTTTTCACTTGTATTGTTTTGTTTTTCTTCTCCAAAAACGTAAGCGTATGGAAAGCATGAATATACACTTCGATATTTTGTCTGCATCTTAAAACTCAAAACGCAAAACTTACGGTCCAATGACTCCCAAAATGCTCGTTGTTTGCTCTTTGAACTCTGAATTAATCGACGCATTTAATTCCGAACTGTTGCCGCTGTATGTTTAG
>JAUMHE010000071.1:13217432-13266938 GCA_032359235.1 Enteromius mattozi | reverse complement strand
GGACAGACAGATCATAGACAGATAGATAGATGATGGATGGATAGACGGACGAACAGAGAGACAGATAGATAGATAGACAGATTGATAGATGGATAGACAGACAGACAGATAGATGATAGCTGGATGGATGGAAGAACGGACAGACAGAGAGACAGACAGACAGATGATGATGATAGATAGATAGATAGATAGATAGATAGATGAATGGACGGATGGATGGATGGATGAACGAACAGAGCAAAAGTTGAATAGACAGTTATAGGCAGTTATAGACAGACAAATACAGAGAGATGGACAGACACTTTTAGCACTTGGTATTTGCAATTTCTTCTCACCTGCGTGCAAAAACCTCTGATATGTCAGCTGATGGCCTAAGTGCACTTTCACAGGTACTTGATAATAGGAGAACTGTGTGGAATTATTTAATATTTGATAAAGGGCCTTATATTTATTTAATAAGTTGCTATTCCAAAAGCGGGGAGGAACTGAGGGGATCTGATAGTGAGCCTGGATGGGCAAGAAGCTGGATAGGGAAGACAGTCACTGGCATAGATTCAAAGCAACATATATTCTCAGAGCATTATGCAAATATAAGACAGACATGTAGACATTAATGAAAATTCGCTGTGGTTCACCACCGGATACAAAGATGCTTGAGATGCCTCACTGCAAAGGAAACACATGTTTGCACTGGTGACAGCAAGATGCATGCGGCAGTAAAAAATCTATAACATATGCAAAGACTGTTGGAACTGGAATGATACAGGGGCAGTCAGTTCCTCAGAGGGTTTCATGATAATGCATTTATTGGATTTAAGCTTACTGAATATATTCAGCCATCATAAGTCAATGTACAATTTAATCACAGTTTAACACAAAAAATATTCAAAGCCTATTTGTATTTACCTACACTTGTGTACATATGTTCCTCCAGGACTCGCGTGTATTTCTGTGGTTCCCCCACGACGAGGATCATACTACGTGGAGCACGGCACAGGGGTGTCTGTGGGCTCCATGCTTGTGTTCTGGTGTAAGGATGGCTACCAGCTGGTAGGACATGAGAAAATCACATGCATCCTACATGCAGGTGTCCCTCGATGGAGCAGCTATCTGCCAGTCTGTGAGAGTACGGCAAACATTGTTTATTCAAAGGAATCATCTTAATTATCCTAATATTCAAAAATTATTGTTTCCACAGACAATTTTGTCCATTTTCACTGGATGTATGTGAATATATGATTTTATGAATATATAACTGCCCATCATATCTGGTGAAACTTTTTTCAGGTATCCCTCGGCCAAATGACCAGGGACTTCGCATTGCTTTACTGGTGTCTGTTGTGAGCGGGGTGGTCATTCTGGTCATGACTGTCTGCTTCATCGTCTGCTGTTGTCAAGAGCACATGAGCAAAAAGAAGGAAAAGCATCGGATGGGGAGAAGCAGGTTAGTCACTTTAATACTAAGAATACTAAGAAATTACATTGAGTACTTGGTTAAATTAAATATAAAAGTAAATGTTCTGAGAAAAGGTCATTTTTCTTTTTTGCAAGTTCCACTTTTTTTTTTAAATCAAATGTAATTGAACTCTTACATTATTCATTGTGGTTTAAGTGTATAAAATTGTTCAAATGCCTTATAAATTCATGAGTCTTGCAATTTTTTGACTGATTTATAATGATTATGTTTAAAGTTACAAATTTTTTAGAGACAACACGTACTATAAAAGTCTTAAACAATCATTATATTAAACATGGTGGTCTTCACCTTCAGGAGAAGAGAAACACGGAGCTCTAGGTCTGGGAGGAGCCCGTCCTGGTTGGAGAGGGAGCATATAGACTGGGAGGCATTCCCTCCACCTAAACTTTTCAGCTTGTCCCAGCGTCTCGACCGACCGCTGCCTCCTGGTAGTCCCGTTTATTCAGACGTCGTCAGAGCCTATGAGAACAGAGGTTATGAGAGGTATGGAAAATCATAAAAAAAATCTCTGTTTTAACGAAATGGGAGAAAAAAAAAAGCCCTTGAGCACCAAATCAGCATATTATAATGATTTCTGAAGGATCACATTACAATAAACACTTGAGTAATGACTACATCACAGGACTAAATTACATTTTAAAATGTTAAAGTTTAATACAAATAGAACTTACAACAGGAATAGCCCCTTTTCCGCCTATATTTGTGGCACAATACGCCATTTACTTGTATTGAAACCCACATCCTGAGCCCACTCTCTACAACCACACCACATTTTTGAATATTATGTAACATGTGGGAGGATGTGTAAAGCTTTGTGAATCACAGAATTCTCTTCTTCTTGCCACACAGGAGTCAGGAGAGTCTGCTGAGAAGCCCCCATAGCACATACCCTGCATACCACGCCAACAGCCAAATCTACCCAGCCCTTGTTTTCCAAAGGGTTCAAACTGAGCCAAACAACTCCACCTCTTCTACCACCCCAGTTTACGTACAGATTTCTACACCTCCCAAAAACAAGACCCCACACGCTCCCACTGTCACCCACCCATAGACTTGTCTAAAAACAGTAGTCATTTTTCTCATCAGCAGCACTGAATGTGCCCAAGACAGTACAGACAACATTGCACAGATGTGTGGGCGGATTTAACTGGTTGGTATAACCAGAAGCACTTTGATATTTTTAATGTTTTAATATTTGCTATATTGTAAATATATTCCATTTTGAGGTGGACCTGGTTATTCTTGTCAGATCTTTGATAACACTAAAGATACATAGTTTAACCTAACTGTAAATAGAAGTTTTGATGATATTGTATTGTATGGACATAAAATCGAAACCAAAATCTTTTTGTTTTGCACTGTTTAGAAATTTCCTAGTGGTGGTCAACTACCACCCATTTTCATTCTATTGCATTCATAATGTGTTGTAAAACAGCAATATATACTCTTAGTTAGAATAAGCCATTTGTAACCTAACTGTAAAATTTGCACTTTATTGCACCGTTTGATTTGTAATAAACTGTTGGGTCAATCTATTTTTCTTATGTCCTCAATTCTAGAGTCTAGACACCCTTGTCGATTTGTGTAAAATTTGCTGTATGGGTTTTTCAAAACCAGAACCGATGTGGTAAAAAAAATCTCTCATTTTCATTGGGTGGTGGACATCATACGTTCAATGAACCAACTCAGAAATTCAAATAATTTCACTTAATTTACATGAAAACAACAGAACAAGGATTGATGTATTTAAGATCTGTCAAAACAGAGAAGAAAAGAAAAAGGACAGTCAACAATAAAATTGATCTCGTAGCAAGAAAAGGTCAGTTTTAATATCTCAACATTTTCAGCAACACTTTCACAACTTATGCTTATTTTATTCACATCTTCTGATGTTTTATAATTGTTTATACATTTATTTATTTTGTGTGTGTGTGTACATCAAATGCATTCAAAAGTTTGGGGTCAGTAAGATTTTTTTATTTTTGTTTAATTACATTTAGACATTTACATTTAGTTTTTCAGTGAAAGATGGATGGATGGATGTACTTTACAAAGTAAATAAAAATATATGTTTATTCAGCAAGGATGCCTTAAATTGAGCGATAGTAAAGATATTTATAAAGTTAAAAAAGATTTATATTTCAAATAAACATTGTTTTGTACTTTCAAATCAATGAATACAAAAAAATTATTCCACAAAATTATTAAGCAGCATATGTCTTTAAATCAATAATCATATTAAATGTTTCTTGAGCACCAAATTAATGATTTCTAAAGAATCATGCGACACTAGAATGATGATGATGATGATGTATATATATATATATATATATATATATATACACACACACACATACACAAGTTTGGAAACACATCTGGCAAAGTGTGGTTTTGGATGATTTCAGCATAAATCCTTATCATTTTTTTTTGTGCAAATACATTAAAGTAACTTGACATTATCATTGAAGATAAAAATTTTCATTTTGATTATATAATTATGGCAATATATACATGTCAAAGTCAGACATTCCCCTTTGCCAGCTGTGATGACTGGTTACTGGTTTCCAAACTTTTGAAGGGCAGTGTATATATATATATATATATATATATATATAATTCATTTTATTTACCATGTTTACTACAAGCAATGTTTTTTGTTGTTTCTCTACAGTGCTCAGTCAACATGATAAACATGACATCAAATGTAAGCAGTTATACAAGCAATGTGCATCAGTTATTTCTTTCCATTGTGGATAAGTGCAATGGTGAAGATAACGCCTATGTTCGTTTGCCGCTAGAAATTTTAACTTTTGTGGTGGGCTTCCCAACAAATGTGGCTCTGCTATGGATGCTACTGAGGGGCGAGAAAGGTCCCTCACCCTCTGAAGTTTTGGGGCTTAATCTTGCCGTGCTGAACATCATCTTCTGTATCAGTCTTCCTTTTGATATGTACATTTCTATGACTAAACGCGCTGGACATCTGCTGACAGTCTCAGAGGCCATTTCAATCCTCAACCTGATCGGCTGTCCTCTTTTCTTGACCAGTATGTGCGTGGAGCGCTACCTGGCCGCAGCACATCCAGTCTTCTACATGAAACTAGGGAATAAATTGGAGCATCGTGTTGTCTGCTTGGCTCTAATTTGGATTGCCACTTTAGCTGTTGCAGTGATTACCTACCAAGAAAGGCTTCCTAAATTAGCTATGTACTTGTCAATCACCCTTGATGCTTTCTTACTCATAATGCTGGCGTGTCTAACAGGTATTGTGTTAGTACTCCGCAAAAAAGGTCCAGGTGAAGGGCAAACTGGTGGAAGAGGTGGGTCATCTGTAAAGACCAGAGCATTAAATAACGCTTTGCTGATTCTAATCCCTTCAGCAGTTATTTATGGACCTCTCCTGGCTACCGCCCCTTACATGTTCACATTAAAGGGGGATAAAGAAATCAGTGACACAAACTGTTTAATCATAAATCTGATGCATACCTTTCCCAATCTTGGGACCTGTATTGGGCCTGTGTTTTACATGTCCCGCGCAAAACAACTGGCCTGCTGTAAGAAGAATGCTGAAAAAGAACAAACAACAACTCAAGACCTACAGCATCCAAAGTGACGTTTCTATCATGGGTTATTTATCTGAAATATAACATAAAAAACACTTCCATTAGATTTTTATACTAAAAAATGATGCATAATATTATTTTGGTTCATATTTTGCTTGCTTATCACTCCCCATTTTTCTCAACACAGGGACATTATTATTAGAAAAAAGTAACTCAGATATGTCATTTTAAATGTAAAAGTAATGCATCATTTTAATAGTTACTTGAAAACAGTAATCTGATTACATCATTTACATGTGATGGGTAATGCATTACCCACAACACTGCTTGCTTTTAAGTTAATGCATGCTTGAATATGTAAATAGTCAAAATGATATTGACGTAGAGTAGCCTACACAGTTGCACTTGACTTCCTTTTGTTTTGAATGTAAAACAAGATGAAATGAGCAAACAGTGTGAAAAGTAAATTCATGAACTTTGAAAATAACCACAAAAGTTAAGAGCACACACAGGGGAGAAGAAAAGGTGTTAAAACAACAAGCAGATGTAAGACTGATTAAGAGTATAATGAAGAAACGAAAAAATGTGAGAAGAGTGTAGACAACAGCGGAAGACATAATTTACAGAGACTGATACTCATACAACAGAAAGATTGGATCATACAGGAGATGAGTTGATGGATGAGATTCAAGTGGAATCGCCCAAAAAGAAGTATAAAGAGACTCTTTAGATGTTTCTCGAATTAAGCATGAAGGATACCTGAAACCCTGTCACCAATACTGCTGTTTAGAGTTTGATAATAGAGCTCTTAGTTTAGATTTATATTGTAACAAATAAAAAAGTCTCAAAAAATAGGCAGAAGTGAGTCTTCTACATCCTTCCTGAAGAGTTTCTACTTGTGGTTGGGTGAGCACCTATGGTTTAGGCTGGATGACTAAGCTGTAAAAAGATTTGCTGTAATTATGCAGCTGGATGCCAGTAACTTACTGTAAATTTATATTTATCAAAAAAAATTTATTGGCAACAGTTTGTTCAAAGATAAATGAAAATTAAACATTTAAAACTCCCTCATGCAAAGCATTCTGGGAACCAGAAATCCTCATCAACCTTTTTCTGTTTTTTTCTGATATTGGTTCCCAGAAATGCTTTGCATGAGGCAGTTATTTTATTTATTTATTCCTGTAAAGATAAAGACTTTTTAATATTTAATGGTAATTTATCTTTGAACAAACTGTTGCCTGTAAATAACATCAATTTAAATCTACAGTAGGTTACTGGCATCCAGCTGTAATTACTAATAATACTGTATTTTCTACAGGAATTTTTTACAGTGTAGCCTTCATAATTTATCTGCAATCACTATTCAGTTTCCCAGACAGGGTTTAAATTAAGACAGGAGTAGGCCTAATATCTTTGTTTATAAAATGAAACACAGATTGAGTACAGATTACTAACTTCTGGTCTATGGAGTCCTGAACTAAAATAAACTTGATTCATTTAAAACCAGCTGCTAATCTGAATTAGCGGGACAGAGTAAAACAGGCAATGAACCAAGCAAGCTTAAAATTTTATGGAACTGAAAAGCAAATCCAAGGAAAGCAATAGCAGTGGAAAAAAGCCTGCAATCAAGAATAATAAAAACAAACAAACAAAAATGTTACTAAATAAGATAACTTTTTTAAAGTGAAGAAGAGTTTTATTAATCAAGATATATATTAATCATATATAATCTGTGTGAATATAGTCATTTACGTATCAAGTTATTCTACTATTATAATCATGCATCTGTCTGTGTGTTTGTGTGAAAAGGCCTACATAAATGGAATACGCAAACATATGACGAAGCGGCATGTCCTGTTTGGCTTCAGGCAAAATATATAGGAAGGGACCCTAACATATACTGAACATAAAATTAAGACCTCATGACTGCCTCGTGATCCCTAATAAGTTTGTAGTAGATGTATAGAACACTCTGGAGATTTCTCTGCAGAGGCTTCTCAGCTTTATTCTCTTTGTAATAAAGTCTATTCCTCTGGTATCACTAACCCAAGACTGAGCGTGATTCTTGAGAGCATCGGCAGGAGCCACCACAAAAGCAAGCAAACTGCACACATCAGGTGTTGAATAATAAAATAAAAATGCCTAGAAATCTCTTTGTAATTAATTATTTTCCTTAGAATTGCAAAAGAATTGCAATCAGCTGTTGTTTTATAATAATAATAATAATAATAGTAAAAAAAATAAATATTATTACTATTATTATTACCTATGGTTTACATAAAGCAGTTGTTTTAAGTCAAGAAAATAGCACATAAAAAAGCATTAAAGCTAAAGCATTGGGCATTTCTATTTCCACCATTAACAATGACTATCAAAATCAAAACAAAATATGGGTCATTGAGCACAAAACAATTGTGGTCAATGTGTATTAGACAAAATGTTTTGTTTACAGACAACATTTGAAGTGGATCATAAAAGTTAATCAAAGACAAGAATGGGTATTGTTTTTGGTTTGACGAAACATCTTGATCCTATTAAAATGTTGACTACTGTATATATATATCTGCAAAGGGTACCAATAATTTTGATGCATAAAGACTGGAAACACAACGTTAATCTGCTTCCTGGTAGGTTTAATTTAAGACCCAATTTAGTCCTGAAGTAGCTCTTAGTCTTCAGATACCAGCCTATTAAAATCTGGACTACACTTAAAACCATGACAGAGAAAGCAGATTTCTTTTAATCTGGTTTAAATGGCCATTTTAGTCTAGGACTACCCTAAATCTCAGTCCGGGAAACCGCCCCATAAGGGTTAAAGGTGAAAAATAAAAAGACACACCAAGACAACAATATTAATAACTACATTCTTTAAATTATTTTTAAAATATGAACATGCATATTAATTTTTAGTTCATTATGAACATGCATATTAACATAAACAACAACAACGTGAAAGAGGACTCAAAAAGAAAATGAAACAGCAGTCACAGCTGTACTAACGTGACGTACAAACTTCCGTGCACTGAAGTAAACGTTACGTGCTGAACGTGCTGTACGTCTCCAGCTCTCAGGAAAACTTTGCCAGGTTTCCTGGTAAGTTTTGTTGTTTATTCGCTGTTAAGAGGTCACGATGCTTTTACATTAATTCAATAGACTTTGTGTGGTCCGATTAAAGATGTTTTGTTTTGAAATTTGCGGTCAGAGGAACTAACGTTAGACGTGATCCGTGACGTCGTGAAATTTGAACTCTAAAGTTTGCTGCATAACTCTACAAACGGAAACAGTGCAGTTAAAGTCTTTTTAGATATAAAATGTTAATAAGTTAACACCGTTCGTTTGATTTTTTTTTTTTTTACGGATGTAAAATATATCATAAAACATGTAACGTCCTGTTTCTTTACCTGACCTTGCAGAAGCCAGTGGTTGTTTCACACGATGGAAGCTCACTCACCTTTAATAACTAGTGATGAATATCGACTGATTGAAAAATACTGCCAAAAGAAGAGGAAGCCAAGCGCAGAAACGAGGCAAAGTGCCTGTATGTGCAGCCTAGAGGCTCAAATAGGCCAGTACAGATACTGTATTTAAGATCTGTGACTCTTTCTAAGATGATTATAACATTTATTCAAATTTTAATGTCATGTTTGTTGAAAACAGGTTATGATCAATTTGATAATGTAGCTGAAAAACTGGCCCAGATTGCAAACAACGGACTTCTTGATGAAGGAATAGAGCCAGACAGTCCTGGTAAAGTGTAAAGTCTGTTATACACAACACAATCACCAGATAAGAAGTTAAAGTCATTGAAATATTATCTTCTATAACACTATTGCTTATACAGATTGCAATTCTGGTCTGTCCTAGTTGCAAAAGAGGCTTATTCAGATGTCATATTGAGACTTGTTGACTTGCTGAAGAAATCAGGTGACGAGTTAAATGAAACGGTAACTAGTCATGATCTCTTTACAGTATGTAGTGTTGCTAATGGATTAGTTTTAGTTTAGTGTGTAGTTCTGGATAATCCACCTAATTAAATACAATTGTACTTATTTTGATATCGAGAATTTGTTGGAAACAAACCAAATGTATGTAAGGCTTCAGTTAAAAACTGTGGCAAATATATAATAAAATATTAAGAAAATCAATTCTCATTAAAGAGTACCATGATTATAAAAATCAAATATAAAATATCGTAAGCTCTCATTTAAGAGTTACAATCAAAAATAAAAAAAAAAGTTGTTAGTTGTGTTAAATGTCCCCTCTGCCTTCTCAGATTTGCAGCAACCAAGAACTTTTAGGACACCTGCAGCAAACTTTCTCTTACGACCTGTTTAAAAAAGTGACTCAAGCCTTCATCAAGAGTAGTGTACCAGAATTTTTTAAAAAACGTGAGCAGATTGCCCTGACCCTTGAGGTCACCAGCAGACTCAAAGCCCTAGACCTGCACCCCATGAACAGGGTCATGGGATACGGAGCTCAGTACCTGCAGGAGAACTTCACTCCCTGGGTTAAACAGCACGGTGGTTGGGTAAGAGTTTATGCACCAGTTAAATTTAGTTTAAAAAAACTGCTTCAAATAAATAATTTTACTACAAATGAATGATTAAGATAATTACGATAATTCTCAACACACTAATTATATGTAATCTCTGACACACTATAGGAGAAAGCCATTGATGACGATGATGATGAAGAGGTCCATTAACAAGATACTGTGAAATGAATGGTTGTTAGTGATCAAAGTGATATTGATGAAATATTGATATTATCTACTATAATATATAAAATAAAATATAAAATATAAAATCTATAAATACTTTTTTCTTCTTTATAAATGTTTTTTATTATTTACATAAACATTAAATATAAAATAAAATGTTGTGTTTCTAATGAAATGTGATCTAAACTCAATGCTGCACACATAAAAAATACAGGCCAAAATGTAATGCTAAAATATAATGCTTTATTGACCAAGAAGTTGGCTTTTCTGCAACAAATAAGCAACACAAACATACTCTTTACAAATGCCACTGGAATAAGAATAGCGCCTAGTGATTTTAGGCTATCATTTTTTTTTTATAATCTATAATTGTACATATCAACTGTAGTACGCACAACATTAGGCACAAAGACGCAAAGACTAGATAGATACTAAATCTTTTCTTTTGCTTTGTTCCTAATAATATCAATATTTCATCAGTATCAGTTTAATACATTGTAATGATGACTGAATGCTTGAATGCCGTATGATGACTATGGATGCAATACTTCACACCTTAATTTGTGTGGCATGGAACCTCATAACATGGCAAGACTAATGGACATTTGTGCCAGATAATCAACATCACTGCATGTGTTACAGTAATGAATCATGTAAAACAGTTGCAGTTTTATTCAACAATAAAACACTGATGATTTTGATTAGCTAGATACCGAGGTACGTGTTCATTTTTCCCAGGGCGTCACAGACAGTGGTTAGGTCACTGCGTAGATCTTGAACCACGTTCTCTATGCTCCTGGTGTCCTTCAGTAAATCGATGCTCTGGGTGTACGGGTTGTAGTAGACAGAAAAAGGCCTTTTTATGGTTTTAGCAAATTCCCTGTTTAAAAAGAACAACATTAATAGACATTATAAAGTCGAGTTGTGGACTAATGTCCAATTTTACATTAGACCGAATGGATATATTTACCTCATTTTCTCTTTTGCCTCTTCGAAACTCTCAGAGACAAAATAAACATCTTGAAATGTTGTAATGAGGCACTCCTGGTAGCATGTGGTTTTGGGATCAAACATCTTCACTGTTGCTTTGTCAGACAACACATGCTGCATAATCAAAAAAGATTATTCATTCACTTATAAACTTGGCTTTTTAATATATGAGGTGCTAACATATAATTAACAAAAGGCTTCATACTCTCAACTCCCCAATAGAAGATAGAAGACCCGCTCCATAGGCTCTCAACTGCCCATCTTGTTTGCAAAGTCCAAATTCAATTGTGAAGAAATAGCACTGGGGGGGGGGGAAAGCACAGTGGTTTATTGCATATATTGCAAAGGTTTAGAAGCAAGATTATCTACAAGAAGTTTCTTCAGGCCCTTATGAGACATACCCTCTCATATTGAGACCACCAAAAAAACCTTACACCCAGATCTGATTGTCTCTCAGTGATCTAATTTCAATGCAAATGCATGTGACTCAGCACCATAGATCAAACTTTATGGCATGAAAAACTTCAGTGACCTTTTTATTTCCATATTGACTACCAGTCAAGTTTGAGCTGGCATTTAAGAATTCAATAAGCTGCTGTTACACTTACTGTTGCTAGCTTCTGCACATCCTCATCTGAAGCACCTAGAGATGCAAGGCCAATCTCTTGAGAAAACTGAGCAAACTTGGGATCAGCTAGGAGTGGTACGTGACCCAGCAGTTCATGGCAGGTGTCCCTGAGGTCATTAAAATATACAGGTTAGAGGCGATGAAGAAAAATAGTTTTCTAGCTAAGAATCATGGGTTTATACTTACGGTTCTGGTGTGTAGAGAGGATCAGTGCTGTGACGTATATACTGAGTGCAATTAAACACTCGATAAGCCAGACCGGCCAGGAAGTCTCGTGGTGACAGATATCCAGCCACAGGTCGTACGGTAAACCCTGACCTCTCTGCAAGGTTCACAATCAAAACCTCTAGATTAAATAGTGTTGATGTTTGAATTGAATAAATGTAAGTAGAATTGCGTAGATGTGAATTGATGTGACACATTGTTTTTTACCTCGTAAGAATCGAGACACATCTTCCAGCTGTGGGATGTTGTCCTCTCTGTACCCACAATGCTTTGTGAGAAGAGGGAGGTTTTTTAAGTATTCACGGCAGGCATGAGTTGGATAGAGTTTTGTAAGTTCTCTGAAAATTACTCCCCATGTCTTTACTTCTTCTAGTGTGTACTCTATCCGTGGTATGGGCTGCCCACTAAAAAGATTAAAAAGAAAAAAAAAGATATTCTGATCAATATTAAACAAATTAAAAAAAAACTGCATTTTATATCATTTCAGTTGGTCTATAAGGCTACAGCTTGAATTTCATATTGTTTCCATTTTATGTAACTGTTATGCATCTGCCTTTAACTATTTTAGCATTTAGCATACTTAATTGAGTTACAAAAACCCAAAATTAACTACACAACAATATAAACTATATTATAATCCATACTAACAATTTGTAGTTCATTGCAACTTCAACAAAGTACTTTCTCCTTTCCCGATACACTTTGTCTTTAAAGCCCTGCAACAAAGAACAAAGAATCATTTTACAATAAGCTTTCATTTTTAACCAGGGCATCATGAACAACTTTTACAGAATTTATTAATCTAGGTTAATGTAAGTTCATAAATAGAAATCAAGTGTTAACAGAGTATATTGTTAGTTGTTGGGACGAGGTTTCATTCAGTCCACCGTTGAGCTACTATACAAATTTACTAAACAGATTTACTCACTGGATGGTCAGCATCCAGTTCTGAGCCGTACATTAGCACTCGATGAGAGCATTGGTCCAGCTCTGAGATCTTTTGGGGAAACCATGGTATTCCTTCCCCATCTGGCAACCCACCCAAAACGCACACACAGTCCAAACAGTCTGGAATAAGTACATCAGATGAATCAGTAACACCGTTACAAAGCCAGAACATAATAACAATGGCTATTCTAAATTCAGGCTTACCGGTCTCTGCAGACCACACATGTTGAGGTGTGTTATATGACACAATGTTGACGTGGTCTTTCAGGTGCTGCACCAACTCGTTGAACTCTTTCTTTGTGCAGTTGCACTCTGCATAAATCTCCACTTCATTGGTGACTCTCTTGGATCTCCGAGACTCGATGTGGGACAAATTCACATGCTTCTCCTTTAAACATACAACGGCAGGATGTCACTTTGGTTTCAATCCAAATATTATTAAATAAGTACTATGCGTTAGATATACTTATTTAAATGCACTATTAATCTACCCCACCAGAAGACGAGATGTTCATTAACCTGAAAGAGCCTCAGTGCTTTCACCAGACAGCCCACTTCATTCTTCAGAGAGAAAATCACTGCTAATTTCCCAAGGTCATGGGTGGATTTTGGTTCTTCTTTATCAGGTCTTTCATCTATCCGATTAAAGGATGTCCTGCGGAGCTGTGTGGAGGTGTTGCTTAGTGAATATAAAACTCTTAAGATGGACAAATGGGTTAAGATAAAAGCTTACTTCTTAAAAAAAAAAAAAAGTCATTTAAAATGATTATTTACAAGTGTTAAGCATGCAAGGGTGGTAATTAACAACCTCAAAAGGAGAACTTATATTGAGAGACAAACTTTAACCTGAACTGCCTTTAACCAACTTCTGTTTTTTTAATGTCAAATACTGTATTACATCACTGTTCCCAGTTCCAACTATCAAGGCTTTTAGTCAGTATATTATAGAATTTTGTAACAAAACCATTTATAACATTTCACCAATGGCCACTAATTAATTACACTGCAAAAATGCTTTTCAAGACTAGATTTTCTTTGTCTTGTTTCCAGCCAAAATATCTAAAAATTCTTGCAAAAAGGATTTTCTAGACACAAAAAAATGATTGTCTTGTTTTCAGAAAAATCAAGTCAAAATTAAGTTGGTTTGTACTTGAAACAAGCAAAATAATCATGTTTTATGTTGGAAATAAGATTATTTTGCTTACCCCATTGGCAGATTATTTGCTTGTTCTAAGCAAAAAGTCACTTAATTTTGACTTTGAATTTTTTCTTGTCTAGAAAATCCTTCATTTAAGAATTTTTTTGATATTTTGGTTGGAAATAATACAAAATCTAGCCCTGAAAAGCATTTGTGCAGTATACATTTTCCAATGTAAACGTTCCATAATCCAAAATATTTTAATTAATATCAATCAGTCTGACTGTATGGAATGTGGCGCCCAAAAGAGGGCCCATCAAAACGTACTCACCATGGAGGCTGCAAGGTGTTGTTGGTCATACATCGCTGAATCCAAAGACAGACCTCTCCGAGCCCAGTATTTGCTGGAGAACATCATCATAGCAGGTTGCATCTTTGGAATTGCTTCTTGACCTCTCTTCCTAAGAAGCCCAATGGGTGATTTAGGTGCTGTCTGGGGCCCCTTCGGATTAGTTTGTAGTTCAGAGGACATAGTTGCTGTCTCTTGAGAAGTCTTCTTTCCCTGCATTTCATATGGCGAAGGTGCTGTTGTCTCAGACGATATCTCCTACAGCTGCCCCTTCAGAGTTCACAGGGAGCTCCTTGCATGTGCCACAGTACCTGACACTCCTCCCCGACAGTGTCAGAGCTGGGATTATATACTGTGACGAATGACGTTGAGAAAGGCCGATTGCTCATATTAGCTTTTGAGGGGATGGCTGCTCCATTAGGAAATGTCGGCACGTCCAAGCCCTGATTGAAGTGGATAAGCTCATCTCACCTTCTAGGAGAAATGAATCTAGAGCAAAATAATTCAGATTTTAAAACTTCCATAAATGGGGCTTCATTTTTCAGCTAGAGAGGGAGATAAAAAGCAACCACCCATAATTTTTTACTAAGATATATAGGCCTTTGCACAGTTTATCACCAGGAAACATGTTCAATATACAAAACAAAATAAATGTAGAGATTAAAGCATTAATTTTCATTAAAAAAATGAATTTAAATGCCAGCATTATTTATGTAAACATCACTGTAAGCAAAATGGGTTGAGGGCAATTGTGGAAACTGCCTTTTGACCACAGATGCATATTGTTTATAGCTTTTGGTGAATGAGTGCATGTTTGTGAGTGCACAAAATGCTGCCGTTTCTTTAATGAAAGAGAGCTAGAAGAGAGATAACATTACTGCAGTGAGCAGTGAGCTATCAGGTTCCTCTGAGGCAATTTCCTATGGAACAGGAAATGAAAGAGATAGAAGTCGATTCGGTGTGTCTTTGTTATGGGCTGTGGTTACGAATGGATAAAAGACATTTCATCCTCAATCAGTATTTTCACAGTCTCTCCATCTCATCTGCAAATGTCATAGTGGGCCGACTGAACGAAGACTAGACTTTGAATCTCAAACCACATTTACATGCCAGTTGGAACTAGTGAATTTAGTTTATATGGCCAAGCAAATGTTCTCCTTCACTCTCTAAAAGATGGTGAAATTATTTTGTTCTTTTTATCTAAGGTGACCAACTAATTAGAAAATACTCTTGCCTAATTAAAGTAAAACATAATACAAAATAGCTTTGTTCATTGGACCAAAAAAACAAAAACAAAGGCATAATATAAATATAACTCACAATCTAATGGAAGACAGATTTTAATTTGAATCTGAATTATTTAGGAAAAGGGCAAACTGATAAGAACAAAAAATATATAATATTCAACAATGGATACCCCACCTCTGAAACATTATGAAAACTCTCTCAATACAGTGAGAAGGAATGATTATTTCAATGAAAGACAATATGGTACAAGATATTACAAAAATAATGCTTTAGGGATCCTTTTGGATCCTAGTTTTACATTCATATATTTTCTCTGGGATATTTTACAATGTGGCATTTGGTAGCAAATATCTACATGACACCCAATACTGTTCATCTCGCTGGAACACGGGCTATAAAATCTGTACTATACATCATGTAGTGCTGTACACTAGGAAATGAAGGCTACTTTGCAGCCGTTGTGTGTTGTTTCTTTTAAGTGGCTGTGACCGTTTGAGACAACGTGATCTTGTCTGTGTGTGGATCTTGGTGAGGTCTGAGGTGACTCGAGAATTCCATATTCACTGGTTTCTAAAGCTGCTGAGGGTTCAGTGACTGTGTTGAGACCCAGAATCTCGCTCACTGAATGGGGCAAGTCCTTTGAGGGAATCAGAAGACATTCAAAACTTGTATTAATGGGTTAAAAGTGTCACATATTACTGAGAAAAAAGTTTTATAGATCACATACCCACTATCTGCAATCATGCTTAAGACATACCTTACAATTCTTTATCTGCATGCAGATAGCTTCAGACTTGCTAAGGATTTCTTCAATATCCAGTTTCATGGAGAGTTCGTTTATATGCTGTAATGAAAACATAATAGGTGAACAATTTTCCACAAGATAATTTATGTAAGCTAAAAAATGTAGATACACACAATATCTTTCAAAATTTTGTGGCTGGTATTTTTTAATTTTCCATTTAAGTCTCTAATGCTCAAGGATGAATTTAATTACAAATACAGTAAAAACTATTATTAAAGTAATATTGTGAACTATTACTACATTTCTATTTGAATATATTAAAATGTAGTTTATTCCTGTGATGGCAAAGCTGTATATTTAAGTCATTTCTCAAGTTACATGATCCTTCAGAAATCACTCTAATGTTACGATTTGGTGAATAAGAAACATTTATTATTATTATCAATGTTAAAAATGGTTGATACATAATATTATTTGTTTGAAACCATTTTTTCCCTAGATTTTTTAGCAAATAGAATGTTTAAATGAAAAACATTTATTTGAAATAGAGATTTTTGTATCCTTGCTAAGAGTATTTTCAAATGATCAAAATTTTAATGAAAAACTTTGAAAGGTAGCGTATAAGATAGAGTTAACACTAACCTTTAGGATTTCATTGAAACCATATTTTCTGTCCATAATTTTTTGTTTCTCTGAGTCTAAAATGGCACAGCACATCAGAAGGTGAAAGTTTTGGCAAGGCAGTCCGGTCCACATGACCTAAAGGAGAAAAATATCAAATGAATGATACAGTACATTAAATACCAACACTTAATAGAGTATATTCAAAATTATCATAGACAATGGCTACAGTGTACTGTGAAACAGAGAAATGGTAAAGATATACATTATCCAAAAGAAACAACAACAGTGGATAGTTATTACACACCTCCCAAAGGCGAAGGACATCCTGAAAATGTAGCTCTCTCTTGAATCGGATCAATAACCAGCGAAAACAGAAATATAAGTACCCAGAATCCTGTGCCTCTGTAAAACCACAAAAACACATAAATAAACACAATGGTTACTTAAGACTATTTATAATAATTCTTTCTCTTGGTATCTTACCTAGATAGTTCCAGAAGGCCAGGTCTAGCAAGCGAAGCAAAGTGCTGAGTTGGATTAGTTGGGTCTTCATCCCCTGCATCTGCTCTTCAAAGTTTTCATGCTGTAACAAAAATGAGTGATTGAAAAAAAATCTCCTACAAGTAAACCATTTGTAGGTTGACTAGATCCATTTAATGTGTCTGCACACAACAGCAATAGCTTGAGGACAATAACATGGTTTATTGATGCAGCTAAATCTTCTCATACACAGCAGACCCAAGAGTGCTAAACAGAGATGAGCTGTAACGAACACACTGCATTACCATTTCATCCATGAAGGAAACAAAGCACCAGAAAGCATCCACTTCATTCTCCATCACATAGAGAATAGGAGAGAGCAGATCACTCATGCCCTGCACGTACCCTGCACAGGAACAGGAAACTGGGTAAATAAAAGCTATGCTACACTGAAAAGCACTTAAGATAATCCATAATCTAAATAATTAAATGTGCAATTAAAATCACATTGACATAAACCCAAGGATTTTGGATGATTGGTAAAAACAAGGTATCAGCATGGGAGTAAACGTAACAGAAGATGATATTTTAGAGAAGCTTGTAGTTACTTGCCTAAATCAAAGTCATACATGCAGTACGTCATCAGGATGTCATGTAGTAATATCAAGCCAGGGTTGTCCAGGCCTTCATAAAACTTGTTATTTCGGTCAGTTCGGTTGACATCTTTTTCTAAAGGGATTCAACAACCACAAATTGAGCTTTATTTAGGTCATTAAAAGCTGCATGGAAATATATATTGGAAACATTTTTAAAGCAACTAAGAAAACTTGTGATGTAATTGAATACATACCAATAAGGCTCCTATAATCTCGTAACCTTGAGTTTCTCCTTTCCTGCTCCTCGCTTACTGACTTCCACTGAAGCTTCATTCTAAAGTACTCATCACTGTTGAGAAAAGAATACATGATCGTATGTATGCCTAATCTGATAAGAAAAGAGCTTTAAATCAAACGCTGAGTGAAACAAGCATACGTTTTTCTCTTTTGCAGGTTCTTCCTTTCTTCATGAGTGCTGTTCCATGGAAAATAGCCGAGCAAAAATTTCCAGGCTTCCTTCCTCACTGCATAGCAAAGACCCTGTTGAGAACAAATCAGCAGCCTTGATGAGCTACATTCTCTAGAATATATAAAAACACATCTACTAAACATGTCTAAACAGGTCTGGTCTTGGTGAAAGGAGGTGAACAAGAAGTCACAGGAACTTAACAGCTTGTTTCAGACTTTTCCAAATCAAGTTGTTGAGTTTGAACATGTAAAACATGATGTTTTAAACATATACCTAAAAAGCTTTGTTTATTCAAAAGTCTTTGTGACACTGATGACCAGAGTAAAGGCCCTGATATACTTCAAACTAAATTGAAGAACGAACTGAAATGACGTAATTTCGAACAAAATCAGACCAAAACGAGGTAGAGAAACATCATATGCAAGTTTTCCAAAACCATGAAAAGAATGAAAGGAAAGGTAGCAAGCAAATTAATATTACACCATACTGCTGCTGTCATCGTCGTCGTTCTTTTAAAGCGAATTAAAAAAGGTACACAATAAATAAACTTTTGTTTTTAATCAAATGTACAGGCTACGTGCGAGCGTCGCATCATGTTTACATTATTCTACACTCCGCCTCCAGGGTGTCAAAATGTTCGGAAACAGTAATGGCCAGAGTAACAGCTGTCATCACAATAATAAATTACAAATGTTACAAAGTTAAATCATTTAAACTAACCAAATAAATGGTATGTAGGCTATGTGATTTCCTTTATGATGTAGAACAAAGACAGATGTGTTAAACATGTAAAAAAAAAAAAAAAAAAGAAAAAAAAAAGATGAACCCGTGACCTAAATATTTGCAATCTACCAAAAAGGTTAACAAGAGGAGAAACAAGGGGAAAGGTTAAGTGACAAAACCACAAGCAAAGAGAAACTGAAGGCTACAGTGAAAAAGGGAAAAATCATTAGAAGCATAGGCAACAGACAAAGAATATCCTGTGGGTCAGATGTTATGTAGATTAATGAGCTACAGGAAGACATTCAAAGTAACTTCTTACCCCTTTAAATATCAAATCCTTTAAGTGAGGTACATTGTTTATTCTTCCTTCTGAATCCTGGCATTTTGTCCATTCTTCCAATGTTACTGGCCCCCTTCTTTGCACCTCTGGCCTCGGTCCCAGATCAAGCTGGAAAACAAACACCTCAAATCAAATTACCATAACAGTATTTTTTATACAGACTGCTCGTATCGGCTGTCTGTGTCTAGACTCAACTAAGTCAACCATTAGATCTGCACTCACTCTGGTGATGACTTCAAATCCAGGCTCTTCCTGCTGGTTAATCTCTAGTCCAGGAATGAGTTCTCCCAACAAATCTGCCACCTCCTCAGTAGGCCGTTGCTGACACTCTAATTCAGGTGCCCGAAAAGCGTCAAAGAGGTAGTTAGTGACTTTAGAGAAGCCACCCAGTGTTGTTGTATAAGGATCTTTCTTGAATTTCTGTTTGGAAAGTGAGACAACATTGTGAAGACAACTTTCAATCACATAAATGAACATTTTTACATGGTTACTCTTACGATTCCCAGTGTAAATGACAAACCTGTACAAAGCCATAGTTTGTATCATCCAGAAGATTCTCAAAGGACTGTGAGAAGGTTTTGCTGTAGGTACTGACAATAAAGACACTTTCATCATTGGGACTCCTTTAAAAGACAGAAACAATGATATTAGCATTCATTGTATAGCCTTAAAGTAATACAATCAATCATTTCAAGAGTACAAATAACAACAGGTATTCGAATTGTAAACATATGACATCACTGGCCATATCGCTCTGTGGTTTGAATGACGGGAGGAGCTGAGCAAACCAAGCCAGGCCTATGTTTCATTATGGAGACTCAGATAAGAACTTTAATAACAGCTATCTTTTCCTCGGCAGTGCTGAATTCGGCGTGCTTAGTGGCGGATTTAATCTGGTGTGATATTTAACGCAGGGGAGAGGAGTGTCTTCCTGTCCCTTTCATAAAGCCTTAACTCTAAACGAACAGCTGCTGTTCGACCTTACATGAATCACGCTCACGGCCTTTCGCCACAGAACACATGCTAGACTTCCTCAAAGGTGCCGAGATACTTCGTCTCGTTTGCATGCAGATTAGGTTACAGTTTGATGTGTTCTGTTTTAAAGGATGAAATCTTTGGATAAAGAATTCTGCGAGTCACAAAAAGCAATATTAGTGCCTGTGGCATTTAGTGAATTAAAAGGTCAGGGGTCACTTTTATGATGAAAACAGGAAGAATGAAAAATTTAAAGGAACACGCCACTATTTTTTGAAAATAGGCTCATTTTCCAACTCCCCTAGAGTTAAACAGTTGAGTTTCACCATTTTCTAATCCATTCAGCCTATCTCTGGGTCTGGCGGTAGCACTTGTAGCTGCAGCTTAGCATAGATTATTGAATCTGATAAGACCAGTAGCATCGCCCTCAAAAACTTACCAAAGAGTTTTGATATATATCTTATTTAAAACTTAAAAGACTCTTCTGTAGTTATATCGTGCACTAAGGCCAACGGGAGGAAATAAAAACAGAAAGATGCTGGGGACTATTTTCAGGCACTATGTAATATCATTGTGCCTGCTGCACCCATGGTACGGCAGCAAAGATCCTTGATTATTACGCCAGAATGAGAGTATAGTTCCTAGCCATATCGGCCCAGAAAATTGCAACTTGACAGAAGAGTCAAGTTTTAAATACGAAAAATATCGAAACTCCTTGGCGATGCTACTGGTCTAATCGGATTCAATGATCTATGCTAAGCTGCAGCTAAAAGTGCTATCGCTATACCCAGAGATAGGCTAAATGGATTTTAAAAAATGGTAAAACTCAACTGTTTAACTCTAGGTGAGTTGGAAAAAGCCTATTTTCAGAAATAGTGGAGTGTTTTTTTAAGCTGTATTCATTTAGAGAAAGATGTCTGAAAGTCTACAAAAGAATGCAAGAATGTCGAAAAGCTAATATGCTTATTAATGCTTTCAGAAACAAAAAGACATCAGGTGAATTTTAAATAACACACTATTCTATTAGTATTCATTTTTAGTATTCATAGTGTTAATAATGAGTTCACACTAAAAATACCAAAAGGAAATGTGCAAGAACACCTAGATGCAACCTGGAAGAAAAGAAACCTTGGCCACTTCATGTACTCGGCTGTTGTAATCTGGGCGTTAATTAATAGCGCAAATGAAAGTAAATTGACTACTGCAAATCCTAGTAAATCACCTAGTACTACTCATTTAAATACTCTCCTCCCATCACTAAAAAGGGTTTGGTTTGGCGCAAGCATTTAGTAAACCTGGCCCAAAATCTGGTTACTGGTTTTTTTTTGTTTTTTTTACAATATTTTAACACAAATTTCATATCATTCCATGGATGTAATCCCCATTACGTGCACAGAAACATTAAATAAGAGAGCAGTTTCTGTGCAGCACTGCTTATAATGTATTCAAAATCATGTAGAAAATGACTAACTCGTGACTACACTCTACTGGGCTAATGCTGCAATAAAAAGCATTGGCAAACCATTCAGAAATAGAATGGTATTGAAATTCATATTGCACAATATTTGCCTACAGCTGATCCAAAGATTACGGCTGACCTATTTAGACTAAATAAACCCGACACTTCACTTACTCGGTGATCTGAACTGATTTCCTCAGGCTATCCAGGAATGCTGTGCTCCCCCCCTGGTGGAAATGAATAGCTGGCAGCGCTGTGCCATCCTTCAAGCGGAACATGATGTATGACCAGCCCTCACATTTGACTGTGATAGACCTGAGGTCACACACATTAAAAGAGAAGGCCCACTTGTTCCGGTCATTAGTGTGGTTTGATTCACCTGTGACAATATGATAATAAATAATAAGCTTGGTTACTGTTACAGATTTCCATCTTCTGGTTTATAAAAAAAATGCCAGACTTATAATTGACTGACTGATGCACGAGATAACTACTGAGTACTGACAGCAGATTTGGTTTTTAAAGCATTTTAACCACATTTGACTCATAGAATTGCAACTGTTTACCATCTCCATGTGCGTGGACTTTTTTCCGGAATGAGACAGCATTGATCATGTCCCACTCTGTTTCATAGCTCAGCTGATGGTCAATAGGACGGTGAGGGTTGTCTTCTGAACTCTGAGTCCACTCCACCACCGAGCTGGAGTCCTTCACACAATCAAACAAACAAAAACCAGGTTATGCTTATCCAGAACTATGCAGAATCATAAAATACCAGTACAGAGCGCAGATCAAACAGGAAATGCATCATTTATGAATGAACTAACAAACCTTGCAGGCACACAGTATGTTTGAGGGATCTGCATCCTCCAGTGGTTTATATTCCACAAGGGTTTCACCATCCTACATTTAAGGAAGACAAAAAAAAAAAGATATTGGGAGATACTGATAGTTACACTACCATTTAAAAGTTACTTTTTCAGCAATGAACAATTAAATTAAAAATGATAGTAAAGACATTTAAAACGTTTCAACATATTTTAATATTTCAAGGGAATACAAACTCATAGGTTTGGAACTGAGAGTGAGTAAACAATGATTTATTATTTAATAATGAACAATTAATATTAAATAAATGTTGTTTTATTACTTTCTATTCAACAAAGAATCTTGAAAACATGCATGGTGGTTCCCACAAAAACATTAAGCAGCACAACTTATTTTGTTTTATTCAAATGAGCATCAATATATTTTAATGATTTCTGAAAAATTGTAGTGTTTTAGCTGTCCTAGCAATCACACAAGAATGTGGTATAACATGTTATGCATGTCATTTTGACCCAGTTAAGGTAAATCATAATAATTTTGAAACAATGCACTAATTAAATCTAAATAATATTACCAGCAAAAAATAAAGCAAATGACGAAACCTATACCTTATCAATAATCCTGAGGAACCCAGATATTAAATCCTGATCCTCAGATTCCTCTGACGATGAGTGAATGAAGACTCCCTCGTGTTCAAACACCACCTGCAAAACAAAGAAAAAGTAAATATATGTTTACAGAACATTTCAGAGTTTAATTTACAGTGAGCAGAGATATTATTCTCTCTAAATAGGTCAGTAAAAACAAACATTTCAAGATCCTGTTATGGTACTCTGCACCCTGTGCCTTAAAAAGCAAGTTAGTCTGCAGCTTGAGGCTTGAACTTAAGGAACTGAAAGTTCCTCTCATACTGGCACAAACAGAATGTCCCTAAATTAAAAACATGAAACATGATTGATAACTGCAAAACTAAAAATAACCCTTGGAAAACAACCTTACAATAACTTGTACCACATGAACATTGCACATAGTTTAATGTTATGACTTGCTTATTAAGTCTGTGTAGTATTGGTAGCTGTAATTGGTAAGTCCCTCAACCATCAAAACATTTTGGTGGTAAAGGCACCTGCTCATGCATAAATAAAAAGGCAGGAGACAACGATACACAAAAAGAAAATGAACCAAGAAATAGCTCATCAAAAGAACTGGAAATACTGAAAGACTGAAATACTGTGGCCTGAATTAACCTGAATTAGTCGATAAACTATCGGTAATCTAACTCATTACATGTTTATGATCTAGATCTTCATTAACCTGCCAGGCAGCTCATGACTCAACACTAGTTAAACACAGACACAGCTGTGTTTTTAGTGTTTACTGTCCAAACGTCCCAAACACGATCGATATTACAGTCGTCGCGTAACTGGCAGCGAAAACACTACTTCTGACGCCCGTGTTTTTCGCCGTTTCATCAGCTGTATGTCAGGGTGCTTGGGGTGTTAGCAACCAGGCTAACTGTTGCTAAACACAGCACTTTATCAGACCAGTCTATCATCTATTTCCCAGCACCGACAGCTCAAAAAGCTAGTCAAACAGAATAACTACGTCACAGCCCACCTAAAACCACGGGCAGAATCGAGCTATTTGTCGTTTTGACCGTGTATTGACTTATAAAACAGCATGCTCTGTACCTTGGGAGGAGTTGTGGCCGCCATGTCGACTGCTAAATAGACTACGTAGCACCGCTCACGTGCCTGTCAGCAATCCACAACAACACTGACGAGTCATTTTCCGCATGGCCAACGCCACGCATGCGCACACACATATTTCAAGACGCGTAATGAGTTAATTATAATTATAATAACAATAATCATTATTATAATCATTAGAAGTTTGCAGTGGCTGCCCTGAAACATCTTTACATTTGTTTACATTTAGTTTTTTTAAGCATTTATTTGTTAGTTGTATATTGGGAAATATAAATAGTTTATGTCTTCTTTTCTGTTTCGGTTTGTTTTCTTGAGTATCCTTTCGCTTATTTTCCTGAGAGTCAGGTTTTTTAAATTTCATTTTTATATAATTATTATGTGTTATCTTTTTTTCAGACAAAAACGTCGTCTCAGCTTTACAGTAGTTCTTAATATAAAAATATGGAATAATAATAAAAAACTTTAAGTCAGTGGAAAACTCACACTACATCTAATATTGGGTGCAACTGACGTATATTTTACTTTCCATGCTATATTTCCTGGACAGAATAAGCACTTTAATTGTATCGTCAGTCTCCAGTCTCTAATAAAAAGCATCAGTATCAAAATTCATAAACAGTAACAATCTGTATTTTGTCAGAAACCTCAAAAATAATTAACGAAATTCGAGAACAAAAAGATTTTGTATAACTTCAACTGAAAGAGTCAAGCTGCACGTTGCTATACACAATATTTGCAGACAAACCTCGATTGCCCTCTAGTGGTTCACTCCGCCGCGGGACTTTTATTTTGAAATGTAACTCGCACTGGCGGGAAACTTGTGTGTCTGTCAGCCAGAGATCATGCACGACGGATCTGTGGAGTGAGTATAGTATACTCTGTACATTCATCATGTAGATAGCTGTGGAGTGAAGGTAATGTTTATCCTTGTCAACGTTTCAGATGAGAAAGCCACAGAACAGGAAGAATTGTGTATCCTGACAGAGAAACCGATAAAGAAATGGTTCAAATAGTCATCTCGAGGTTGGTGCGAAGACTAAAGCTGTTTCTGCAGGTCATTATGTAAAAGTGCCTGTTGAAAATGGTTTTTGGTGTTGTTTACAGTAAAGCTGGTGAAGGTCCAGCTGAATGGCTGCTGGTGGAGTTGCAGGGAGAAATGGTGTCCAGACAGAATACTGGACTTGCAGGAAATCTGATGGGAGACCTGCACTATACAAAAGAGGTTTGTCTTCAGTATAAAGTCAGTAATAAATAGAAGAAATTACATTATTGCAGTACATTGTGAAGTACTTTTTATTCCACACTATTTCTAAGACAGTTTGAACAAAATAAATAAATGAAAAAAAAAAAAAGAAAAAAACTAATATGAACCTATTTGCCAGTAAATTTTTGACTTGTCCTCTCTCCAAGGGCGTACCTGTGCTTATAGTTGGACATCACATCCTTTATGGCAAACAGGTGAAACTGGAGAAGCCCTTTGCTGTTCTGATGAAGCACTCTGGACTCCCTCGGAATGAAGAGGAAACGATGGAAACCAACCAAGAGAAACCAACATCTTACACTGTTTCCGCCCTCATCAAAAAGAAGCTCATCTTTAAAACCCGACCCAAACCCATCATCACTAATGTGCCAAAGAAGGTATAAATGATGTTCAGAGACTTATCGGCACAGAATTCTAGATTTGTAACCATGTGTAAATATAAATATTTTGTACGTTGTCGTCAGAAACGAGTAATTGACAATAACGTCGAACAGATATCAATATTTTAAGTAATGCAAGTAATAAATAAAAAATCAGAAAGAAAATGCTCACTTTTGAATGAAAGTTTATTATATCAAAACATCAGTGTTTGCAAAAATAATTACATGGGAAATGTCCAAATTTAAAGAATCCAGCTTCTTTTGCATGTACATAAAAGCATAAAACATAATATGTAAAAGTTCATGTGAGATTAAAAAGACCACGATGGTCATTTGTAGGCATTGTACAATGTGTGGAAATACAGGTTATCTGACACACAGACTAAATGGTGGCATTTCATCAACACTTGATTATTTTATTCTGTGAGCTGCCAGTGGTGATCTTTAAAACAACTGCATTTTGATTAAAAACACTTAACCTCTTCTATTATGGATTGTGAAGAAATGTATTATTTCCTAATCTGTACAGTGTTATGAAAATAACTTAACATGTTTTCCATAAAATAAAGTTTCCTAGGAAAATGCGTCAGGATTCTTGCATGTTTAAAATATCTTTGAATTTTACATTATAAAAATATATATTACTTTACAATAAACTTGAAAGAATGTATGACTTAGTTTTAACTGATAAATTAAAATGAATCATCTACATATTAATTGGCTGTGTTTGGCAGACAGCAGAGCAAAACCTTCCCGCTGTAAATGTGGCTCTGTTTCTACCGCCTGTATATTGCTTAAACCCAATTTGTCAATTGTTTAATTTTTAAGCCCCGTACTCTGTTCCTGAGGAGCATATCAGTCTTAAAAGTTCGGCACCCAGTTTACAACTGAATTGCATAAAATTTGAAAACACACATGTGAAAAATGCAGTTCCGAGTTTGATTGTAAACAAACATAGATATAGCTCTGGTTTCGTAATTGCATTGTGTCATCAGAGTCATCATCTTATTTTTGCAGCCTTAAAGGACGCTGCAGTACACAGCAGTTCACTTCTAAGACACAGTTATCACATGTAATGCACAAGCAAAAGTGTTTCATAAACTCAGCTTCTCACACATATGCACACTAGCCTCAGTGTTTAGATCTCTCCAAGAGTTTAATGTGTGTTTTGGGGGGGAAGGGAGCAGAAAAAGTTAGCATTCGCATTCATGGCGAACTGCTACTGAAGTAAATCTACTAATTGTTGCATGGGTGGGCTGAGGGTGGAAAAACAGCCCACTGTACACCTTTGATTCATATATAGTAATCTTTAAAACCACCTAACTTTGCATACCATAAATAAGTTACTTCAGTTCACTTTTTTGTGTATTTGTCTCTAGTTAACTGAAAACCTTAATCAAGCTAATGGGAATAATATAGTAAGTTTATTATATGTTACAGGAAAGGGTTGTGTGAATTTGCAAAGGTGGCCAGATTTTGTAACATCTGGCTAACATGCAGAATTAGCTAACATATACTTTATCAATAATCAGTTTGGGGGCAGAAAAAGCAGTAAATATCATGGCATCACAAGTTCACATGCCTCTTAAGTTAAAAATCTCAACAGGTAATGAAGCATAAATAAAATATTAAATTATAAACCTCAACAGAAAATGACTTAATGCTATTCAAAGTCTGTAAGCAAATATGTCATGTGTGAAGTTTCAGGCAGTATAACTGGATATTAATAACATGTAACACTATGCTTTGAAGTTCTCATGACTGAGGGGGGAAAATAAATACATCACTGACCATGTTAGTTATGTCTCTGGTTTCACCACCTATAATGAAAATAATAATAAAAATGATATACTTCTATATAATTTTATACTTCTTTTTGTTTTATAAGTAAAAAGGAGAATGTGAATAAAAATAGGAGACCAGTCTGTCCTCCATTTTTTTTTTAACCAATCACTCTAGAATAAAACATTCTACATGCTCTAGAAAATCCTCTTTGGTTGCCTGACATTAACCTTTTCACTGGAACTGGATGTTACTTGATATTCATAAACTGTAAACATTACATTGTAGTAAATCTTTGTAGAGAACCATAAAATTCTCATTTAAATACTGTTGGTTCTATCTATCATGTTACTCCACAAAAGTATGGGCAGCACCACAATAAAAAACAGAATTATGCTGGATTGTCAGATAAAGGACGTTAAAATACTGACTGGGTTTGGCGAGCTTAGTGTCTTTCGCAGGTTTCCTCAAGTGTTGGCACACAACTCTCTATCCTCGACAGTTCACATTCTATAGAGTTATAAGTCCAAGCACCAAAATAAACATAATATGAGTGTGTCAGCGTAATTACATAAACTTACCACTCTTACACTAACCTTTGGCTCAACTTTTTGTTCCCACCTTGGCTGGCCGCCTCCTTATTGTGTGCTTTATAATCACGCGAAGCACCATTCCTGATTTCAGCTTATGTAAATTAAGGCTCTCATAAAAACCTCAGAGTTTGAAACTTCTCAAGTAGCCATAGCTAACAACTTAGCTAAAAACTAACCATCAAACAACCGACGTTCTTGGATTTACACATAATCCACAATTATAACCAGGATTGCAGCACCAGGTAAGGACAGGGCCATTTCAAATGAGCTCTGACAGCATGTAGAGATCTCTTGGGGAGAGACCATGCTAGGCTTCGGCATAGGATAGGTGATACTGTTCCTCTCTTTTGTTACAGCGCTTGGCCACTATGGCCAGGTAGAGCACCAGGAGTATGAGCCAGTAACAGCCATAGAGGATGGTGCCTGCAATGAGAAGAGCCTTTTCTGTCTCGCTAAAGGGCTCTTGAACCTCACAGTAAATGGTGTAAACCACGCCACCGAGCAGTATGGCTGCCCACATGGTCACAGGCACAGCCCCAATAAGGTTTACCACTATCTTTTTCCTGCCTGATGTTCCCCAACCTGCTTTGTTAATAGTCAACAGGGCAAAGATCTTAGCAGGCAGCAGGCTTGACATGTAAAGTAGTGAATACAGTGACATGAAGATCATGACAAGCCTACCCCGCAGGAAGCAGGCATAGGTGGCTTTCACCATTCCCACCAGCTGGACTGTTAGCAAGAACAGCAAGATGTTCCACAGCCGGCCTCGGTAGAACAGGTGGATCACTGTAGCCACCAAAAAGAAGGGAAAGAACCCGGTGACCACAGATTCATAGGTCATCCAGAGGCTGTGTTTGTGGAACCAAAGGGCGTTGTAGAGCCACTCTCGAAAGTAAGACTTGCTCCAGCGGGTCTGCTGGTTGAGCCAGCGCAAGTATTGCGTGGGGGTCTCGGTTTGGCATTGTGAGCGTGCTGTGAACTTGGTTTTGTAGCCGAAGCTGAGGACACGGTTGGTGAGGTGCCGATCATCTCCGAAGCTGCACTTGCTTCCTAGGAAGGTCTGGTGGTACCAGGGCTCCAGGAACTGCTGGAGGAGAGAGTTGCGATACATTCCCAGAGGTCCACTGATGCACTGCACGCATCCGAAGTAAGACTGACATGCCCGCTCCACGTTGAAAGCCATCCAGTAACGGACACTGCTCAGGAAGGAGATCCAGGAGTCGTACTTGTTCAGAATCTGAAAGAAACAACGGATCTCTCGGTAGGTGTTCAATAAAGGGGAAACTTACTGGAAAACATGTTTTTTTTTACATAAAAATGACTGAAATAGGCAAACTTCTTACCTGAACATCTCCTCCAACCCCACCCACCTCCGGATCTTCCTCTAGAACTTTTAGCATTTCAATGGTGCATGCTGGATCAAGTACAGTGTCTGAATCGCATACCTGCAAACAAAGCCAAGAGATATGTACAATGAATTAGAAGACGTCTCGGGAACTTCAACTCAACTGTTTTCAAGTGAGGCTGATGTTGACAATGATTGCCTGAACAATGCAAGGACTGTTGCAAGGAACTAGTGGCACCAGAAACATTGGCTCCCAGATGTTTCAAGGTCATCTCTGTTTCTAAAGATATCAGTAATATGTTGAACAATGAAAGGCTGATGACAACACAGGTGTGCTCAGGACTACAGGTGCAAGGTAAGGCTGATCTTTGACCTCAGTGCTGCAAGGATTCAAATTACAGTGACTCATGAAGAGTGACAGTATATGGTTGGCTCACCAACATTAAAATCCAATGTTTTTGAAAGTCTAAGAGCCATATATACTGCTACAAAGGCACATAGAGCAAATTGAATAACACGGACACAAAAATATCATTTATATATTGACCAACACAATATACAATGCACAGCGCAAATTAGTATAGTCGCAAATAAGCAGAGCTGATGCTCATCAGGTGTGAGTTATGTACCTACAAAACAAATGCAAAATAGTTTAAAAGAAGTTTTTGGCTATTAGATAATGGTGAACATACCAGTAATCTGATGAGTGTAAATGTCAGTAAATTGTGTTGCATGATTTATTAAGAGTCTCCTCCCATAGCTTTTGCATCTGAAAGGGAAACTCCTACAAATGCATATTTAATAAGGTCAGGAACAAAAAGAATTTAATAATCAATGCTAATTCTTCACTTGGCATCTTTAGTAAATCTTGACAGTACTATTTTAATGCCAAAAGACGGTTTGCACTGCCATTTGTGAATCTGGCCCCCAGACATTCTGCCTTCTAAGAGCAATTTTAAGTTTATTACATTTTCGGTCTTTAGTGGGGTCTAAACCTACCTGTATGTAATCCACAGTATCTCCCAGTGCTTTGAAGGCTGTATACATGACCTCCCTCTTGCCGCCCCACTCTTGCATGATGCAGGAGTAACGGCAGCTTCGCACCACCCTGGCCACCCGTGCAGCCTCTTCGGCATGCAAAGAGCCTTTCCCTGCTCCCCCATCCCCGTCGCAATGGTAATTCCCCTTCCACACCACACAGCCTGTCTGCTCCACTCCCCCCATCACCTCCTGGAAGATGTCCATCATGTAGCCATCCTCCTGTCGATTCCCATCCACCACCAGCACTACTTTAAGCCCGGGAAAAGAAATTTGGCGAATGCTCCGAAGACATTTGCGAAGGTAATCCGGATCCTCTTGATAGGCTGCGATGCAGAGGGCCACTGTACGGCGCAGGTGCTGGGGTCTGGAGGGGCCACGCATTTGACGGTGCTCCAGGTAAGCGAAGAGGCTCTGCAGGAGGAGATGGAGGGACAGAAAGGCACCGTACAAGCCAAAAGACAGGTGGTGCTGCTCGGTGTGGATGAACTGGTAACCTGTCACATAAGCCAGTAAGATGGCAAAAAGCACCACTGCTGCGAATAGGGTGGTGATGAAGATCCGCACCGCAGTGCCAAGGCAAGAGGGCATCTAAAAACAGAAAAAGAGATAACATAATGAAGCATAGAGAGAAAAAAAACAAAAACAAATCTCTTCTCTCCTTTCCTGACTCTACTGTATTCATTTTCTCTATTCTCCCTTCTTATAAGGTATTTCTCTATAATAAAATAGTGATGTTTAACAGTTGAAAATGTCACAAATTTAAATATCTATTAAGTGCTGTCAAATGATTAACTACATCCATAACAAAAGTTTCTGATTCATATTTTTGATTATTATGGACATAATGTGTGTATACTGTGTATATTTTATTATGTATATATAAATACAAACACATGCATGTATATATTTAGGAAAGATGTTTCTATAGTAAATATATTTATATATAAAATATAAAATATGAATACATTAATGTTTAAATGTAAATATTTTTAAAATATGTATATATTAATACACACACATTACACTCATTATGTAAACAAAAACTTATTACATATACATATAAATATAAAATACTACATTATTTTGCAGGACTCATGTATACAACTCATGTATGTATGTATGTATGTACACACACACACACAGACATACATACAAAGTTTTATTAATTAATCTGATGCATTTATGTAATGTACTTTTTAGTTTGTTTGTAATCCCCAATGTAATTATTCCCAATTATTATGTAATTAAGATTTTATCACTACATTATTATATGAAAATAATCTAATGTACTTTTTTTTTTTTTTTTTTAAATATAACGTACAAACAAATATTACCAGGTACAAATACTACCATAATGTATACACTTGTGTATTTGGTTATTTATTTTTATGTAACAGGCGTTGAAATTCACAGAATGATTAAAATTTTGAATGTGTTTAAAATAAACTTGCCAACAACTGATGTGACAATATTAGAATAATACAAACTCCATGTGATACTCTTTCCCAGTCACTCTCTCTCTTTGTCTTTCTCACTTTTTTCCTCCTTCTCTCAGGTTAATGACTTTAATTAAAGGCTAGGCTGAGTTTGGCAGGTAATCAGTGGCACCCAGACGAGGGAACAATCCCCCCCTTTCATTCATTCATTCAATTGCCTCCTGCTCCCCATTTCATGAAAGAAAGAGCCGCTTCACTCAGTGCCCTTATATCATAACAGCCACAGCAATGGAGAAGAGTGGCAGAAATAACGCTGACTTCCACTGAAGTGGTTGTTGATTTTTCTTCCACAGTAACTGACTGTTCCCACAGTTATTTACAGCAGTCCCAGACCAATGCTTAGCTGTTTTACGTCACATAATTCCAAGAAATGCATAACTGATCCTTTCACATTAGCAATTTAGGTTTAACTTTAAGCAAATATTGCTTGTGCACTATAATGGATTCATCCTTTTCTCATCTTGACCTGTACATTTTCCTGTAATGTGAACAAAGACAAACCATATAGACCCTGAGGGTCAGATAGAGACAGCAGTCAGATAAAGAGTGGTATGTTTGACCCTAATTAGAGGGAATCTTCCTCCGGAGGCTTGTTAGCTCAGAGGGACGGGTGTGAAGAGGAGCCCCATGTCAAACAGGACACTACCCATCACTCAATCTCCAAACACTGGAAACAAACCCACTACCATATGTGTGATGAAAGGTGTTCAAACTACAGCCTTTGATCACTTGGTAGGATTGTTACATTTACTCAAGATGCACAACCAAGATTAGGGCAAATGCATTTATCTGCTGCATTGCATTCTGCATAACCCCTGTATGTCACAGTGTATGCAGTATATAATTAATGCAAAAATAATCTTTTAACTCTAAAAGAAGTCAGAGCTCAATGGTTACTCACTGTTGTCATGATGAAATATTCACAGTCCAGGTGGAGATCAGTCCATGTGAACTCAATTATCTCAGATCCTTAGTTATGCCTTTTATAAATCTATTTATTCCATAAGCTGCAGGACGTTGTTCACAGGTTTTTGAGTAATTATGCATTCTCAGCCCTGACAGAAGCAGGACCCATAAGTGCTGTATGAATCACAGGTGCATTGCAGGTCGGTGTGGTGGTGGACCAGCTGAAGCCTCTTGCCCTGAGATAGTCTGTATTCTCAGGTGTGGTCCAGATAGAATGAGGACTGGATGCAGGACAGGACACTGACAAAGGGAGGAGGTGGGAGAGGAATGAAGGGGGCTGGGAATCACCAGGACCGGAGAGGGAGGGCAGCAGGTGAGAGGAAGTGAGATGAATGGCTGGAAGGGAGAGCATGATGTGTTTGGGTAAAATGAGAAAGTGCCAATACAATGAATGAATGGTCAGTGATGTGTTTTTTTATTTTACCATGAAGTTATCCAAAAATACATAAATGTAACTCATTTAACAATGAAAATGACTTGAATACATTTATTTTATGATAAACACTGCTTCAGTTTTTGAATTAAAATTTTTATACTTTTTAAATTCAAAATTGTTTAGGTAATGTAACAATGAAGATTCTAAGAAATAAAATATATAAAAAAATTACATTGAAAAATAAAATTTCAATGTTCAAATGTTAATATTGTTAACATTAATGTTTTATAATATTTCGATAAATATTATAAAAAAAAAAAAACACATTATTTTGATAATTTCAAAACTTTTATATGCCAAATCAATGTGAAATAATCAACATGAGGGAAGCTGTTTTGTCACGTGACAAGCAAGTCAACCAACATGTAAAAAAAATAAAATTACTAAATTCAAAATTACTTTTGCCACATATTTTTACAGGATTTTTAAATGACGACTTCTTATTTGACACTGACCCTAATCACGATATAATTTGAGAGCTTTAGAGACAATGTATAAATAAAAGAAAACAAAACACTAGGGGGCACCTACAGAGATTTCAGCTTCTCACAAATCCAACATCCAACACCCAGTCGTTTATTTCTAATATTTTAATTTAAAGTTCATATTCAGTTATATAAAAAACTTTTAACAATTGTAAAGTTGCTGAGATAATATGCAGAATTCTGTAAAATAAACTTAATAAAACGAATCAGATTTGCATGTTGACACTAAAATCCTTTGTAAATTCTATTTTGGGGTGAATCTTGAACATTTACTTGGTCCAATGAAAACTGTACAAACTCAGAAGCATTTTTCGAAATTTTAACCAGACTTTTGTGTTGTTAATGTACTGTATGATGACATGGAAAGCTTAACAGGCGTCGTTTTCCTTAAATCAGGCAACAACCCTTAAAACACAAATTCTGAAGCTTTCCTGTTTCACCCCATCCTGCTGCCCACTTATTTACTCAGCCTCAGGGCACTAACATGGGTGCCGAGAAACAGAGGGCCTTATTTAACTAGAACTAAGATTGTAATTACTAAAAAAAAACACATATGAGGATCTTAAAAATCTCACACAATCTCTCAAATTTAATTCCAAAATCTATCCATAACCATTTTTTTTTAAGTTTATATAGTGCAGCAGTGATTTTTTTTTAGCACCTCGTACAAACACAAGCTTACAGTAGCCTATTTGTGCAAAACACACCTACCCATTCAACCTTAAAACTCCACGCTTTGACTCTCTTAGTTTTACTATCACACACACACATGACAGAGCTCTTACGCTGCATGCATTAATTTTTCATCAATTCCCATAATTCATATACACAAGATAAAACTCAAGTTGAATTAAACGTGTCTTACCTTCCCAGCCCCGCAGCTGTGACGGTGGGCTCTCTCTCTTTCTCTCTCAGTCGCTGTGTGCGTCTGCCAGGCGTCTGCTCCGCTCCTCTCCACCACAGTGGAGCACAGCACCGTCCTTGTTCAGCCTCCTGCTCACACTACATCTTTATTCCAGCCACACTTAATTCAGGAGATCCCTTTTCCAAAAATACAGCACCATTGCCCTCCTCCTCTTCCTCTGCTTCCCTCCCCTTCTTTTTGTGTCTCTCCCTCCCTTTCTCTCTCTCTTCCTTAGGCATGAAGGCCTCTGATATCAGCTGTGAATTAAGTTCTCACCTGGTGCGAGGAGGCTGGGGGTCCGGCGGTGGACCTCATGCCTCTGTGTCAGTGCTGTACTGCAGTGGCATCGTTCTGCAGTGCACCCCCGAAATCCTTCAAGGTCCCTTCTCTGTGCTTTTCCCCCTGCTCTGCAGTGCAGCCAACCTTCAACAAGACTCAGGACTATTTGAGCAGGCACCCTCTTCCCTTGGCTACACACACATCCTCTCAATGCATCCTTTATGGGGTTATTTATTTATCTATCACCCCTCCCTGCACCCCTCCTGCTGGCAGCCTGCAGGTCCAACACCGGCTGATGAAGAGATCTGCGAGAGAAGGGAGAGAAAGATAGACTGCAGCAAGATCGGACAATCAATATCCACGGCAACTCCAAACATTCCTGTCTCAGTTGTGTCTTCCTCCGGCACCCAATGAAAACTTGCTCTGTTTTCGAAAGCATCCCTCTGAAATTCACTGGCCAGGTAAAACAGGCTCACGCCCCCCTCTTTTTCCCACTCTGCTGTGTGGTAGGAGGAGTAATTAGCGTAATGGCTCTTTCATGGCTGAGTAGCAGTCGTGGGAAGGTTATTATGGGGAAGGAAGGTGAAAGTGTGACTCTCCATCGGCCTGGCTTCAGTTCTGCGCAGTGGCGTCACTCATTTACCCCTTACTGTGGAAACGTCTTTGGATCCTAACCAGAGATGCAATTACAAGAGACACCTCAAGAGACCGAGAGGTTTCTTTGAAGAAACACTAAGAAAAAGTTTACGACTTCCAACCGGGCAGCTGCCCATTACACAGCAATTGCTAGCCAACACATCCTGAATATGGCTTTACACACAAGCGCAAACAAACAAAACAAGTTGACTTAACATGGACAAAATCTGCTCTATGACTCTTAGAATTAAATAGGCTGTTCATTTTTGCTGTTATGCATTTAAGGCTGCTATTTAAGCATTAAATTTACAGGCTTTGTGGACAGATGAAATGACAACAAATGTTATTTTTTGGGTGAACTATCCCTCCAACATTAAAATCCTTTGTGAAGATCAATCCATATTGACTTTAATACAAGCAAATACAATAACCACACAAATACTTTATGAGCTTTTTTGCACATTAATGCATTTTTTTTAACAGTGTGAACTACTTTTAGCAGGTGAATGGTTGGTTCACCTCCATTACCTTAAAGCACAGAACCTTGGGGCACTGCAACCTATCCCAGATATTCGGACATGTGCTTATACTTACACTGATTTTAAACCAGCCCTGGCAAAGCGAAAAAGAAACTTAACAACAGAATAATATAAACACATTAGGCAATCTTTGGAAAAATAAGCACTTTTATTTTACTCCAAAGGCACCTCATGACCAACATTTTCGAATTAGCATAAATGCTAAAATTTTTATTTACATGGTATTTAACCAGCTCTGCTTTGGTGCAGACCCAAGAGGTCAGGCGGCCATAGAGGCGGTTAATAATGAATGGAAAGTTTTAGTATTGTGCAGAGGGGAAAAATTTAGGAGAATGACTAATTACCCTGTCGTATCTTACAATGATGTCATGACCTAGCCGTCTTTATATGTTCCACAAACATTGGATAAAAAGCAAACAAGCATTTTATCACCAGTGCAGAATAGAGAGGAAACCAGCTACCACAGAGCTCTTTACACAGATATATAGCTTGTGGTGCCCTCTAACCTTAGTGTACCAGACAACAAAAGCCACAATGGTAGTTTATCAATGCCAAGACAGGTTTTTTGGCTTGAGAATGAAAAAAAAATAGCTGTGAAAAATTATTATAAAAAAGAAGACCATGAAATGTATAAATCTTTAAATTACTACTAGCATAAATTTAATGGATGGTGGAAATCGAAGACAAAATCTTCTGATTATAAAAAGGTTATGCACGTCCAGGAGCACTATCAAGGAAGTACCACAATCTTTTTCTCAAGTTTTTGCTGAGGGAAGATGAACCTCCTCATGACATCATCCAGCTCCTCCAGAGCAAGTTGAGCGTGGAGTACAGCCACCTCATCTGGATCCGACCGCACCACCCACTTCAGAGCCCGATACAACTCCAATAAAACATCTCCAAGAACCTGAAAAAGCAGAAGAGGAGGGACAAAAACCCTTAGTAAGCAGATGTACTGTTTTACTGTACAACTCAATGTGAGAAAATGAACAAACGAGGAGGTGAAAATAATGAGTACAGTATATGTCTCTCGAGGCAAATGTTCTCTTGACCTTCTTCACAGCAGGAGAGAGCTTTTGTGAGCAGTCAGCTGTTTTAACTTTACACTAAAAGGACAACAGGCGTTGTGACTTATGGTTTACCTGGACGGGCCATCTCATTACTTACTGCAACAGCTGTACTAAGTAACAACCGTTTCTCATACCAGAAGGACCTTTGTGAAGCTGCATCCTGGGAAACCCAATAGACGGTGATGACAGGTATGACTTTACACCCGGGCCAATGCCAAGGTGCATGCAAGGGACAGCAACAAATGAGCCTGTCTGGTAAAACCTGTCCTACAAAGTGCATGTGCACATATTTCAAGACTCAGGGTACTAACTAGAGTGGACATTGGAGCTGTAAATCAGGGGTCAAAAGTATAAAAGGTCATGTGCAGCAGCAGTTAAGTCAGCTCTGAGGTCACTAGGATCAGTTCATGTTTGTTTATAGTGGGAATTTAAGATGTGTTTTATGTGGACAAACCCCCAAAGATTCCATGTGTTGCACAGTCGAGTGGTAAAAGGACAGAGTAGATGAAGATTTAGCACCCTGACAAATTTTGTGTCAATCATATTACAAAATTCAATAAATAAATACTTATCTAGAGGAATATTATTACAAAAATATATTTATGAAGCACAATATAAAAATTTATAGATATTTTCTAAATGCAATAGTATTATTTTTATTATATAGATAGATGCTGACGACATCAAAAAATAATTTTTATCAATAAAATGTTTAAATCAGTCAATGGTGTGAGTTATATGATCTTACAACAGGCTAAACATCTGTTAAAGATGGTTGCTAATAGTCCAATGGCATCCAAGTGAGCTGTTACACAGCTCTGATTGGTTAATACAGTTACAGCTGTAACTCTAAACTTCAAACCTAAAAATTACATTTTCTTACCTCATCCTGAACAGTTTGTGTTATGGAGGTCAATACTTCTTAACTATGTTGGCTTTGATGAAAACACTCTAACATAGCAGGGACAATTTGTGCAGGATCAAGGACAAATCCTATGGTTCAGATGTATTTATTTAACTCATCATGTACCAAATGAGCTGTAGGAGCTATTATCCAAAATGAAAGCCAACTTTGGGAAAGTGATCAGTGCCGTGGGAACAAGGGTGTCTGCTGATAGTGATGATTAGATAGAGCATTGGTTGTCCTACACAGCAGGTGACCGCAAAATAAGAGAGTAGAAAATTATAGCTGCTGTTCATCAGTCCAGATGCTGGAAGAATTCCTCCCACTAAACACGTGCGTTGATCTGATTACACCAGATCGGGAGACCTTACAACCTACTCTATAACCTCACAGACAAGACACATTCTGTAAACTCAGAGAATGTCTTTTTGTTTTCAGAAAGAATTCTATTCTTTGCACATTAATAATTTGAATTTAAGAGATTGGAATTTTGCACCTTTCAAAATAATAAGCAAGCTGTAAATGTTTGGCATGTTGTTAAATACTACAAAAATATCTTTTTTATTTTTTTGTTTTTAAACAGAATTTGTAAAAAAAAAAAAAAAGAAAAAGCATAAAATGCACAAATAAACATAAAACTAAAAAAAAAAAAAAAAGTTACACTACTTTTCAACGTTTTTCAATATTCATAACCAAATTAAATGTTTCTTGAGCATCAAATCAGAATATTAGAATGATTTCTGAAGGATCATGATACATGCGATGATACCAGGAGAGACATGATGTAATGATAAAATAGTAGTTTCACCAAAAATAGTGTTTTATAACATTTTCAGAATAAATAAAAATACTATTTAATTTAACTTATATGAATACAACCTTTTATATTCCTTTAATTCCAAAAACTGCACAAACCCAAGTTTCATGATTAACTGATCACAAATACACTCACCTGAGTGGTTTTATCACTAAGGCCCCTAAGAACAAGAGCAATGACGTGGACCGCAGCTCTTCGAACCTCTGCTTCTTTGTCCGTCTTTATCAAGGAGTTAAGACACGTGCTCAGCTGCAGGAACCAGCACACAAACAGAGGTCAAACACAAAGGACATACACAGGCTGCATAGATCTGCAATGCTGCACAAGTTGATCTTAATGTCAATGCAGCCGGTCGATTGATGCCTAAACACGTGCACATGGGTTTGCAGAAGGCTAATCGTCAAGACGGTGGAGAACAGCCTGTTGCAGACAGGCTCTTTCATGAATAAGCAGCCCAGTTAGTCACACTGACAGAGATGCTTATTCATGAAGATCTCTAGAGCACTGCTGCAGCTCAGCCACTTACAGTAGATTTTCTCAACAACCGTATGTACAAGCACTGAAAAAATAAACAAACTGCTTTCCAACTGTGCAAAGCAGTCACACATTTCATATATTGGCACAAGTATCAAAGAATTCCAGATCTGCAATTCCTAAAGGAAATATCAATACTTCCAAGCCAGCGAAAGTGTAATGCTGAAAGTCTCAGATATGCTTTTATAAATTACTGCATTAAAATGGTTGCTTGGTACTTTAGTGCTAGGTATCCATACAGATTGATCTGATTCTAAGTATTCAAATCAATTTGATTAAATCCTGATCTATTTGGGTATATTTCATGTAATAATGTCACTTAAATATGAAAATAAAACAAATGTATTAACCAGCTCACAAGTGTCATTTGTATCATGAACTGTACAAAGGTTATACATAAACATTTACATCAGCCACTGAAAAAAGTAAAGAGTAAAATACCAACCTTGACATTTTTAAATAGATACTTAACCCCAAAATGTAATTCTATTAACTAGACACCCTCTGTAACGTTGTCTGTCTAGTCTTGTTTCATGTCTTGTCTTTCTGTTTTGATTTGTGTTTACGTGTCTTGACCTTATTCGGAAGTTCCGTGTCTTTTGAGCTCTCCCTTGACGGATGTTAAAGTAATGTAATGTTTCCGTGCTCCTTGTTCCCTTCGTGCTCACGTTTTGTTTTGTCTTGTCTTTGTTTTCCAAGTTTGTTTAATAAATGTTTCTGTTTTCATTTGAATCTACGTCTCCCTGCCTGTCACTGCATCCACCCGCTCATTCACCCAGCCTCGGCGTTACACCCTCATGTTGTTCTAAACTATAAAGACTTTTGTTTATCTTCAGAAGACAACTTAAGATATTTTTTGACGAAATCCAAGAGCTTTCTTAATAAAGTTCTTTTTTGTTTTATTTGCACACAAAAAGTATTCTTGTAGCTTCATAAAATTTTGTTATGATGAATGCTGTAGACGAATGGCATGAGGGTGAGAAATTAATGACAGAACTTTTCTTTTTGTAAAAATGGGACATTTTCATTTACAGTACCATTTTAAATTAGAACATGCATAATCGATTGCTACATTAAGATTTGTAGTTGAGAAATTGATTTTAAAGAGCAAATCAGTGAAATTGACGCAGTTCAGGTTCATCCATCTATCACCCAGCTAGCAGAAATCCTGATCTCAGCACTAGACGTGGTAATCTTGTGTAGATAGATGTACATGTGTACACACACACAAAGCTGTGCAGAGTAAAGAGAACGATGACATCAGACTAGGAAAAGCCTTGGGGGTATGCTTAAAAAGAACTGATTACAGACCAAATGAGACACAGACTCAGCTTTTCATCAGTTTGACTGGTTGTCTTGACTTTAGGTTTTGAATTTCAGAGTGGTACTACCTCTTGTGCCAGTGGTCCGAGGGAAAAGTTGAGACGTTGACAGAGTTCACCCAAATTAGAGAGGCTGCTGGCACGAACACTACTGTCCTCATCTCTTGTGCTGCTCAGGAACACACCAATCAGAGGGCGGCCGTAGTGTGGAGCAAGATCCCCTAAAAGAGTAATAGATTTTTTTTTATTTGTACTGATACATAAAGACAGTCTTTAAATAAGAAAAAAATAAACAAATTCTTTCTACCACAATGTACAGTACGCTGGATGAGAGCTCCAGTCTGAACACACATCAAACACACACACTCAAACACAAAGCTAAAGTCGCCACTCCTCTTCCAATCTCTCCATCTCGGTGTGAAAGTCTGAGAAAGTCCAAAGCACGTTCCTACAGCATGAGCGAATCACTAAACTGGGATTTTTTGGCTTATATGAAAAAGACTCCTATAAAAAAAAAAAAATACTCACTCTAATAGGTATTAGTGTAAGAGAAATTAGCATTCTTTATAGAAAATTAATAAGGATAAAACAAGACAAAAGCAATTAAAATGGCTTCCAGGTGGGTCCAGAGGGTCTTGCTACCCACAGCTGATTTTTCTGGCTCTGTGTGAGATATCATTCAAACTCTAGAAAACCTTCCAGGACCCATGTGCCAGGACCTATTCAGACATAAATGTCCACTTGAAACTGACCAATCCTCTAAACAGATCAAAAGAACTTTAATGGCTATTGTGGACTAAATCTACTAGAAAAGAAAAAAAAAAAAAAAAAAAAAGTGTCTGTGGGGAGGAGAAAAAAAAAAGTGTACCATACACTTCTTTGATCCTGTGCTTCTTGTTAACTGTGGCCATCTGTCCAAGCCCCTAACCATTAAGTGACAGGTTTAATTAGAAGCCAGATGTACACTTATGCAGGAAAAGGATTTTTGTAAATTATGGACTTGATGTGTACATTTGAAACAGCATGTTGTGGTTAGATATTTAGTTACTAGAAACACAAGGATTTTGGAAAAGGAATCAGTGTCCCATTAGATAATACTCATGGGTTGAAAATGTAAATTGAGCTCAAGTGTATGGGTGAAGTGTGTGATGCCCCCTGCTGTGTGTGAAGGCGCTATGAATGTGACAGAGAGCTGTGAGACTCATTGTGCGGTTTCAGCGGACTGTAGCAGCTGTTGGGCTTTTTCAGAGCTCGGTCTGTTAGCGTTAAGGAGTCGGGCCAAGACGACATGTCTCAGACCCAGACTGAATGATCTCGAGACACAATGAATAACCACACACTTGTGCTGAGGATATGCCACTGCCCAGATCTGACAAACAGGTCCTGAAATGGAGCATGTTTATTAAAAGAAATAGAGAAAGAAAGAAACAGAATAAAAGAAAAAAAAGACTGCAGACAGTGACTGTGCTCACCCATGGCTCTGCTGGCTCTCATTAAAACTTCGCCCACTTTGAGGCGTGTCTCTAGGGAGCGCTCCCTTTTGGGGGAACCGACAGTCGCCCCGGTCTGATACTCTCCCAGCAGTCTCTGCAGAATCTGTTCAGGAAAAGAATCAGCCAACACTGCCAACCCTGAAACAGAAAAAAGAAACAACAGCTTAGGAAAAAAAGACTGAACGTCTGACAGATCCTCTTTAAGACTGGATGAAAAAAACCACAACAGGCTGCCAGAGCATTAAAACCTTAACTCGGCTATTCCTCAATAGGGATAAAAAGAGTCGAGATGGTCCTGTATGACTATTTATGGACTCATATTGGTTTTAGACAGAGCTGGTTTAGCTAATCAGCCCAAAATAGATCACTCTAAATCAGTTTGCTGGCCCAGAAACAATAGTCTCGTAAATCCCTAGGCTATCCTTAAAATAACCAGAGATTGATCCAGTAATTTCTGAGAAAGACACATACACAAAGAAAATCTTCTAAAACCGCAACACACACTATTGTTCAAAGGTCAGAGGACGAATTTTTAATATTTAAAAAAAAAGATAAATAAAAATGTCTCTTATGCTTCCCAAACTGCTTTTATTTGATCACATTAAAGCAAAAACAGCAATATTATAAAATATTATTACAATTTAAAATAACTGTTTTGTATACTAATATTATAAAATGTAATTTATTCCTGTGATGGCAAAGCTACATTTGGCAGCCATTGCTTCAGTCTTCAGTGTTACATGACATGATTCTTCAGAAATCATTCTAATATGGTGATTTGCTGCTCAAGAAATATTTCTACTTATTATCAATGTTAAAAACATGTTCAGCTTAATATAGGTGTAAACTGTGATTAATTTTTTTATGGACTCTAATGACAGGAGCTTCAAAAGAAGCATATTTATTTCAAATAAAAGTTTTGTAAACAATGCAGGCATTGTACTATCAATTTCTATACAAAAAATAAAAATAACTCAAATATTACTGACCTCAAAATGTAAAAAAAACAAAAAAACCAAAAAAAAAAAAAAAAATAGTATTATATATATAAAACAGAAAAAGAAATATTATTATTATTATTAATTTATTATAAATTAAATTCTATTCAGATTCACCTGAAAACATAACTACCCTAATGACTATATTAATGAGCTCAGGAAATGGATGTTTTGTTATGGCAAAGCAAAAGTCTGGTCATTTAACAAGTGAAAGGTTTAAAGGTCTACATTCTTTAGGAATGAGTAACGTGGGAGCTGAGCACATATTATAATGTGCCGAGGTAAAGCTGACAGTGAGTTCTGCTGGCAAAGTAAATCAGGTCAATGTAATGTCTGTGCTTTTACGCCTCCATTTACAACAAAGTCATTCAACCAGTCAAAACCAAGCTGTTCTATTATGTACTATCACAGCTGCAAATAAAATCAAAATTTGATATTAATTTCTAAAAAACATCAATAGTCATGTAAAAAAAATTATGCAAATGCAGGTGTGACTGTCATATTTTGTATTTCCAAGAAATTCAGGTTGATTTCTTTCTAATGAATGAATTACCTTGAATGGCAGACAGATACACAAAGGAGTCTTCATGTTCCAGGTTTTCCAGAAAGAGCTGCAACACATTGAAATTATTCAGTGAAAGCTGAGCAAAGAATTAGGGCAGAGTTAATTAATTCCTTCGTCTAATTATCGCTGACAGTTTTTCAAGGAGCCATTAGCCTGGCTCTCAGCACGGTTACAGTAATGCAAATTAATACAAGTCTATGGCCTGCGGATTTAAGAGATTTAAATGAGTTCACGTGAGGTAAAGTGGTATGACTTGAGAGGGGATTAAATAACCAAAATGTGTTAACTCAAAAAAAAGAAAAAAAAAAGAAGAAAAAATCCAAAACGTAATGAATGCATCAAAAGGGATGGAAAAACAAATAATAATAATAAATCGGCCTTCCAGAAGTACACATATATTACTGGGTGTTGTCACAGTTGTGACGCTTGTGTCCGTGCTTATGCGTGAATTGCTTGAATTTATGAAGCGATGGACACAGAAGAGGCTTTTATTAGAGAGAATATTAGATGAGACACTGCAAAGCCACTCATCATAACTAGATCCCATGGGAGTCTTCAGGCGCCCTCAAGCAAGAGGTTTTACACACCAAACATCCCACCTCATTTATAAAACATGGTCTAGACCCTCACTCACCCTCAGAAACAGCACACAGGAGAATGAGTAACATTGAAAATCACTGGCCCATATAAACAGTGTCATCAAGGAAAGAATCTACACAAACCCCAGGAGAGATGTGTACGTGACACCTGGCTTTTAGCATCAGAGAGAATAATGCATACTGGGAGAATATGTGTTTATCAGATACTATAATGATCACTGGCATCAATATTTTTATAACCTAAATGCAAAGAAAACTCACCAGCCATTTAGAATAAATAGTGATAGATCAACTGGAAATGGTACATAGGGATAAATAAATATTATATATTTATAGATATGTGTGGTCACAGCAAAATGTGAATATATGTGTAATATAAAATGTGAAAAAAGTGTAATATACGGTCTCACTTACTGTTAGTAGCTTGTCCTTGTTCTGCAATGCCTCTTCGTGTCCATCTCTAACAGAGCGGGTCAGTGAACGCAGAGCAACAGCTCGGGTGGGTACATCCGGGTCACAGGCCTCCAGCAGGCACTCAGAGAAAGCTTTACTGGATGAGGGTTCAGAAATGTCATTGAGTATTCTTCCAGGTGTCTGAATGTCACTAACTTTAGGTGTTACACCAGAGTCTGTTGCATGTTTGGGATGTGAGATTGGTTGTGAGCGGTCCTGTTGTCTGGAAGGAGCTCTAGATGACGGTGAACTAGCTGGGAGAGAGTTTAAACTGTGGCCCACAGGTCGAGCAGGACTGTGCTGGGTGGCTGTTTTGGGGACAGTTTTAGGGTGATAAGCCCCATGTGTGGCAATAGTGGCTCTCAGGTCAGACGCCAGCTCCTGGATGACTGTCTCTGGGTGCTGCTGGGAAATCTGCTCAAGGTGGGGCAACAGTTCACCCATTGACGAATAATCATCTGCAGTGAGCTGAAAGAAGACATACACAGGTAAAAATTGGAAATAAATAATAAATAAAAGTTTTTTTCCAAACATCATAAGTTTTAAAATGTTTATTTTAAATTTATTTGTATTTTTTTAAATAAAAGAAGACAAGTAGATAGAATAGGAAAAGTAATAAACTGAAAGTGTGTGATATGTTTTTTAAAAAAAGAAATCACAATTTTGATTTTATATTTGCACATAAATTTGGACGGTCAATTTATTGCAATTTTAAACTATATTGATAATATGCTGATCAATTAATAACTAATTATGACATCAATATTGCTAGCAACCTCTACAAATGAATATTATTCAACAGCATTATTATTACTATATTTTTAATAAATTTATTATTTTGCCTTTTTTGGATTTTTTTCACAAATAATAACTCTATATTAATATACAATTAATTACAAGTGTAGAGTAGTATGGTGTTTCTTTTATATTTTTCACAATTTGAATTACCTTTCAAACTTTATGCAGTTGTTTTAAAATATACTGTGTTGCGGACTACAAATGTTGACATTTTTTCAAATTTAATCTCTAAATTAATATGAAGTCATAAAAATTACATATGTAATAACTACACAAAAATAGAACCTTTTGTTTTTGGACTAAGCGTAGCATGCAACACTGCTGGACTAAATGCAGGATTAAACTGCAAGATGTCATCAGCTCTACAAAAATGCAGCAAACAGCTTTTTGCTAGGAAAATTCTCACAGTGAGTAAGCAAAAGACAGCAGCAAAATGTATAATAATACACTACCTCAGCAGCTCCAGAAAGCAGAGTGGCCACAAGCCCCATTCCCATACTGAGAGTCTGACTCTCCACTGGGCTATCAGTGCCACGCTCCAGACTAGCACATGCCCTCTCCAGCATGGATACTATGAACCCAACCACCTGTAGGCAGAAAGAGCAATGTATTTCTGGCAAATAAATGTCACACCTTCTCTTAGCATCACTACATAAAGTAGCACAGCTCATGAAACAGCACAACTGTGCCGAGAGAGTCTCATACTCGTGTCCTAAATAACCCTCAGAGAGAAGATATTCATTGTTGTGAGTTAAGTGGAACAGATCTGGCCAGGAGATGATGTGCTCTATTTTTAGATGGCCCACGTGTCCCCTACTAAAACCTCAGTTGAATAAGAGCAGAAAATATAAAATGATAAAACAGCTTAAAAGATTTTTAAAAGGAAGAGGAGAGTTTGACTAACTTAATATGCTTTAATAACATTGTATAATCTTTTCTATATCACACCTGAGTGGGCTTGCGGAGCATCTGTGTGTATGGAAGACCCTCACACATGATGGCCAACACCTGCAGCAGAGCCAGTCTCCGTCCATGTCCACTAACACGCCCCAGCAGGTGCTGCTCCAACTCCAACAGGGTCATAGACGAGGTGTCCACTTCCTGCTCAACCTCCTCCTGCTCAGCAGCCACAGCTGTTAAATCCTAGAAACAGCACGAAACAGACATATCAGATGCTGAAAGATTTTCTACCACCTATGTGTAGCATGCTAAAAAATAAACCTTCCCAGCATCCACAAAACAAATATTGAATGAAGCAGATTCTTTTAAATGTCTACATTTTGAGGCATTCTTGAGGCCCTAATTTTGCCTCAGAGTCATAAAAAAAGCTTTAGGACATTAGTTTAATTTATCTGTGTAATTTATAATGTGTTAGTTACGGTTACAAATGTTGTGCTACATTGAAAACTAAAAGGTCAGCACCTGCAACAGCAGTAGAAAAAACTCTCCAGGCAGGTCACTGTCCTTCATCTCTCCAAATAACTGCACCAGACACTGCACTCTCCACTGCTCACCTGAGACCTTCTCATACAGGGCGTCATCTTCATCACTGCCAAAACATACAGAAAGAGAGTAAAGATAATGATTTGATATGCATTGCAACATACACTACCATTCAAAGCCTTTTATGCTCACCAAGGCAGCATTTATTTAGTCAAAAATAAAATTAAAATATAGTGAAATATTATCTTTTAAAAATCACTGTTTTCTATTTTAATATTTTAAAATACAATTTATTTCTGTGATGGCAATGCTGAATTTTCAGCAGCTATTACTCCTGTCTTCAGTGTCACAAATTCCTTCAGAAACCATTCTAATATGCTGATATGGAGCATTAAGGTATTATGCATATTATAAGTTTTAAAAATAACTTGCTAACCTCACATTTTGGAAACAGTAATACAGGATAGCTGATGGTTGATATTATACTGATATACTATAATTCACTATAATCACTAAGGATTTAAAAACATGCATTGTTCATTTCAAGAGCTAAATCAACATAGCCTAACTCTTATATAACAATTTTTCACAAAACAGTACATAATTATTGTTGGGTTCTCAGTTAACATTACCTGACAGGCTCTCTGACTGCAAGTCTGGCCCCTCCTTCACTGCCAGGTGAGAACTGAAAGGCGTGTCTGACTCCACTCACTTCTCCCAGCAGTCCACACAGACGTTTCAGCTGCGTAAGAGCTACCGAATGCTCTGAGTGAGACAGGAACCATATCAGGATCTCCTGACATGATGTGCTATAAGGAACAACCACATTTAGTCCAAACATATAATGTTTTATAAATACTTCAGCCATAAATTCAGAACGCAGAGTTACCGCAAATGAGAGACATTCTGTTTGGTGAAGCAAAAGAGACTGAACAGTGTTGGGATGACATCTGCTAGAGCTTTCAGCAGCACTTCTAACGGACTGTTACCCACCACACAAATCTGACCAGAATGAAACAACTCTTATGTAAATGACAATATTGCAGTTTCAATTTTTACTCAATATAATTGATGATATGATACTTGAATGCTTTGCTTACTTTATATACATCCTCAATACAGCGAGTCAGCTCCCACTCCTGCACTGCATCCTGGGATAGGTCATCTCCTGCAATAGCTTATCAGTTAACTTTACAATGCTCGAAAGACTACATGCTTTTTGTATGGAGACAACAATTAGCAACTTGATGTAGCTTTATCACTTAGTCAGAGCATAACACATATAATATAAATATAATCAGCCAACAAACAATGCTTAACTACTCTCCTAACAGACATACTAACCAGATCCCTCTGCACAGCGATGAAGGGGGGAGAAAAGAGGAAAGAGCAGGAATTGCTGTGCAAAATCAGGCCGATCTTGGACTATGATGAGCGCCGCCCTGGTGGCCACTCTCTGGAACTGCTGTGCAGTCAGCTTGTCTTTGAAATGCAGAAGCTCCAGAACCTAAATCCAGTGACATTACATGTAACTGAAGTCATTCTTAGACAGTCTGTATACATGGTTTAGGAACTGATAACAATATATTGCTACTTTTGTTATTATATGACTGTTTTGCCAAACCAAACTCTAAATCACTTTTATGGCAATAATGCACTACTTTACCTGTGGACACACTTGACTGTAATAATTCTCAACAGAGAGGGACTGCTGAGGACAGGCAGCAAGGATCTTGGCCACAGCATCACATTTCCTCCAGTCAGAGTCGCCACCTGTTGGTCAGAAATGTTAAACAAAAAAGCCACATTAAATCGCATGATAGATCCACTGGAAACAATTTTTAGTTATGTACTGGATGAAAATATACAGTGGGTACGGAAAGTATTCAGACCCCCTTACATTTTTCACTTTTTGTTATATTGCAGCCATTTGCTGAAATCATTTAAGTTCATTTTTTTCCTCAATGTACACAAAGCACCCCGTATTGACAGAAAAACACAGAATTGTTGACATTTTTGCAGATTTATTAAAAAAGAAAAACTGAAATATCACATGGTGCTAAGTATTCAGACCCTTTGCTCAGTATTTAGTAGAAGCACCCTTTTGATCTAATACAGCCATGAGTCTTTTTGGGA
>JAUMHE010000071.1:13104583-13214439 GCA_032359235.1 Enteromius mattozi | reverse complement strand
TCTGGTCGTCCCAAACGTCTTCCATTTAAGGATTATGGAGGCCACTGTGCTCTTAGGAACCTTAAGTGCAGCAGAATTTTTTTTTGTTACCTTGGCCAGATCTGTGCCTTGCCACAATTCTGATGAACTTAAATAATTTTAGCAAATGGCTGCAATATACTGTAACAAAGAGTGAAAAATTTAACGGGGGTCTGAATACTTTCTGTACCCACTGTATTTTTGTGTTAAGAAAGACAGGTTGCCACAGACTTTTTAATTTTCACATTAACTTCAATATAACATGATTTTTATTTTTGTAATTTCTAGTTCCTGCTCAAGATAGAAACTGGAGAAGGACACTTTAAGTTCAATCATTTTTTCCTTCCACGTGAGTTGTCCAATTTACTTTTACACCGTAAACTCTTTTTTGTCACCATTATATACCTTGTATACATCGGCCAACACCCAGTCGCAAATATTAAAATGTTTAAAAAAATCTTTGTGAAAACGAATGGCAACAACTGATTCTTGAATTCTAAGATTAGAATCTTTAGACACCGCACACTATGCGATTTTTTCTACCGATTGCAAACAGTGACTGAGCCCAACTAGAACATACCAGGTCCGACTGGGCATGATCCGTCCTCAAGACCGAATTCCATTCATAATTGACATGACAGTCGTGTAGCTTGTTCTCAGCTTAACACACGCAGTAGCTACTAGTTATGTGATTTATCGGTATTGTGGTTTCTAGTTGCACTTCTTTAGTGAAGTAATATACACCACGGTGCAGTGTTTGCACATGCTATAGAAGACTAACATCTGGTAGGACAGGATAGTCTGTAAAATTACGAAAACAAGTTACAATAACAACATCATAATTAAGTCTGATGCTTTTTGTTGTTGATGTCATTTCTTTGGCCCACTCAGAACGGTCTCACGACCCACCAGTTGACAAACACTGTGCTAAACCATGCCACTGAGAACAAATAAAATTCTCAAATAACAAATATACTTTAAAATAGGTTTTTCCCATACAGTCAGATTAAACTTGTCAGATTAAGAGATTTCCCAAATGTGATTGAGCCAACTGTTTTAGCTAAAATTTTGTCAGGTTACACAAGCAAACAAACCAAAAATAAACACTAAAAGTTTGGTTAAGGGTTAGAAAAGTTCAAATAAAATATTGAAGAAAAATAAAAGATTTGTAATGTCCCTTATGCTCATCTAGGCTGCATATATTTATCAAATACACAGCAAAAGCAGAAATATTCTAAAGAAAATATATATTATATTAATAGGCCTATAGATATATTTGAAATGTAAATCAAAATGATGGCAAAGCTAAATTTTCAGCATCATTACTCCAGTCTTCACTGTCACATAATCCTTCAGAAGTCACTGTAATATGCAAGTAGGTGCTCAGTTATACAGTCACTGTTATTAATAATGGTTCTTATCAATGTTGAAAACCATGTTTATATGAATAAATACAACTATTGAACAAATATTGTTAAATGTATTCATTTCTATACATGTAGTGAACAATAGTCACTATACAAATATATTAAAGGGGTCATATGATGTTGTGTATTTGGTGCATTTTTGTTTCTCCTCTAAGCCCCGCCTCCTGAAACTACTCTCCAGGTTTTAAAAGTCCGTCCTCTGTAAATGCGTTGAACACACTAATATTTGAACTGTTCTGGAACAGTGAATACAACTTGACCACTGATTTCTAGTCATGTCCTCTTTTGGAAGCACAAACAAAGTAGTTTTACTTTTTTACAGTGTCTCCAGAACATGGCGCCCGCAGCAACACTACAGCGAGAATAATAGTTCCGCCTTCTTTCTTTGCGTAAACATTTGGGTGGTGTTTGAAATCCCACTCTGTGATGTTTAAATGAGCCATTTTTAGAAGGGTGTGGACAAGTCATAACTTTATAAAGAATTTCTCTTTGGTTTTGAAACTTTAATCTTCGCGACTTCAAAGATCTTATCTATGTACTAACACTCCAAAGATAAAGGAAAAATATTAAATCGCATCATATGACCCCTTTAAGCAGCATAACCATTTTCAACATTGATGGTTGTAATATAATGTAATTAACCATAACATTTTATCGAATGTAAGTGGTCCTAAGGTAGCATTATTACCCATTAGAAGACAGGTTCCAAACAACAATGCTGTATTGAGTATGCAGCATTGTCAATGAAACACGAAGCACTTTACTAACCACATCAGAAGTGCTCACTGGAACTGAAACTCTGTTTATAGACCAGTCACAAGGGCAAAAAGTATGACCGTGCATTTTACAGGTTCCAAGCTGACCTAACGGTTCACACGAAATTGGTTATGTGACAAAGTTAAGAAATTTGAGACGCAAAAGCATTCTTTGAAGTGATGTAGGTGTGAATCTCTCCCTACACTGCCCGGTAAATGACTCCATGCAAGTATCATGGGACATATTCACATGCTTGTCACGGTCTCCTTTTGTGGAATTCTGAGAACACAAGTCATTTACTCAACACGAGTGGGAAATTTGCCCTTTTTATGTGAGATTCTGGTTTAATTAATGAAAGGCAATTTTTTTTTTATCCAGGAAAAATGAAGTGCTGACACGACGTAGAGGGTCAAAAGCGCAGAACTTATGTGACTATGTGATACAATCCTCCTGGAAATTTCCCTTACAGTGACCATAATCAAATATGCAATCTGAGTCTTTGGTTATGCAAGTGAATACAGCAATGAAATTACTGTTAAGGGAAATAATACCAGCAAGACACGACAACTGTGATAATGTCAGGAAAGACCAAAATGCCTAAAGATTCAAAATGAGTGAAACATTTGCAACTTGAAGAGTTCTAATTGAAGTGTGCTAATACAAAAACAGTCCCCCTGCAGTGTTTTCCACAAAGAATTAGTCAAGTCTGAATTTGGTCCATTGGTGCATTTTCAATTCACTATATACTGTCAAAAGATTAAATCGCATCCAAAATAAAAAATTTTGTTAACAAAATTTACATGTGTGTACTGTGTATATTTATTATGTATATATAAAGACACATACAGCATATATTTAGAAAATATTTACATGTATATGTATATTCATAAATTATATCATGAATAAATATATTTAATAAATGTTACATTTTTCTTAAATATATACACGATTGTGTTTTAATTATATATGCATCATAAATATACACCGTGCACATCCATATGTAAACAAAAATGTTTATTTTGGATTCGATTAATCGCAGTTAACCGTTTGACAACACTATTTTATACCAATATACAGCTAAAACAAATACGGCAACTATAATATAACAACAACAACAACAACAACAACATTAACCTCACAATTTGATCTGATCTTGAATTGAATTTTGTCACCTGAAATGGACACGCGTCACATACTTTGTATGCAGAGGCTGCACGTGCACATTAACTTGGTTTTGAACAAATCAATTGTTTGACAAGTTGGCAATACTGGCCTGGGCTGATGTTTTACAGTCAAAAACTACACTAAAGAGACAGTCCATTATAGTTGAAGTAGGGGTGTGCGATATAACGATTTTTGATCTTGGATGATAAAAATGTCTCCACGCTCTAAAGTGCATATTTTGTCAGATGGAGTTCTGGTGCGCTGTATTAATATACTGTAAAATGCGACACACAGTCACATCAGTGTTAACTCGGCAGGAGAGTTACTCTCAAGGGACACTGCACTTATTCGCAATCATAAACTTACATTATTTACATTGCCAGATTACTGAACTAAGTTATCTTTTATGCTACTGTATAATACTGTAAAAACACACAAGGTTTGTGTTTAGATTTGGTTGGGTATGTAAATCTAAGTAAACAGTTGAGAGAAAACAGATGCCTGCCATATCATAACCTGTTTTAATTTCTTTAAATACTGTGGACTGTGGATAACCAAACAGTTGTTACTTCAGATTGAATTAAGTTTTTGGCTGAATTGTTCTTTTAAATTTTAATAAAAACAACAAAACAAAAAGTGAAAAATCAGCCACTACTCGAGTGAAACATTTTAACAGTTGCTTTAATTGTTTTATCTTTATATTTGTTCATTCAACTTCTTAAATGCTCCTGCTAAATACACATGTACCAGAAAATAAAGCAGTGTTTGTTTTATTTGTATAATATGTGTATTTGTAATGTGTATCTTTGTTCTCATTTTTTAAAAACAAAGATAAAATAATGACAAAGATTTTTTACTTCGCCCACTTTGGCCTAAATATCCACCATTCTTTTTTATATTTTGCTACCCTGGAAGGATTTTGTCTTTATAGTAGGGAAATTAGTCCAGCTCAAACAACTTGCAAAATAGAAAAACCCACATGACAAAGAATCATGATAAAAATTGTGATACGAACATTTTGCCATATCGCCCTACTTCAAGGCTAAGTATACCTGGCCTTTTAGTCTGAATTTGATCCTATCACAATAACAGCATGAAACAATGGGGAATTTAAATCACTTTAACATTAAGCAGTCTCTGTAAATGACTGCACAGACAAAACTAAAACAATTAGTGAAAATGCATGTAGATTTTGTGGTGAGAATTTCCATCTTAAATCAAGCAGCACAACACTTCACAACAGCACACACTTCATGTCATCAAGTATTCATTGGAGCATACTTCAAATAAAAATGTCTTTACAGACTAAAAACCTGAACACCCCAAAAACTGCATAGCAGCTGACCATTCAAATTAGAACTGCCATATTTCACCAGATGTTGCTGTGCAATATATATCAGACGGTCTGTGATCTCTATGCATCTCATCTAGATTAGTGTTAAACAGGAAGCTTTAAACTCACCTGGGTGGCATGTTCGTGGGTGAACGTGGTTTGAGTGGTTTCTCCTTCTCATCCTTCTTCTCCCGGGGCTCTCTGGGAGGCCGTTCTCTAGGCCGTCCTTCCTTTTCGTCCCGTTTCAGACGATCTCTCTCCCATTCCTCTTTCCTGCGCCGGCTCTCCTTCTCCCGTTCCCGCTCTCTCTCTCTTTCTCGCTCTCTCTGTCTACGCTCCCGCTCACGGTGGTCTCGCTCACGCTCTCGTTCCCTCTCACGGTGGCGCTCACGTGGATCTCGTTCCCTCTCTCGGTCCTGATGCAAACAAAAAACAAGTCCCAATTGTTCAATAGCACAAATACAAGCACATGCCTCTCAGGAACACTTCATTCTGATAAAATGCAACACTGAACAATCAACTATTTTTGTATAATAAACATATTTTGGTAATTCCTGTTATACAATTTGGCCTACACATCATGTGCACGAACACTGTAAACATTTAAAAGACTGAGTATCAGTAACTTTGCACTTTAGTTTTATACTAAAAGCTCTTCAGAACAGTAAAACATTACATCAGTATGTACTCACAGGGTAGTACGGCAGTGGGGTCTCAGTGTACTGCACTCGGAAATTCTCATACTGGCCTCCTCGCCACAAAGCTTCCATCTCGTAATCATAGTATGGGTCACCGTACGGATCACTACCACAGAAAAAGTTGTCATAAATATGCAGTTGGGAATATGTGGTTAATGGTTAATGGGGGGGGGGGGGTTTGCAATTGATTTACGATACTCACCCATAACCTGGATCTCTGAACTCAATATCACTGCAATGCAGAAAGAAAAAAGAAGAAAATAGTATGGGTCAGAGCTTATGTCCATCTTTTTTAGTCAAGAATAATTAAGGTCAAAATTTACATGAATTAAAAGAAACTATGTATATTTTGGGTGCTGCATTGGGTCAACATTTTATGCATTTTTGTTTACCCTTTAACCACCTTTTTGCCATTTTAAATGGTTCTGCAGCGTGACAAATTTTTTTGTCTAAGAACAAAAATTCATAGTTGTTAAAAACATAACTATGGAAACTTACGTACATAAGAATGATCAAAATGCTCTTTTAAATAGTTTTAGATGGATGACAATTATTTTAAGTATGTAAACTGCCCACAACCACATATGAACTTCGTGAGCCAGCAGAAACAAAGCTAACAAATGGAAGAGATCACTCTCTGATTAAGTTCCTGATAAGTCATTGTTTTTCGTACCCAGCATCTCTGATTTCTCTGGTGATACGATAGCCACGTTCCCTGAAGAAGTCATTTTCTTTGTCAAAGTCACGGTCATCTTCACCTATAGTTACGGTGAAACGTTTTTCTTCAAAGTCTGGTTCCTGCTCTTTACGGATGGTGGCTTTCTTCAACACCTATGGGAACATTTTTTGAGTAGGAACAAGTTAATCAAGGCATCCAGTTATTCAATTTAACCGGTAAACTTTCCCATCTAACAAATCCTCCCCACAATAAAGAAAGCATTGTATTTAGCATAGCATGAGTATCAAAATGCATGTAACATTTTGTATTAGTTACAAAGTTGACCCTTTTTTGTTATCAGAAAAAAAAAAAACAGAACAGACTCATTTGAATGGATGAGTTCCCCTCAAAAAACCCATAGCCGGTAAAACAATACTTAGAAATGGAACTTTTTAAATTGTTCACTCAAACACAATTTTAACACAGGTATGGTGGTGATAAACATACCTCTTTGGCATGTCTAAGGCCTCTTTCCCAGGCGCTCTCCACTGGAGGATCTAAAGGAGGTGGAGGAGGAGGCAACTCTTCTACAGCAGGGGTTCCCTGGAAGAAAGACAAGATTCAAATGCTTAAACTGAGATTTAAACTTTTTTAATTTAGGAAGGGAAAAAAGCTGAAAATTAATCACAATGGATGCATACCCAGGGGTTAGCAGGCATGAGGGGGTGAGGTCCACCACCTCCTCCTCCTCCTCCAGGAGGTGCCCCATTAGGAGAGAAGGGATCTGGCTTGGAGATGAGGGAGTAGTTGCCTTTATCATTGACTCCTGGGTGGATGAACCTACAGATCATGCCCCACGTGCAGTTACCTGCAAGAAACCAGACAGAAACCATTGTGATATTAAAATATATATTAACAGGTTCAAAAGTTGTAAATAATTATTAAGCATCAACATTAAAACCATCCACTGGAATATGTGCTCTGAAGACAAATTTGCTCATAGAAAAGAAACCGCATTCAATAGCTCCCTCTACTGTTGCAATTTAGGTACATGCTGAACAACAAACCAAACATGAGGCTTATCAAACTTCAAAGCATTTCATTATCAAGGTAAATGGTTAGATTATTGCCTAGGGCTACATAAACACACTTTTTGATATGTAAAAAGACTGTCTCAGCAGATTACTCAGCAAATCACATGAATAAAGAATTACCTTTCATAAAAAACCTGCAGATGGGTCGGGGTCTGATCTTCCTGTCCATGGGGTCCTTCACCTCCCCCTCCTCAAGATCATCATCCTAAAAAATGTGATCGTGGATAGAATAATATAATTATGTTTTCTGATTTGGCATCATATCATATCTGTTCCGTTCTAGAAAAAAAGATATTGCATTCAATTACTCCCTCTGCTGTTGTGGACTCGTCATTAAAAATTATTTGCACAGCGCATAACAAACTGGGGTTTCATAACACAGACAGCAAAATGAAAAAGCTATTGTTTTATAGGCAAAAACTAAAACAAGAAAAAAAAGTCATTACTTGCTCTGTAGTGGTGACTGAGATGGAACAGCTTCTATCATATACTAATCACAAATGATTTCAACATACTTACATCTATCTCTCCCTCATCAATCTCTCCATCATCTTCCTCTTTCTTTTTATCACGGAACGAATCTCTCCTGCCTCCCTCCCTCGAGTCCTCAGATTTTCTTAGCGGTGTGTTAGCTTTGTTATCTGGGGGCAAAATTGGTTTTCTTTCCTTTTTCTTCCGTCTTCTCTCCTCCTCTTCATCATCCTCTTCCTCATCTTCTCCATCCTCTCCAGCGGGACCCTTCTCTCCCTCGTCCTCCTCAGGAGCAGCAGCACTCGGCTCTTCTGGAACCTCCTCGTCATAATCCAGCTCGTGTTCATCCAGATCTCTGGACACAGAAGATTCGTCCTTCAAATCACTCACTACCATTGCTGCTCTCCTCCGCCTCCTCCTCTCTTCTTCCTCCTCCTCCTCTTCCTCAAGCTCAGCACGGCCAAGGCCAGACTTGGTGGTTGCCTCATCCTCCTCGTCTTCTGCTGGGGTGAAAGGACGCTCACGCTCTGGCCCTGGCGAGTCAGGATCAGGTGATCTTGGCGTCTCAAGGATTTCCTCCTCAGGAGACTGGCTAGCATTCTGTCTGCTTCCTCGGACCGTCAAACCGGTGTCTTGTCGGTGGACGTTTTCTCTCTCCTCCCTGTCCAACTTGTAGTCTTCCAGGTCTGACACCTCCTCAGGATCTTCTCGTCCGGCTGCTATCCTGTCACCATCCTCAAAGTCTGAGTCTCCTCCACCCTCCTGTACTTCATTCTCATCATCATTTAAAAGCTCACTGTCTGACAATCCCTTGTCTACTTCTGCTGGGGACTCGGGCGACTCCAGCAGTTCATTGTCAGAGAGACCCTTCTCATCCTCCTCAGGAGATTGTGGGGACTGGGTGGGGCTCTCAGGCGTATCCATCAGCAAGAACTCTGAAGCAGACCAAACAGTGAGTACAAAACTTTTTTTTTTTTAATGTAACAATTACTAAAATAATATCCATTATTTGCAACACTAACACTTTTATAACAAATCAACTAAATAATTATTGGGCATGTAATGTTTGAACTAAATAATTCTCACAATTTTACTATTAAAACGTGGTTAGAAAATTATATTTTTAAAACGTACATCCTAAAACACTTTCTAAAAGAAATTTCGTAAATACATATTTGCAATTGATATATGAGTTATGCAAATAATGTTAATTATTTGTATAAGATGATAAGAATTAAGTTAATGCTTGAACCCTCTTAGGGTTGACTTAAAACTAATCAAAACAACTACAACTATTCATATGGTAACACTTTACAATAAGGTTCATTAGTTAACTACATTTATTAAAATCACAAGTTATGCTTGTTAACATTAGCTAATGCACTATGAATTAACATGAACAAACAATAAACGATTGTATTTACATTAACATTAACAAAGATTAATTAACACTGCAATAAATGTGTTGATTATTGGTCGTTCATGTTAGTTAATACATACTAATAAATGATACCTTATTGTAAAGTGTTACCATTCACACTTCTAAGCTTTTAAACGTTAACATTGTGCAAATATTAAAAACTTGAGTTTTTGTAAAATTACCGAAAATAAGCTTTATTGCGGTTGATAATTCACGTTACCCTAACATTCAAATTTAGTTGTTTAGTCTATATACAAAGTCTTATTTTTAATCTTATACAAAGCTAACAGTTTTATTGTAGCTAAAAAATAATAATAATAATATCAATGATACTACACAGTGATTATTTGATATAAGGCACTATTTCATAAACAAAATCCCTATTAAAACGAATTAATTACCCTACTAGTTCTTCCAAACCAAAACCTCTATATTAGCCTGCTAACGTAAAATAGCTTAACCGCATTCAAACCTTAAACTCATAAACAGAAAATCTTCCATACCACACAAAGGCCAATCATTGAATCATCTGGAACTTGTTTACCTTCTCAGATTTAAGGCAATGGATTCACGAGAGGGAGACATGTCTTACTAGCCGCTTTATCTTTAACGGGAGAGCTCGTTGATGGCGATGCGGCTAACAGGCCCGAGTCCTGCCCGCACACTAGAAAACGACACCATTTCCGACATTTCCCGAACGATCGCGCCACTTAAACGCCAAGACTTGAGCTTAAACAACACATACGTTACGTACTAAGTCTAAATTCACGACGTACTGCGTTGCACGCTGTTTCTTCGATGCACGCTGGCTAAAATCTCATGCAACAATAAAGCGCTCCCTCCTGCACAACACACGAACATCGCGTATTAAAACACATTCGGTCACCTTTCAAACCACAGATACTCGGGAGACAGGGTCTCAGTGTAGGGAGTCACCCGGTCTCTCTCCTTGGGGTGACTGCGTTCAAACAATGAGCGATCTGTCTGGGGTTCTTATTTTTCTCTACCGGAGAAATTCATAAACCCTCCGCTACACAGTGAGAGCGGCCATTACACAGACGTCATCAAAGCGCGACCAGACGATTTCCCTCCCGTTGCACAAAATACACGAACAAGTGAAATAAATGTTATTAAATTATTATTAGAAAACCATGTTAAGTAAATATATTAAATATTTAATACACAAATATACTGAGGCATACATTCATACCCGCAAGGACAATATTTATATACTGAGGTCACACAGGCACAGATATTAAAATTATATAGCTTATCATCATTTAAACAGATTTCTCAAAATAATCTTCATTTATTTAGGTGAAGAACATTATCATGCATCTTTAATTAGAGTGTGGCAAATCAGTTTGCACGACACACGCACGACTTCTCCCACTAGGGGGCGCCATTGTGATGAAGGGACCTACAGTTAAGTAGACTTACAGTTAAGAGTGCATTTACTAGGGCTTCTGTACAAGATCAGATTATTTGCTCGTCATGTCAAATACTTCATATCAGTGCATTTTGTTTTTCATCTGGGGTTTACAGCCGACACCGCACGAGAGCTGTTTTGGTTCCAAACTACAAGAATGATGTCTGGTAGGAGCCGGTTTATTCTCTATCTTGAGAAGTTATCGATGTCATTTTCCACAATGAGCAAATTCTAAGTAATTTCTTAAATTAGAACATAATTCCCGAAAGTGTTATTTTTGAAGGCAAAGGTGCATGTAGCCTACGTATTATGCACTTATATTTTAGGGTAGAAAATGCCAAGATAAATGGTTAAAGAGCTGCGCGTTTTACAAGACTGAAATTCTTCTAGCTTGTTTCGTTCAAGTCTATTTTAATATAATATATAAAGCTGCTCAGGTAAAGATTGGTGCTAATGTTTACTGACGTTTATAGAATTCTATAAAATCTATAATTGAACGTGCCAATATTGCGATATAAAAATTACAAACTGAGCATGTATTTTTATGTATTTTAGATAGATTGAGAGATTCACAAGTTCACATAATTTTTTAAGGCGCCAAAATGTTTTGCAAACTGGATATTTATTTAACAACTTGCTTAAAAAAACGCAATGTTGCTTTAAAAATGTCCAAAACTCAAAATTATTACTATGAATATTTCCAATGTATTAATGAAACGTCTGCTTTCCTGTTCAGGAGAGAGGGGCAGATTTTCGCACGGACAGAGGGCTGTGTCCTAAATCTAGTGAGATAACTACCTAGACAGCGGTTTTAGGTACGATTCTGGAAGCAGCCTGTAGCGCACCAAAATGCAGTCTAGGTAGGCAGCTCACTAGGTTTTGGGACACAGCCGTGCTGTTTGCCTTAGACTGCTGTCTACTGATTTATGATTCTGGTAGTGATACAGTCAATTAAGAGAGCTAAACAAATCTGACTGACAGCCCTTTTCATAGCAGCACGTCTGACTCTCCCATCATCTTCGAATGAAGCTCAGAGAAAGAAAAGAAAGAGCTCTCTTTTATTTATGTGACAGCAGAAATCGGATGGATGTTACAAATACTGTAGTGCTTGTGTTGAAAAACAGGTGTTAAGCCACTCATTATTTGCCATTTAGATTTTAAATAATAACACACTTCCTTCCACATCTTTTTTTATTTAAGCAAAGACAGCATACTAAATATTGAGGCACACACACACATTTGTGTTCCTCTTCAGTTTACATTATTGGAAACCGCAGTGCTCTTGTCCATATCTGCACTGCCAGAGCAGTAATAATGGAATATGAAATAGAGTAAGATGAAGTCCGAGCAGGGTTTTGCAGGGTTGGGAAGTCGGGATTGAGTTAAATTACTTTTCACATCGTGTCCACCTCAATTTATTAGGGAAGCCCCGAGAGGCAATGCAGTCTTATTTACAAGGCAAAGAGACATTTGAAAAGAGCAACAGATGTCTGAATTTTTCAGGCTCCCGTGAACAACGTCTTGGTCCCATTTAGTGGATTTAATGGATTTCAACACACAAATTTCAGACTAGAATTAATGTTCAAATATGCTATCAAAGAACATTTGGGGTAAACATTGTGTTCTTAACATTATGATGGGTATACAACAGCCGTTTGTACCATTTGGTGTCTTTTTGTGAAAAGAGCTACAGAGGTAATTCCAAGATTTCTAAGATGCGTAGGGAAAAAAATAAAATGTAACGGCTGTATTTGATTTAAAAATCCTTGCCATTTGCCACAGCAGCTGTGTGGCTTTAGTCTTTCTGTGATTTCCTCTACTTATCACCGTGCACCACTTAAAATGTCTCATTTGAATAATTAAAAGCTTCTCATCCTGTCTCAATAATGTTCAGAGGAAGTCTCCTAAAATCCTTACTAGAGCAAGTGTTATGGGAATATTTGTAAAGAGAACAAATAGGATGTCTGTGTTTGCATCATGTTATTTTAATATGTGATGTTCCCACCTCAGTGTACGCCTTATCTTTTTGCACCAGATGAAATGGACTGTTATTTAGTCATTAACAGACTGCTATGAAATCCTCTTAACAGTGATTGAGTCTTGCTTTTTCCCTGCTGACTTCTGCAATCTTTTATTCCAGAGTGATCAATTGGATGGACGCTTGCATTAACGTGGGAAAAAAATTAGCCTCTGGATTTCAATGCGATGCTTTTAATGGAAGGATACTGTTACAGAAGAAATAATGGGCTGCAGTCAGCAGATGAACATTATTACGCTGTTGAAGCCAAGAAAATTAAACAACATACTTAATAAGAGAAAAGAACATCAATAAAAGCTGGAACTGAACAGACTTCAGTTTTTTGAATATCAAACAGATTATATTCTGCTTTTTTTCTCCAACACCAATTTGATTGCTGCCTGTTTCTTTACATCTTGTATTTAAATTCTCACTACAAGAGGACTAATCATGCAGGAAAATGTGAGCTCCAGAATGGACACCCCCACCAACATCTCCCTGGTGGGGTCTGGGGAGACTGTGTCCGAGTCTCTGGAGTATAAGACGGTATCTGTGTTCCTGGTGCTGCTGGTGTGTGGCGTGGGCATAGTGGGAAACATCATGGTTGTGCTGGTGGTTCTTACCACACGCCACATGCGTACACCCACCAACTGCTATCTGGTGAGCTTGGCCGTGGCGGACCTGATGGTTCTGGTGGCTGCGGGTTTGCCGAATATCTCTGAGAGCTTGATGGCCACCTGGGTGTATGGGCATGCTGGGTGCCTGGGCATCACCTACTTCCAGTACCTTGGTATTAATGCGTCCTCCTGTTCAATTACAGCCTTCACTGTAGAGAGGTAAGACATAAAACAGTCCATGTGACATCAGTGGCTCAACTTCAGTTTTGCGAGGCTACAAAATTAAGAACAAATAGTTTACATTCTGAATTTTATAAAGATTTTACTTGGAATGGTATGAAACATGGTCAGTATTATGGTATATAAATACAAAAAAGCCTAAATAAATAGTCTTAAAAATAAGTCATGCTTATTATCTTTGAAGTAAAAAGGGAAGAAAATTAATGAAAAATACAAAAATACAGAGCAAGTATTAAGGACACAATCTACAAATAAGCCACAAATAGTCGAAAAAGGTCTATATAATGCCTATATATATATATATTTTTTTTTTATTATTTTTTTTATTTTTAAGTATTACCGAAAATACTCCTATAAACAACTAGAGAAATTATATTTAGGACATTCTTTATTTTTCCCACCAGATGGCTTCAATCAAAATACCTTTGCTTTACTTTGTATTACGTTTTTTTCCTAATGTTTGTTTTATTTTTATATATAAATAAATGGTGAATAGAGAGAGTCATGCAGTCATTTGAAGAGAGTTTTTTTCTAGTACCATGAAATCCCTTCAAATTACAAAATATTAAAGAAGAAATATTACTTTAACGAATCTGTTTTGGCTGACGAGAATCACAAGTGTTACTTCTTATAATAAATATATTTAATGAAATAATGAACATTATTTTTTCTCTTGGTTCCACAGATACATCGCTATATGTCACCCAATGAGGGCTCAAACGGTCTGTACTGTATCCCGAGCCAAACGCATCATTGCCGGGGTGTGGGCTTTCACCTGTGTTTACTGTATGCTCTGGCTGTTCCTGGTGGATATCCAGGTGAACCCTGACGGCCGTGTTCAGTGCGGCTACCGCGTCTCTCGAGACCTCTACCTGCCCATCTACCTGATCGACTTCGCCATCTTCTACGTGATCCCGCTGCTCCTGGCCATCGCTCTTTATGGTCTCATCGCCCGAATCCTTTACCTGAATCCTCTGCCCCACCCACCAGACTCAGGTACCATTACCGCCCCCACCCTCAGGAGGAGCTGCAAAGAACCAGCGGATGCCGGAAAAGCAGGTCGTCAGGGACGTCCAAAGAGTGCGCTTTCTTCCCGTAAACAGGTGCGTGCGTACTGGTACATATAGTTTATGAAGACACAAATGTGTATAAAGACATGGGTACTACAATGTAAAAATGATTTATGAGGGCACTTCCCATGTCCCCGTAAAACAAAAGGCTTAAAACACATACTAAACTGTGTTTTATGAAATTCAAAAATTGCCAGTAGTTTTGTGTTTAGGTGTTGTGTTGATGTAGGGCAATAGAAAATATGATTTGTACAGTTTAAAAACCATTACACATATGGAGAGCCCCTGTAAACCACAAATGCAAGTGTGTGTGCAAAAGTTTGTGTTTAGACAATTAAGCCTAATTCCACATTTTAATATCCACTGAGATTGCAGTTGAGTGCAAACGAGGGGCAGTTCTTCCCTCCTGTACCGTGCCTTATGATTATTATCTCCCATTTGTTTTTTGAAAGGTCAGTTCTCTTTTTATGAGAACAATGTTTCACTCTACTAAATGCCAGGTTGTGATGAGAAGAATGTGTCGATATTTTTCTGGTGGAGATTAAAATAGTAGCCTATTTAAAGTAATTGACACATTTAATTGGCAATAATTAGATAATCAAGTCAATCTTTATTTGAATATTATATTGGTTGCTTAATGTGTAAAAGCCAAGTGCCTGGAATTTTGCATAAAAATTAGAAAAGATACAATAATTGATACCTAGCTGCAACATGCAACAACTAACACAGAGTGAATCTTGGTGTCTGATATGTGAACAAATGACTCCTACATGACTGTTACTTACGTATTTATTTATTGACTTGTTGTGTATATGACAATGCTTAATTAAAGATGCACATTTTTATGTAGCGAATGAGGTCTAATTGCACTTTAGGATTAGAAAAAGTCTGTTTGGGCAACATTTTGGAACCATTACCAACACTTTTTACTGATAGCATCAAAATGGAAGTAATTTATACTAAATGTTTTCTAAATGTAGTCATTTTAGGTTTGGAGTTCTGTATAAAGCACAATAATATCTCTGCACACCTTCATTTGTGCAAATAAGCACATATATGGATTCAGACCAAACATCTGAGCTCATTATTTATTATGTGAAAGTGTGCCTAATGGCAGAATATCATCATAAAGCAGATCATCAGGATCTATCTCATCAGAAGAGAAGCATTAGGGGCCATCAGGGTACTGTTTGGGTCTACATTACCGTCACTACATCAGCCACAGCTGTGTTGTGACTCTGGAATAATAGACTCTGTGATAGATCATAGACATTAGAGATATGATGCAGGCAGTGAGAAAATAAAACGCATGAAGTCATGCAAAGGCCAAGAATTTCGGAAAGATTTTGCCCTGAATTTTGACAGTGACTGCTGCTATATGTATATATATATATATATACGTGTGTGTGTGTGTGTGTGTGTGTGTGTATATATATATATATATATAAATTCTGTATATGTTATTTTATCATATTGTCATTTATATTAGTGTTTTTGTCTATATAGTTTTTCATTAATTAAAAAATAACCAGAATAAAATAGATATTCATTTTTTTACTTTATTTTGCTTAAGTCAACATTTATTTAATTTCATGTAATAAATTTTTTACGGTATAAGTTTTAGTTAATTATAATAACCCTGACAGATACACTTATACTTTTAGTTCTGAGACTTTAACGATAATTCAGTGATATAGATCTAATGAATTTAATGATAGATTCAGAGCATTAAACAGATAAGAATGGATGATATCATGCAATCCAGACCATCAGTGACCTTACGTGCACGTGTCCCTGCGTTTACCAATGAGTGCACTTATGTATGTGCGAAGATGCTCGCGTTCACCTCAGATCAAAATCTCGAAGATTCAAGAGTGCCCCACTTGAGCGGAACATTTGCATAATATGATTTGTGATGTTCACTCAAGTATGCTTAATACTCCTGGAGATTATGCTCTTTGAGGTTATAAGAGTGGCTCCCTTTCTTCAGCTTTTGTACCTCGGTTACGGTGCACCTCCAGCTCTTTGATCACTTCATCTGCAAATTTCATAAAGTTCAATACGACTCAGGATGCCTGTGCCAACGCAGTGGTTGAGTGAAGTTATCTCTCCTATGAATCTGATAAAGTCATCACTACAGTAGAGGCTCCCCTTTATTTAACCTAATCATGAGTAGCAGCCGGCTTTGTTTATACTGTGTTAAGACCTTGTTTTCCATTGATAAGCAATCACAATAACCAGATATTTCAAATGCATATTCAAATTGTCACTGCCAGTCATGCAGTCATTATCTCCTGCTTTGTTAATTAAAGGAGCTCCTCCCAGCCTCACACGGCTTCAATTAGATGCTTTGTTGTGCAGACAATTTTGTCATTATTATTGAAGGTCTCCGTCACCGGTTGTCTATCTCCAGTGTGAGACAATGAATACGCTCAAACCCCACAGGAGTCCCTGTGAATGTTAATGGGATGAATTTTAGTATGTATTTGTCGCTTGAAATGAGTGAGGACACACTAGGGAGGACTGCCTTGTTTTCTTTGACAGACAAAACATGGTGTGGATATATTCCACCCTTCTCACAGGGGTTCAGCTGTGTTTGACTGTTAACCATCACCGGGGAGGCAAAGATGATGTTTGACTGATGCTTGATGGAAGATGTTTGAGCGTGTCTCGTCTTGTTGTCTCTCTCTGCCATTCTCTCGAACTCTCTTTCTGTAGGCATGCCGTGGACTTTTACATTTGTTTTAACACAAAATAAATGGAATTGTTTCTTTGAGATTCAGACAGGGATGAGTTTTAATTTAATTCATAGTACTCACTCTGAGCCTGTTTGTGTATTATTTCTGAATAATACCTCTAAATATATGTGCTTTAACAAAAAAAAACACTGTTTTGTATTGTCTTTGACATATTATTTGTATTGATCGTGTACATGTGCTTTTACGCACTGAAAGCATAAATATTTTTATTGATTTATCTTTTGTGTTCTTTTGAACACTGTTGTGAATTCTGCAGATTTTAATATAGGCATGGTCTATTGAGCTATCTAACATAGATGTTTCCTTTAAAATCGTTTAAGTGACGTTTTGAACACGTATACGTTTTGAAGAGTTGAAAATTAATATATTAATAAAACCCAGTAACCCACAGTTTTCCAACACACATATTTTCATGAATTTATGGATAAATTATAGTTATTTAAAGGGATACATCACCCCAAAATGAAACTTTTGCCATTAATCACTTACCCCATGTTATTTTAAACCTGTAAAAGCCTTGTTCATCTTCTGGAAAACAATTTAAGATATTTTGGATGAAAAGGCCCAAGTAAAGGCTTGTGACTGTTCCATTGACTGCCAAGTGATAAACATTGTCAAGTTCCAGAAACGTATGACAGACATCATCAGAATAGTCCATCTGCCATCAGTGGTTAAACCATAATGTTATGAAGCTACTAGTATGGAAAGAAAACAAACAAAAAAAACGACTTTCAAAAATTCAACACCATACCGCCATTTTGGAGAATATCCGCTAGATACAAATAAGGCACACTCTTCTGTGTCAGCTGAACCACTGATGGCAGATGGACTATTTTGATGATGTCTTTCATACCTTTCTGGACCCTGACAGTGTTATTTACTTGGGAGAGTCACAAGCCTCATGGTTTCCATCCAAAATGAAATTGTATTCCAAAGATGAGCAAAGCTTTTGCGGGTGACAAAAATTTCATTGTGGGGTGGAGTAATCCTTTAAGCTATTAGATCTATGTTCAAATCTAAAGTCTATTAAATTGTTGTTTAATTATTAAAAAAAAAATATATAATTTTTTTTTCCTGACACATAAAAACACTTGTGATGGCAAAGATGAATCTTAAGCAAGTATTACTCCAGTCTTCAATGTCACATGATCCTTCAGAAATAATTATATTATACTGTTTTCAGTTTTCTTTGGCGAATGGAAAGTAAAAACCAAAAATAAAAAAATACCTGCTTTCATCTTTCTCTTTCTGCACAAGAAAATTAAGATTTTTTGTCTGTCACTGTAAATGCACACAGCCTGTCAAAAATCATGATTTTATGCTGTTATACGAACATTGTGACTTGTTGAAAGACAATATTCAAAAGACAAAGGTTTAAACTGGCACATGAACATTCTAAATACAAGTGGAAGCTTTATGGAAGCGATCAGAAGGAACTAAAAATGCTCTGAACCTATGTCCATTGCTGCATATGTGATTATATATGTAAAACTTCAAAGAGCCACTTTTATCATTTCAGGTCACTAAGATGCTCGCAGTGGTGGTTGTGCTCTTCGCCCTGCTGTGGATGCCATACAGGACCCTGGTTCTCATTAACTCCTTTGTGAGCACGCCATACCTGGACGCTTGGTTCCTGCTCTTCTGCAGAATCTGCATTTATGCTAACAGCGCAATCAACCCTGTCGTTTACAACCTGATGTCCCAGAAGTTTCGCTCGGCCTTCCGTGGGCTGTATCGCTGCCATAGAGAAGACCTGCACCAGCGGACGCTCTCCATGCTCCAGAGCGGATACAGCCTTGGAAGGGACCCGCGACTTTGCAGCAACACCAACGGCACACCTAAGAAAATCGGTTCAGTCACTCCCGAGCAGAAACCCAACAAAGGCATGGAGCACAAGAAGAAAAATATAGACAAGTTAATTAGTGATGGCGTAAAAAATGAGATTGAGCCAAGCTTCAAGAAAATAGTAGATGAATTGAAAAGCTCAGTTGACAAGGAGATGCCTGCCGTGGAGAACGTGGACATGAGCAAGATTAATGATAATGGAAAAATAATGGAGGAAAGCGATAATGCTGCTCAGGATATTATCGCTGACACGAGCAACACAGAGCAGACACAGCTAGCTGATGATGAACCCAAATCTACTGTGGGGGAAGACGAACAGTTAAATCACAGCATTGTATAGATCACTCCACTACATACTGTATATATTTTATTGAATTGGCAGGGTTGATCGGTCGAGCTAGTTGTTCATTTTAAAGCCAGGTCTTGGAATTCAAAACTTGTATTTACAGGCGTCATCCTCACTCTTTAGTGGAGGTGGCAAGACTGGAGCCACTCTCTCCTCATAAATTACAAGTGGAACCATTTGGCTGTCAGCACCAGCATCACATGCCTCATAGTGCTAGAGCTTCAGCTAGGGCTGACTGATTTGTTACAAAACATATTATTTTGAAGAAACATTTAACATTTCTTACTGCTGCTGCTTAAAAATATAGACATTGAAACAGCATCCGTGAGTCTTGAGGCTGAAATAAACGATACAACCTTTAAAATCTAAACTAATTTGAAAACAGTCATCAAACACTTGCTGACTTTGTAAAGGGTTACCGAGGGAAAAACTAGACGACATAAACTGAACAACTGAGAGTCAAACAACCACCAGACTTTTAAGACATTTTGAGGAAAACATGCAGAAACATACGCCTCATTGCAAGCAGATGAACAACAAATGAAAGCAATGTGTGCTGTAAAATCAACTCAAAATATCAAACATCTTGACATCCTTCGAGAGAACTATTGCTAATTCTTCCAGACTGCAAGTCAGAGCAAAAATCTGGGAAAAAAACAATTTAGTGTATTCCAGTAAGGTCATACTGGGTTTTTCCTTAAAGGGAACGTTCACTCACCCCCATGCTGTTCCAAACCTGTTTGACTTTTCGTACTTGAAGATCAAAAAAGAAGATATTTTGAAGAATGTTTCATTCCAATGCTATCTCATGACCAATGTGTATATTTTATGAGGAATAGGGACAGGGTTAGGTGTAACTTGCAACTTGTGCAACTCGTAAAATGCACAAGATTTAGAAAAAAAACTTTCAAATTTGTATGAATTAACCACCCCATAAAATACAATGAAAGTTAATGGGATCCAAAACAAAATTAGACCCAGTTGAATTTCATAGTATACTAGGGGGCTTCCACACAAAAATCTGCTTCCATATAAATAATATCAAAAAAATTATCAAATCGACATGTTCATAAACTTGCATGTTTATTTATTTATTTTAGTTTCATTTTACCTCATAATTTTTCAGCAAAATGTGAAACTCGATCTTCCAGTGACAAGACAAGCTTCTACAATCGTTTAGTCCACTTCAGCTCCGCCCATTTGTTCTGTTTTCATCCAATCAAACAACAAATCCCTGCCCTAGTGTTTTCTTTTTTTTTTTTGATAACCTGTTTTATTTAAACATGCATCAAATACAGATGAAAATATCTGTCAGTACCTGTCACGTTACATACAGTTACACTTGAGCTTTTTCTAAAAGAAGCAAATTCTTTCAGTTGACCCAAAAATGAACTCCAGTCTACTCAAAAAAGACACACACAAAACAGCAGGGCTCCTACATTTTCAAACTACAAACTATATTTAATTAAAATAATACTCATGCAAGGCCATATCACAATTTCGACTTGAATTTAATTAATTGTGCAGCCTTAGCTCCAGGACGTGTCTTCTCTCAACACAAAACTTTTTTACCCACTTTTGTGTCTTCAAACTCAATGGAATGAGAAACAAACAAGCCTCATCCTGCTTTGAAAGCACAGACAAGTTATCCCTTAAAAACATTCAGAATGCTACGGGGCATAAGATCCATTTAAAATGCTTTTGTCCGACACTACGGCCCGAAGCATCATGACACACTTGTGTTTTCCCACAGCCAACCTTTGCCATCACTGGATGATTTCCATAGTATGTGGAGATCTAATGCCTCGCCATTTGTTCCAGCCCAAATAAACAGAACCCGTTCTGTGCGCCCAGAGGTATGTCTGAGCTTTTTAGACCCCATTTACAACCTAGTGGAAGATGAGCGAAGCCAGGCATCCATTTGTCAGGTGTAGTTTTTCATCTTTTTATGTGGAGCGCAAAAAACACCTTCCGCGCTGAACAGAGCCGACGGTTTCTATTGAAGCAAGCAGACCGATGTAACCATAAATCATCTATAAACAGAACATATCTTTCCCAGAGGAAAGCGGTGGAGCTGAGGCATATTCTCAGAGCACTTTGTTGTTAAGCAAATGCTATTTTATGTGTTTTAATGCCTCGTATTTATGCAGAAACATATAATACTCAACATCTGTGTGGTTATCTGTTATACATCATCATTTTCTAATGCTGTCATGACTTTGACAGTCATTTTTTAGTTGAAATGTGAACCCTGTGTTGTTATTTTAGTATGCCATTAAGTCTAACTGCTCTCTCAAGTGTTTTGTTGTTGCTCTGGAGAAGAATGCAGCTCTGCACTGAATCACAGTTTTTAAGATCAGTTGAATATGACATGTATGTACCGTGAATATGCTTACTACAAATGTGCTTATTTTCTGCATATAATTTGATGTTTTGGGTTTATATCGTCAATGTAAAGAGACATTCGAAAGAACAAATGTATAATGCTTAATCTATGAGTTACGCTACGTCAGCTACGCTCGTCTCTTTCTCATAATGTTTGGCAATTGTTGATTGCTGCGGTTTTTAGTCTTGTTTCTGTGCCAGGAGTGGATTTCCTCTGCAGGCTGATGCTTCGCTTGGTGTTGCCGAAGAAGACATTTCCAATTTGTGAGCCTAGCGAGCTTTATTATTAGCTGCTATTTATACATAATCTATTTTGAAAACCATGGTTGATATTGTGTTTGTATTGCGATATGACGCTTCTGTTTGCTTTTGAGTTGAAGCCCGTTCTGTGTTTGCTCAGATTGTAATTGCGAGTTGAAATCAGAGTTACGTGCAAGTGATCTGTGAGCATGCTCAGTTTTCTGCTTGTTTTTAAAAATAGAAGAAAAAAAACTTACATGTGAAATCTTTCTCCTTTCTGGTTTCATTTGGAATCCTATGTGAAAATTAAAGCTGGATACAAGCGCAGAATTTTAATGAGTTGTTGATTTATTCGTGTTGATGCTGCCACATGTCCTGAAGGAGAAAAAAAATTACTGGTTCTAGAAAATCTAGTAATGATGCTTTCACATTATATGAGATCTTGAGCATTCAACAGCTTTTGTGGAAGCGAACGAGTCAATATCAGCTCATAGGTGTAGTAATTATAAGGATTTACATATGGATCAATGACAAATAAGGATTATACAAAATTAGAAATACAAACGTTCTTGGAAATGTAGTGTTTGTAATAAATCTTTCATCAAATGTTTCCGATTCTTTCAGCCGACCACCATCTGGCTTATGTCATCTAGACATTTTCTAAATGCATCTTATTGATTTTACTGGGAATGATTATTGATTTTACTATTTAACTGTATGTGTGTACTTTTCTTCCAGCAAAATGTCGATCTTCATATACTCAATCTTCTCTACATCACTTTCACACTTTTTTTTTATTGAAGTTGCAAAAGATTTAAAACTTAATCGTCATTCAGGTGAATTGGATGAACTGAATTAGATTTTTTCAAAGTATTTTTTGAACTAGAATAACAACACTGCCCCATATAAAACCACAGAACCGTTTCTTTCTGATATAAAACGTTTGTGTAGTTTTCTTGTATTCCGTGTCAGTGAATTGCACAGCAATTGGTGCACTTTAAGCGTGGTGTTTATCCTTGCGGGACATGAGCTATTGGCTGTGCCGTTTCCTCTTAAAGGTCAGTGCACATAGCCTCACTCACACACACACACACACTGTCTCTGGAAATGCCTCACACTCTCCCTTGTCCAATCGATATGCAAAAGATGCAGATATTCTAACATTTCTAGAAGGTAAAAATAGCGATCTTATGATCATGCTTGGCTCAACATGGCTCGCATGAAACATTGCAGGTAGCTTGGCAGCTGGTTGCTAGGGGTTACATTCTTTTTCACTTCACTTTTGCCTGATTAGATTGGAGGATTGTAGCCGGGGAAGATAAGACGCCCCTGAGAATGGATTTCCGGCCAGGTGCAGTGGTGCCAATCCTGGTGTTGATAAGCCATCTTTTCAAAACTGAGGTGTCATTCAACAAGATGAGGCTGCCGACAGAGTCGTGTTCATCAGCGGCCTTCGCTTTTCCACCATGTGCCCTTGGCCTTCCAAACACTCAATATTAAAAACTTAATAACACATATCCATTATGAGGGTTAGATCTAAATCGTTTTTTTTCTTTTTTCTGCCATCTTTTGTTCAGTCGGAGAGTGAATAACCCACTTATGAGTAACTGTCAAAAGTCATTTCCATAGAGAGCTGAAAACAGATTTTCTCTCTAAGAGAGAGTGGCGGGCAAGCGAGTCGAAGTGTTGTGCCTTGACGGAGAAGATGGACAGATAAAATTAGATGAGTTCCTCAGAACGGGAAGCAGAAACACTTCATCAGATTTGCTTATCACCATCTTCTTCTCATTTCGGCTCTCTCTTCTTTTCTCTCTCTGATGGCATTAGTTCACAGATCCAGCTGATGATGTCAGATGCCTGCGAACGAATCCTTTCATCACCAAAAGCCGCTGTTGAAAACAAATACTTTCTCTTGCAGAAGGAGAAGGCTATGATCTTGACTGCCCACTGCCCATTATATTACAATCATTTTTGTTTTTGAGTCTTTCAAACTAGAAAAAAGTTTAACATTTTGCTCTCAAGATAAAATAGACATACAAAGTAAAGCCTGTTAAGTTTCTGTGAAGTATATGCATATGTGACTGAGTACTATACAATCAATTCTTACTATACCTTGTAATATTTCAATACAAAGAAATGTTATTTTAAAGAAAAGGTAGACTAAAATGATAAGAAAAGCTTTAAGTAACAAGTAACAAGTAAGTGACAAGGTTTTTTTCTACTATTTTATATATTTAGTATAATGTCAGGTAATTTCTTTGAAATGGACCATTTGTCTGTTAAATTGCTGTTAAATGAGATGAGCAAAAAGAACCTGTCATTTTTAAATATAATAATTACAATACAGAATATTTTTGGACTGACCTTTTGAAAGTACCTCAGTACAGTCATATTGTATGAATATTTTTACATTTCATGGAATTCTCGCATTCTTTCTGACATGTTACTTACTTACTTTCTCTTCTTCATCTTGAAAAATACTTATTTACTTCAGGTTCAGAGCTTGATATTCACTGGCAGTCAAAAACAGATAAATCCTTTTTGTTCTTAATCATGTCTTTTAAATAAATACAATAATTAGGGCATGAGATAATGCTATATACTGGTGAGATATGAGAAAATAAAGCCTTATACGGTCTCTTCTGAAAATATTTTTGGTAACGCTTTATTTTGATAGCCCAGTTCTAGATAGTCCAGACATTTTACTATGTGATTTTGCAAATATATGTTAACTATCAGTCAGTAGAATAGCCTATTTGTAGACTGTCTGCTTAATATCTAACATTTTATTATGACGCTCCCGTGACACACATTCTGCTGTGTATATATATATATAATTCTATAAGAAACGTATGTTACCGGATATTCCGCCATGATTCCAGTTCCAGCCATGATAAAGTGAATTTATACATTCCATTCAAAGTGCATTTAAGTAATTTAAATCGTATCCATTTATTTACAGCACAAATCTGTGAATGAATGTTCAGAGGTGAAGTAAACTGTAACAGATTTCCCCTGCTCAGGGAGTGGAGCAACGAACACTGCATAGGGACCATGTTGATCAGAACACAGTTTATGCATGGAGCTCACTTCTAAGCAGCTAATTATCAGAATCAGGTGCGTTAACAAAGAGAGACATACAAAATATTTAGAGCGGTGGGGCGCAAAGACTGCTGCCATAACTTAACAGTCTACTGATACTCTTACGAGAGTTAGCTGACATAGTTGCAACTTAATGAGTTGCTATGTAGCTAAAAAGTTGACTGTAGAATGTCTAAAGTGCATAAAATAAAGTGAAAATAAAATAAAGTGTAACCATATTTTTCTCAAATCCAGGATAAAATTAGGCAATATCACACAAGCAAAAGAGAGTAATTACAAGTGTGCTTGCTTTTGTCTAAAAGTTCAGTAAACATGATCCTGATATAATAGTCAGTTGTTTTCTCTATTTTTTTATCTCAACAATGAAAACAGATCCAAACAAAGCCACAACAACCTAATGCCATCCTTGAATCAGTGCTTTTGAACAAATCAGAATGATTACCAATACCAATATTAATACAGCCAATCTCTTTGGAATGAGTGAATTGATAAAAACGCTGCAGCATTAAGTCTTGTATAAATCTTACAGGCATTGTAATCTTCTCTGAAGACTCATAACAAGACTACCAGAAAAGAGATTTAGATACCCATGAGAAATAAAAGCAATATTTGCAGCTCTTTTCTGTAGTCTGAAACATTGCTGCCCTTTTCAAAAAGAGTCAGTTTTACAACACCACTGCGAGACTGATAACCTATATTTTTTTACTTCTGACAGTCAGAAACATAAGGAAAGAGAAGGGTAAAAAGTCTATGATTTTGTTTTGATGGTGCTCTTTCTAAGAAGCCATATCTGCAGACTCAAGTATCACATGTTCTTGCTCTCACTAAAGTCTTCGCCCCTGTCAGATTGCTCGTATCTTTGGGTAGAAAAGCTCAGGATTTGGTGGGAGATCAGACTGTGTGGATAAGCTCTCTGCTAACCATGACACAGATGAAATGATCGAATCTTAGCAAAGGGATAAAGGAGTGAAAGAGACACAGTAGCTCTGAGAATTGTTGAGCTAAAAGTGTCACAGAAAGAGACATCACACAATAAAAGGATTCAATCTCGCTCTAAAAAGGTTCAATTACCACACTGAACTGTTGTGACTTCATCTACCAAATGGCATTTGCTTTCATTCTCACCTTCCATATTTTACTACATCCAGTGAATGATATCAATGACCAAAAAGTAGAATTAAAAAGTCTAAAACCATCCTTCATGTTGTCTTAACGATTTGTACCCTACTATATGTGAGATTCTTATACCAATTACAGCAGTTTGGAAGTGTGTAGGATTCTGAGGAGCTGTATGTATAGCGAGTGTTTCTTCTATTGTTCTCATTATCACTAAAGGCATTCCTGCCCTCCGTTAACACTGTGTTTTCATGTATGTCAGTGCGAATAGGTTCTACACAGCGCAGCTTAATTTGTCCTTTCCAGCCTCCGCAGGGTGCCGAATGCCAGAGCTGCTTGGCCATGATACTACAGTGATCACACAGCGGCTGTGTTTCCGGTGTGTGTGTAGGCGTGTGGGTGTGTTGTTGTGTTTAAGCATATGTTCCTTCTTCTTCAAGAAAACGGCTATGACCTTTCAGACATTGGTAATTTAGCTGGGCCGAAGAATTTGGCAAATGAAAGTGATGTGTAGCTTGTTGATGAGTGTGGAGGGTGATTACTTTTCCAGTTGTTTAGTGCTTGAGGCGAGACGATACTAATTTAATAACAGAAATGCTGGTCAGTCCTGTTTTAATCAGTTGTATTGATCAGTTTCCATAATTACAATCAAGGCCTAGTCTGTGAAATAGCTTGCCTTTTTAGCTTGTGGATGCTGCTAGTAGGTATTTCCGACTTCTGACGAAGTCTGAGATGATGACATTCAAAGAAACAAATGGATGGAATGCAAATGCTATGGAAGAATTTGTTTAGCCATTTTTCATTGTCAACAAAGACGCCTCCTCAGATTGCAGAGGGTAAATAATGCTAGTATTCGCATTTTATATACATACAACAAAAACTCTTTTACAGTAATTTAAACAAGTATTTGCAAACAGTTTCTCTTTTGTAGAAGCTTTCACTAATTGATACATTTCATTCGCAAAGCAGTGAATGTTTATCGTTAGCTGTGTATCATTAGCTGCGTATCATTATCATTATCTCCCTGGGCGCCACCGTACTTGTGTGATGTCAAACCCCCGCATTTTGCGAAATCGGACATACCGTTACCACACAATTGCACTTTTCTAAGTAGGAAGTTCCAACTTTCAGAGTTAAATGAAACTCAGCAGTGCAGAAACAAACTTTTCTGCAGAGAAGAAATGATTGAAAAATGCCCTGAAATTGCGCATGATATATTTATGTCATGTCATTAAAAAATACCCAAATTATAAACTGCTGCTCAAAAGTTTGTGGATGGTAAGATGTTTCTAAAATACGTTTCTTATACTTCCCAGCAAACCATTTATTTGATCAAAAATACACTAGAAACTGTAGTATTAAGAAATCCTAGCTCTATTTAAAACAACAGTTTTATATTTAAATATGTTTCAAAATGTAATTTATTACTGTCATTGCATTTTCAGAAACTCTATTTGGTCCTCAGTGTCACATGATCCTTCAGAAATAATTTTAATGTCCCAGACTGGTTGCATTGTTAATATTAATATAAAAAAAAAAAAAATTAAAAAAACATTGTATGTTTGGGTAAATGCTGAAAGATGGATGTATTGACTACACCTAAAATGTAATCTTCTTGCATATTGACAGCTAAAATTATTAAAATTATTAATTTATGTTATAAAGATTTTTGTAGTTGCACTTTTACCTTTTTTTATTATTATTATTTTAGATCCCTTAACCCTATACCCCAAACCTTAACATAACAATTTTATTTAGAATAAAAAATAATATCTAAAATGTAAATGTATAGGAAAATGAATTTTTTACAATTAAAAAGATACTTTGAGATACTTTGAATCATGAGATCATGTTGAATATGATGGTGTTCAACATTTCACATTATTATAGTTGAAAACATTTGTGCTGCTTATTATTTTTGTGGAAACTGTAATCATTTTTTTTATTTAAACAATGTCTTTCTGTCACTGCTTAATCACAATTTCTGTATTATCTTTTTATACACTCTCAGAAATAAAGGTGCAAAAGCTGTCACTGGGGCAGTGCCTTTTCAAAAGGTACACTTCTAGAACTAATATGTACCTTTAAGGTACCAAAATGGACTCTTTAGGTACAAACATGTACCTTTTGAAAAGGTACCGCACCCCAGTGAAAGCTTGTGTACCTTTATTTCTGAGAGTGTATATATATATTTATCTTACTGACCTCAAACTTTTGAACAACAATTTTAGTAGAAAAAGCTTAATCTGCTCTGCTATAAGAAAAAGAAACAAAAATTTGAAATTTGTGAACGTCTTGTACTGTGTGGAGTGCACTTGTACAGAGGTCAAAAAAATAACATGACCTCTCCTCTCAGGCCAAACACAAGTACACCTGCTCATCCCTTGAAAGGCAGTAACAGTATAAAATATCAATTATTAAAGGTGCTCACCTGTTCTTGAGCTCAAGGTCCACTCGTTTGATGTCCACACTTGAATGATCTGTTTTGGATCACAATAACCACGTAGATGGCAAGACAATGAGTTGTATGGTAATTCTAAATAAAGTGTAGGAAGAATAAAAGACTGTGAGGGTGAGCTGAGAGCCTGTTTTTTAAATGTGGAGGACACAAGCTTGGGGGATATATGTGCTTTGTTAGACAACAGAGGGAGGACGGCACTTCAAACACATGGTGTACACACGAACCCAGTACAGACAAACAAAAAGAGCACTTCACATGGGCAGCTCACATCAGTCGTATGAGCTCATACCATCTGATTATAGAGATATGTTTTCGGTACATTTGTAATGTCAGGGACTGAAAGGAATTATTACGTCTATGGCAATTAAATAACAATGTAGAATAGATCTCCAGAAGACTAGCACTCAGAGCCCTTGCAATATAGCAAAAGCATTAAAAGGTTAAAAGCATGCTGCCTTTCAGCTTCACAGAAAAACTATTAGAGCAAAATGAGGGGGGAAAAATCTGAATAGGCCTTCTAGAAGGACTAAAACTTAGTTTATTTCAAAGCTGTAGTTTTCTGGGGGGGTTTTTTAAAGGTGTCTAGTAAAGAAATAATTAAAATATGAGATTGGTTCTCGTAACCTAAAAGACAACAAGGAAGCGCCATTAAATATTAAACTGCTGACAGACAAACAAGAAGGAAATTTAATGCTTCGAACAAACCAACCAAGTGATTTATACTCAAATGACAAAATAATCTGTAGACATTTCAGCGTAACCAGCAAAAAAAGACAATTTCATAATGTCAAAAACAAAAAACAACAACGTATAATCCAGTCATCTTTTAAGCAGTGCTGAGCTATTGTGAGGCAAGCCGCATGATTTATTCATTAGCTTGTTTTTGTCACAGCAAGTTAGATGTGATTGCTGCCTACCTTCTGTTCCACACTGATTTAGCCACAGGTTGACAAACGCAAGGGGTGGACAGGTTGTGGGGGTGTTTATCGTCATGGCAATAGACAAGGTTACTTTAGTCACGGACTGTGTGCAGGTTAAGAAAAGCCTGTGTGACATTCTGCTACATGGGGCGACTTGAATGTCAACATACTGTAAGTTGCATTTTGTGAATGACAGCGGGTGAAATAAGACGTCTGGATATATTTTGTTCCGTGCATCGATCCTGGAAGAAGTTTTGATGATATTTGAGTGGAAAAAATGTAACTATTTGTACTTCAGCTGCTGAAGCAGATCAAAAGTGAACAAATACGCACGCACTAAACCGCTGAACCTGTATAGCACATGGGACCTTGTGAAAAGTAATGCACAAGTAGCCATGGAAACAAGTCTAACCCTTTTTCCACTTGTGTAGAGTTTTTCCACATTTCCACTCTCAAATGGGAACATTTCACTGCACCTGAGTAAGAAAATCAATTACATTTATTTTTAACAGAAGTACATTGTTTTTTTGTGATTAACTAAAATGACGCACTTAAATCATTATCACTGTTAATAAATAAATAATAGAAAACAATGCACTTAGTATAATATTTATATTAATACATCCATGAGTGACTTCTATAAGCTGCAATTAATTTTTAATCAGTAAAAAAATGAACTTTGTAAGGCAGTGTGGAAAAAAATGGGTTTAGTGAATGAGGTCGCCCCTTTGAGAGATGATGAAAATATCAAAACACGGCAAGTGAGAGTAGTAGTGCATTGTGGGGGCTTGTGGGAGTGCTTCAGGGTTTAGTGTCGTGTGTAACTATTCAAAGGCAGTCACATACCAGACTGGCTCTATGAATTAAACATGGCAGAAACACTGGCACAAAGACAGCTGCATGCCCGTGGAGTGGTGATAACCACATCTTGAGTAGGAGAACGACCTCCAGAGCCCTTTAGCAGAGCCAGACAGAGAAAAACATCCATCAGAGGCTGCAAAAATGCAGGAAGGTTTCATGACAGCACATTAGTAGCTCCTGTTGAGCATTTCCTTCAGACTGAGTCTCTAAAGGCGAAGCTGAGAGTTACTGAAAAATATTTATTTTATTATAGTGAGGTCCCACATCATATTAGGTGGCCTTAACTATACTATGTACTTAATCTGTTTACACTGTATTGCAAAATTTGCTGCTATTGAGATTCAATACGGGTAAGGTTAGGGACAGGTTTAATGGTATTGGTAGGTTAAAGGTGTGAGGGATGGGTCAACAGTACAATGTAAAAACATGTAAGTGCATTATTTTAAATTATTAATTTAAATATAAGTGCATATTAGGTAAGGTCACCTAATATAAAATGACACCTCATTTTTTATTCATAATTATATAGTCATTTGATTACAGTTTTTTAAATTAACTACATGGTGATTTATTATGTGGCTTTCAGGAATACTTATTGATTGGTAAACTGTGCCATATTTTCTGATGTTAGCCATCATTCATTGCTGCTGTATATCAGAGTAACTGAAACCAGCCCTACTTTTTTGTCTCTCATATCACAGCAGATTCGTTCTCGTTTAAGGACAACTGGTGCCGTTGCTTAGTTATCAACTTCAGTATTAATAATACTGTTGCAGTGTTCTGTTTCAACTTTTTTCAACTAAAATCTGTATTTCATGTCCATTTGATAAGTACTTAATTTAATAAATTAAAAAAGCCCAATAAATGATGAATTTAAGATATTACATATCATAACGTGCCAGAAGAAAACACTGAATAAACATTCTTTAAAAATCTCTATATAGGTGCATCTCAGAGATTGCATACTTATGTACTATTCTATAACATTTTGTATAAATAGTGCGAGTAGTGTGTTCACACAGAAAATTACAAAAGAAAAGAAGTACACTTTAAATACCCAGATGCACATAATAACTGGAAAAATTAAGTGTGGAATGTTGGGCACTTCATGCAATCAAATGTCACAGCTTTAATTACATCACATCTGTGCTTTCGGACTCTGATTATTAATGAGAATATAATGTTATAAAATTCATACACTACATGGTTAAAAACATATACTGTATAAGTGCATAGTGCTTTATTTTCGTTTGATTGGACATGAGCCTAAACCTAATACACTGGCATAGTCCATGTCAATTTAAACTATTTGAGATGTTAATGATATTCAGCAACAAATAACTTGATGATAAATCATAAGTCTTGGCTGAATTATTATTTTTCTATTTATTTATTTTTAGATGAAACACACTTGGAAATTAAATTATAAAGCCTGCAAATTATTATCCAATTAAGCCAATTTTATGGAGTAAGTTTTGCTAATTGTTCTGACTCATCTACAAAATCCTTCCCATTTTATAGGCTCTCTCTCTCTCTCTCTCTGTATATTTAACTAAAGTAAAGAAGTAACTTTAACTTCTGAAGATGTGTTGTTGTGATGCTGTTCGCCTGGCTTAACTTTCAAACAGTTCAGTTTGCGTCATGCTTTCTCCCAAGACACACTAAATCCTGCATTCTTTAGTGTCTGGCACTTTTTGGCTACTTCTGAAACACACACAAACACACACACGAACGAATATGCGCCATGACTCACTGTTGTGAATCAAAATAAGCTCATCTATAAGATCTATATGACTCAGATCTGTGGGCAGCACATGTGTGTGGTAGTTTTGTGATCCTTCAAGAAGAAATGTTACACACTCCTGGCGATTCCTGATGGGAAATGGATTAGCCCTTGCGCTGTGGTGGCAAGGAAATTGTCACACTTAATCTCACGGTTCAGCTCTGCTCTGGAGGAAATCCTCCTCCTGGCCCCCAGGAGATGTTGAGGTGAGAAGAGTGATTGACGGCTGTTTGGGAGCTCAGGGCATCTCAATTCAACTATAAGTAACTACAGATCAATGACACCTACTGTCAGGTTTGCCTCATTTAGGGGTTTTCTCTGCCTGTCTCTTTAGTTAAATTATGATGCAGAAAAGAAGAACCAAGCACATGTAGTGTATTTCTCTGAAATGGAAATCTAGTGAACTGTTTGTGAGCATATGCTGACAGATGTGAGGGGCAGAAAGCACATCTGCTAGGCATTGCTGCCATTTATACGTGTATACCAGGAGCTGATGTTATAAAATGATGGCTCAGTGCTAGTTTCTGATGTTGTGATCGTCGTTTATACGCTCTGGTTGTTTTTATGTTTGAACCGAGAGGTCAATCTGATGGTGTCTCCCCCTCCCTGTATAACGTGTATAGTGAGCTAACACTCATTTGTGTAGAACCTTCTGTGACTTTAAACATAATGTATGCGTTTAAAAATCTAGTTTGAAAATGAAATCGTTTTACACAAAAATGCTAAATTGCCTGCCACGTTAACCTCAAAACATCACCTGCTTCTGGAGTTAACCCTCTCCAGTGGCGTGTAATGCATCGTGCTTGTGAGTGGTTGTCATGCCAGCAGGTAGATGCCTTATAGGGGGATCATCAGCTCTGTGGTGGGGCCAGCCTCTCACTGCTTCATACTGATCTTTAATTGCCCTGTAATTAAATTAGGCCCTGTCAGAGAGTCGGCCCAGATTATCTGGGTCATGAGCAATTTTCGTCGTCTCTTTTGCTGTGTGCAGTCGGCTCCTCTGAGCACTCAAGCGTGGATAAATACGATGGCAGCCCCTTCCACGTGACATGAATGTCCTGCATCCACAACACCTGCTTCTTTATGGAGTCAACCTGCCTGGAATAAAGTGGGGCAATAATGAATAATAAAGTAAGGCATGGATGGAAGGAAGAGAAAGAGGAAGAGAAGAAAGAGAAAGAGGGTGTAAACATACCAAATAGATGGTAGACGTATAAAGACAGTTTGTTGTCTTTAGAGTCACATCAAGTAAACATTATATACAGTAAACAGAGCTGACTAAGAAACCACATAGTAACAATTTAGGAAATGCTACAGTCTTGCAACACACTAGTAACTACCTCGACAATTTAAACATTCAAGCATAAAAAGATGCATAAGAGCTTAATTTAGCCCATGAAAACTGAATTGCGTTTTGCGTTCTTCTTGAGCTGGAACGGACATGATCATGCCCAATTTACTAGCTGCTGTCGGTGTCCTGGAAGGGGTCATAAACGCCCTGTTTTTTTTATTTTGCACTGTTCTCTGAGGTCCACTTATAATGTTATCAAGATTTTTACATCAAAAAACTATTTATGCTTGTAAAGGTGTGGCAGACTGTATAGACTCAGAAGTTAATACCCACTGCTATGATTGGCTAAGAGTTTTGTGTGTTTGACAGCCTACATCCTTCACAGATGGATGGTGCTGTGATTTAGGTTAAAAACACAAAGACTCACTTCAAACAATCTGTTTAACAGACACAGCAATAGTCATCATGTAATAAAAACAGTTACTCATACTTGTGTATTGCAACATTACTGTCAGATCCAATGTAGCCAGCACAGCATTGTCTTTGAGTTTCAGTCAAATTTTTTACAAGCAGTTATTTTTGGAGACTGGCTTTAATATAAGCTGTTTTTAGACTAACAAGAAAGTTTTTAGTTCTGAAACTTACAGGATGTTTCTATAGTACAGTGAGCTCTTATATGTCAAAGGATGAAACGATTAATGTTTATCCAAGAAAATAAAAGAGAGAAAATCACTCACTGTTCTTGACTGAATTCTTGAACAAGAATGAATCTGTATTTCAATCATGACAACTCTCTGAAGATTTTAGCTTGGTGATGGATATGACAATGTTAATGTATTTGGTCTTGGCAGAATAGATCTTATACGCTACTGTTGTTTATTGCTGTAGTTGTAGATTATTGTACAGGAACTTGCTACTGCCAATACATATGGCAATACGGTGCCTGGCTGCTGCACAAATAGCATATAAAATAACCCATAGCAGATCTATACAGGTGGAGCTAGGGAAGGTGGAGGGTTGCAGAGAAACTCTGAAAGTGCACTACAGGAATCTCAAGTGAATGCCATATAAACGCAAGGCAGCAAGATCACTATGCAACATGAACCAATCCCAGGGCCCACAGGTACAACCTTCTACAAACCTACAGCTATGGCCCTGGAGTGGAGACGCTATCACGATAAAGTACCACCAGTTAAAATTTAAAAAAGGTCAAAAGGAACACAAGGAGAAGTGAAACAACCGAAAAAGCACACCCAATGTAGTAATACAACTACGTGCTACAATGTGTTTTTACAGGGTTGTGCAACGTAGCTAATCACATATTTGTTGATTTCTTGAGTGCAATGAGGTGTTGAAGTTAGAATCCATTCACTGCTTGAGTTTTTGTCCAGGGCTGAGTTCTGCAAACACAATAATCATCCTATTATAACAAAGTGTAGACAAGAGGCTCATTGTGAAGTGTAGAGAGCTTCATTGATTATAACAGAACCTTGTGAAATGGTGATGAACTAATTGATATAGTGATCACCCCTAAAGTGACTAAACAGAAATATATGAAAATAGCCACTGAGCCATTAAACCACTTTTTTTAGGACTATACATAGTGTATAGTCACATTGTGTCTGTCAGTGTGAGCAACAAAACTGTAACAGACAGTTCATGCTAGTTCAGCACTGTAATCCTGAGATTTCCCGAAAAAACTTCTGGTTGTTCTTGTTCCATTTGTGCTCCTGCCAGGGGAACAGAAAATGGCTATGAAAATGACCTTTGACATTAGATTTTTGTTCCAGAAGGGTCTTTCTCATAGATCTCTACACCAGAACTGACCTCTGACCTCTAGTAATAACCCACAGCACAACATTCCTCTTTCATGTGAGACTGTGCCTTTAGAAATCTTGTGTTATGTTTGTATTGCACTGTTGCATTTGTTCAAAATGGCTTTATGCTTTCCGATCTGTATGAAACGACAACTGATTTATCTACATTTGTGTCCATACAAAGTATTCCATTGTAGCATGATAGGCTGCTATTCAGAGTTTAAAATGTGTGTCACACTCTCTCAAACAGCCCAGACAAGAAAACAGCAATAAGAGCAATAAATCCAACAGTTTTCTGAGTGCTCTATTTGTGAATTGGACTTCAATTATGTTTCTCGCTCTCCACAGAAGATGACTCTCTCTTGCTCTGTTTTCCTTTTCTGCATCCCTCGACACCCAACACCTCTTTCTGGCTACATCAAATGCATGAAAAAAAACAAATTCCCAGCATTTGAAAGAATAGAGAGGACATTGATTTGGGGATTGAGCTGCTTCATCTGTAAAGAGGAGAGACAAAGGTTGTGCATTGACTGAGTGGCTGAAAAGATGGAGGGAAATCGGGGACAGAGACAGCATGCTGATCGATGGATGGGAGAAAGAGAGAAAAAGAGACGGGGAGAAAGTGGTTATGATTAAGGAAGGAGAACAGCAGGTAGAAGGGGTGCCATTCTTTGGTTACAAGAGAGTCAGGGTCACGTTGGCTTTGGAAAATAACTGCACACATGATCACATACTGTAGCCCAGAATAGTGAGGTGAAAGAGGTAATATAAACCAAATCAGTACTGAAAAATAAACCTCACTGGGACCTCTAACCCCAAGAACTGTTCACCTTTCTCAATATCTTGGAAAAGACAACCAAAAAAATTCTCTAATTGTACTATTATAGACAGAAAACATAGCTGTTAGCACTTGAGAACATCTCTCAAATTTAAAACGTCTGACATGTCTGCCAAAGTCTGCCTGACAAAATGACTGAAGCCTACTCTGAGAAAATTTCTGTTTTTCTTTGTAGAAATATAAAGTGGAGCCTAGTCATGCTGAAAATCAAAACAAAAGAAAGTTTTGGGATAACAAAATAAAAACATTGTGATGGAAAATATTTAACATTATGCCTAATCTCTATTTTTGGTTTACTACTCAAATAAGCAAATTGAAAGAAAAAGATGTTTGTGCCTCCACTGAAACTCAGGATGCATTTTGGATAATTGGCAAATCACACTGGAAAGCATGATCATACCGTTTTACTTTGTTATTTCTTTAAAAAGAAAAAATGTGGGAAAAAAAACTGTTAAAAAATTGGGGGTTGGCAAGACTATATATGCTTACCAAGGCTACATTTATCTGATGAAAAATACAATAAAAAACAAAATATTGTGAAATATTACTAAATTTAGTCATGGCAAAGCTGTTTAAAAGTTTAAAATTATAAAAATGCAAAAAAAGAACCATTTTCACTTACAGTTTTGTATTTTTTGACCACATTATGCACACAAGGGATGTGGAAAAACTAAAGAGGTGTGACTTCCTGTTTGTAAAGACAGCCAATAGTAGTTTGGGTGGAGGAGATGGGGTGGACCAAAAATTTTAAATGGAATAAGGTAAACTGATCATGTTGTGTGTTGTGACTGGTGGGTATATGTACCTCCCATTTTTTGGTAATTTGCCAGTCAAAATTTTTTGAGTAGATAGGAAATGTTTCTGATATGACTGACATGAGTGGGGAAAAAAAATGAATGAGGAAAAAAATAAAAAAGGACCTCATATGGCAGAAAGAAATGCTTGGCAGATGTCCACAACACAGTGTAAATCTGTAACGTCTCACGTTCCAACTAAAGGCTATGTTTGCTTCTCAACCATACGATTTAAATCTGGAATAACTTTAGTCTTCAGTGTCACAATGGTCCTTTATAAATCATACTAATATGCTGATTTGCCAATGTCAGTGTCTACAGTTCTTATTTTTGTGTTAACGGTGACAGATTTTTTTTTCAGGATTATTTGATAACTAGAAAATTTTTAAGAATCTCATTTATTTGAAATACAAAGCTTTTGTAACACTGCAAATGACAGATGTCTCATGTTACTTTTGACCAATTTAATGCATCCTTGCTGATTTTTTAAGTATTTAATAAACCTTTCTTACCCCAAACTTATGAATGGTGATTATATAAAGACAGCAGTACATATTTACATCTGATGTGTTCCCTATAGCTCAGATAAAACTACACAAACTGGAATACAGTTGAAGTTAAACAATATATAAATATATATTTATACATAATTAAAAACCTAATGGTACAACACCATCCGTGTAGATATAAAGACTCCCTAAAAAATCCTCACTGACAGTAATGGGTCCAAGACTCCCAAAGGATAAAAAGTCAAACTCGGTATAGAAAAGATGTTCTTCAAACTTGAAAATGTCAGAGCGAACTTAAAGAGCTCATTCCAAGAGGAAATCCTTGACCTCCTGAGCGCTTTGCACTATGTTTTGCAGACAAAAAGGGCTCTATTTAAACTTACCCACTTAAAAAATCTGAACCCTCCTCTTCCACAGAACCAGGGGTTGTCAAGCTCCAACAATGACAGAAAAGACCACAGAAGAAAACTGATCACAGTACACCATATATGAATACAACACACGTTCATGTTGCCTATTTGTCAATTATGGACCTTCACAGGTCCTGCTCACCTTTCACTTTAACTGTATGCAAAAGACAACATCCAGAAGAAAGAAATTCATGCAAATTTGAGACAAAATTAAAATAACTGCTTTCACAATTGATTTAAATGGGCTTTATATCATGGACACAACTAGCTGTGATACCTTTAAAATTTCAAAGCATAAAGGTGTCATTTAAAAGCATTTAAAGCACTTACATGCTTCGAAGAATGTCAAACGGGTTTGAAATGACACAGCGTTGTGTAAATGATGACAGAATTTTCTTTTTTGGGGGAACTGTTCCTTCAAGCCTCCTATCAGCAAAAGACCAGCAAAACACATTCATCTGACTGCTCAATTGTCTGAGGATGACAAGATCTGAGAGCCTTTGGTCCCTTTATTCTCACAAGCACACTTTTAGATTGACAGTCAGAAAAAAAGACACTTACAAATGCCTGACTACTTGTATAACACATAAACTTACAGTGACCTTTAAAGTTGAGATAGTGGTAGCCGAGGTAGTGAAGTGTGACAGACGAAAAGACCAGTCAGTAGTAGCTGCCTGTAGGGCCATTGAGCCGTTACCACATGCTGAGTCATCGGGGAAATAGTGGATGGTAAATCTAGAGGGTTTAAGCATAATAACAAAATCGGACACACATCCAGATGTCAAATAATCACACAGATCAAGAAAACCAAAGTGAAACGGAGGGAGGCAAGGGCCCACTGATAGACAAGCAGGTCCGTGGAGAGACAAGAAATTTTAATAACAGAAAGTATACACAAATTACACAGACTTTATTTAGTCCAAATTATTTTTTATCAAGAGAAATCACAAGAATGTTGCGGCGAATCTTTTGAGCCTTTGAGGAGCAGGCTTCCGTAATTACAAGCCAGATAATAACCTGTGTGATATTCTCAAATCGTCTTTAATAATGTCTCGTGAGGGAGCGTTGATGGTCTGCAAATGGGCAGAAAACTGATGGAGAAATTCCAGAGATGGAAACAGGGATGAAACGAAGCGACTATCAGTGAACTTTTCACACGAGGCCGTTCCCAGATTGCATGTCACTCTGCGCCTAATGAAAATGAGTTTTTATCTGTAAGAGCCTGGTCGTCATGGCCTCTTTTTTCTCTTCTCCTTTATGTTGTTAATTAGATATTCTACCGACAGACTGCGGAGATGTCATTCCTAACGCCCCGCGTAACATGCTGGCGAGATATTGGTCATGATTGTGACTCAATATATCGCAACTGTAAGGCTGCAGAATTAGACAGAAAAACATTAATTATGATATGAGTCTTTCAGAGAAAATCACAGCCACTGATAAAATTTATTATCTGAGACCAACCTCCTAGACTGTCAGTGAGTTTTTAATCATTTTTACAATTTTAAAATAAAACAATATGCTTAAATACATTATTATTTTAAAGAATACATTATATATTTCATTCATTATATATTATACACACAACATTATACACAATACACACACATATATATACATATACATATGTAAGTTATATTGCTTGCTATGCTGCATTTATTTAATGGAAAAATACAGTTATGTGACCCTGGAACACAAAACCAGTCTTAAGTGTAAATTTTTTTCGAAATTGAGGTTTATACATCATCTGAAAGCTGAATAAATGATTGTATTGATGAATGGTTTGTTAGGATAGGACAATATTGGGCAGAGATAAACCTATTTGAAAATATGGGATCTGAGGGTGCAAAACCACCTTTAAAGTTCTTAGCGATGCTTATTACTAATCAAAAATTAGGTTTTAATATATTTACAGTAGAAAATTTACAAAATATCTTCATGGAACATGATCTTTAATTAATATCCATTTTTGTCAAAAAAGAAAATCAATCATTTTTGATTATTGCTACAATTATACTCCAGTGACTGATATTCTGAAATATTATTACAATTTAAAATAACTGTTTTCTAATTTAACATATTTTTTAAATGTAATTGATTCCTGTGATGGCAAAGTCTTCAGTGTCATTTGATTTCTCATTATTATCATAAGTACCAGTAAATACATTTATGTAAATTAAAATTATTTTTCCAATTAATGCTGTTCTTTTGAATTTTCTATTCATAAAATAATTCTCACAGATTATATTATTTTGCACTGTTACTGTTTTTATTGTGCGTTGTATTCAAATAAATGCAGCCTTGCTGAACATAAGAGAATTCTTTCAATAAACAGGAAGTTAAAAATGATTATTACACGGCTTCGTGGAATACTCGATTCTGATTGGTCAGTAGCCACATTCCAAGGTTTGTTATTCCCAGATAACAACCGGTAAAACTAATAACACAGACTCATCCGGGTACTACGCATCTTCTTGACCATTAGTAATTATATCACTTCGCTGTCGCTGATAGTTTGGTGCCATTCTGTGGCTTAAAATTGCTTAACCACGAGTTAAAACGGAGGACTTCAAACATTAATTTCAACATGTACAGGAAAAGCAAAAGCAGTGGATTTCAGCAGTGGACAGAAGACTCGACTGACTCCCCGGTTAAAATAATTTTTTATTATTGTATTATATTATTTATTTATTGCTTTATTATTAACTTTTGGGGCAAGAAGCCGTGTAATAAGCGGGATAATGTACAGCTAGCAGGTTGTTATCGCAGAATAAAGCCTGACGCGAATTATCCACAGCCCGACACGAAGCGTAACAACTACTTCTAAACAAAGCCACAGCAGAACCACTGCAACGCCAAACAACACACAATAGTGGTGCTTCATTACTAAACCATACAGTGTTTTGAAGCAATAGGGCTGAATTACTGATTTAATGACTCACTCATAAAGACAGTCACTTGTCGCCACCTACTAGAGAAATTATCTCATGCACAGACCAGATTCAGGTTTGAAGACTGGAGCTGGCTGCTGTATAATAAGAAATATTTCCAAAAAAATGTTGCAGTTTATTGCTGTAGAATTACAATGACTCGTCACATCTGCATTATAGTAATCTCTTTACTGTGTATCTTGTATCTCTGATCTTCTGCAAAGCTACTACAACTGATCTGTTTCCTGTCATACAAACAGAGCCAAAAGGAACAGCATGGTGAAATCATGCCTGCCAGCATACAGCTTCTGTATGTGACCTCGGGTCTCTGAACAAATATAACTTGGAGGGGGCGAGAGAGAGAGGGGACCGGGAAAATGAAAGAAAGTGAACAAGAAAGAGAGAAGATGCATCCGTCATGTCTACAGCCAAGAATTCCTTTTAATTCAAAACTGAGTTCTCAGGATTCCTGTTGAATTGCTCACTCGCCCAGAAGTGACAGCACATAGTTTAAGAGCGTCATCATCCTTGAAGGCCAGTGCGGTTTACCATCAGCTAAATCTACACTCGAGGTACTGATGAATCTCAGCTTTGTGGTTCATGGCTGACTCATCTCCCCTCAATCAATCTTCACACATCTACTCTCATCCCACTTTCTCTTTAAACCAATTCCAGACTGTAAGGGCTCTCATGGTACAATTTACTAGTGATTTATGTCAAATTCATACAGCGTTCAGCATTTTTCAACTGGTGCACATCATTTAGAACCAGAATGAAGTAGGTAAAATCGAGTCAGCAAGTGGATGAGTGTTTTACTGTATAGTGCGTTGAAGCCCAAAAAGGGCAACGGTCATTTAGCAATTTTGACTTGTTTTTAGCCTATTTTTTGACTGAATTATAAAAAGATAACTTAGTAAATATACTGAAAATAATTGAAACTAAACAAAGTTGAATGGTTCAATCTGCTAGATTTGCTAGCAAATGTTGGAACTGGTTAAAAGCAGGTAAAACTCTCAGGTACTGATTACAGCTACTATGAAACACATGTGAAGGACTGACAAGATACGCCTTGGTGTGACTCACTGTCATGGCAACCGCAGAAAAGAGAGAGAGAGAGAGAGAGAGAGAGAGAGAGCAGATTTGATGGCTGGTTCCGCATTTTCTGTAAGAGAAAAGGGCAACTTACTGACATTAGCGCTGATGATTTCATCAATTTCAGCATTGAGGGGATTAAAACAGGTACTGGTTAATGAAAGCAGGCAAACCAGGTAATAACTGCAGGTGCCCTGTGTAGGAGTGAGGGTTTATGGACTGTACACACAATAATGAGGCATGACATGAGTATGAGTCACAGCTGTCTGAGAACGTACATGGGAGCTGGATTCACATTGACATTAATCGATCTCTTATAAAACTCTACTTATGTCTAAAGTCCTTTCAGTAAATGGTGTATTTAGAAAAGCGGGAATATTTGCCTTATTTACATAGTTTATATATTTTATATATATCATAATGCTTCACATTTGTAATACTTATATATTATTTAAATAAGAAATATTTGAAGAAAGAGATCATATATAAGTTTTGCTGAACTATACAGTAATTTTCATTTTGTATAATGAATATAAAAGTGTTACAGATATCCGAGATGGTGAGGATCAAAATGCATTTATAAGTGACAATTGAAAAATGAATCCAAAGACTGTAATCATAATCATCCTTCTAAGTAATCTATTACTGAATAAAGCATCAGCAAATATAATATCAAGCAAGAATGTAAGATAAAAGAGTTAATTGCATTGTTCATGTTAATTGTATCATTCATTTTTAATCACAGCTAGATGTATTTAAGTGCTAGAGTCTCTCCAGCCTGTGAGTTCACATCTGACCCTGACTCGCTCTGAAGAGACTTCCTCACCAGATGAAGCTCTCATGTAATGTGTAGACCCCGAGGTCTTCAGAGCCCAGGGAGCTCAGCGGGCCTTGCTTAAGGCTGATAATTTTCCAATCAAGCAGTTCAAAGTAAAGCATCTATAGCTCGCAACTCAATTTGGCTCAGGCTTTAACAATAGCTCTGAGTTTTTTTCCATCTCCCCCCTCATTTTCCCACGTTTCTATGCAGACATTTTACAACCAACAGTATATGACTGCTTTAAAACAGCCTTCCAACAGTATAAACACATTTTGCTAAACATTATCTTTTACAGAATACAATGAAAGATTTAATAGACATCTGTCAATAGTCAGCCTACTAGCTCTCACTGGTGAGGCTGCCATGACATAATTTATGTGAAATTATTAGTCACTAATGATATTCATGAAGAAAAAGAGTAAGAAGTGTGAATAATTAGTTAACCTTTCAAAAATCATCCAGCCATTCATCCTCGGTTTTGGAAGGAACAGGAAGATCTGCATACATTAGATAGCAAATTAGCAGTTCAGTACCCTGCATCATTTAACCCAAAAATCCTTTTTGTTCATTTCAGAATAATTACATGTAGCAGGGAAACAAATAAATAACCAATTAATTCTATTATTACTTAATCTGATAGAAAAATAGTGTAAATTGAGTTTTCATACAACTGCGTTTTTTATATTTGAGGAAGGTCATCATCATATTTGGGGGTCTATGGCATAAAATTGTGAAAACCACTGGAATATATGCTACTATATTATAGATAAACAAATGATATACAATTTTCAAGAACGTTGATGTCATTTATGAGGTAATGGCTTCTGCCAAATGAACACAAGAATTTCACAGACTAAAAGAACTGTGCCTTTGAAACAGATAAGGGCAGCACTGTCAAAGCCTCACGACAAATTTAAATGCTATTTGGCTGTAGGACCATTCAACCTAAATCTAAAGAGGCTTTTTATATATTCGTTTATCCTTATTAGTTGTTATAACCATGGACATTTGAGATTTAAACGTGCTCTGTATAAAGTTCTTGAATAACAAGGTCTTTTCTTGAATGGGTGAAATACAGAAAGTAGATTTGTGTCTAGTAGTGGGTTGTCTGATCCAGGTTAACATGTCAAGCACAAGAACCATCATGTCAAAACACATCACTCTAGTAAGCAAGGCACAGCATCAAGCACTCACTAACAGGCAATTTGATATTTTTGTAGCACTTAACATCACCACTCATGATCAGTTAATGTCCACTTAAGTGCAATATGGAGCGAGTGCAACAACATCTACTGTCACTGGGGTCTGGCTGCTCTAATTTACTGTAGCATCCTTTTTGTCAAGTGTTCTCATCCTGATACACCTGCTATTTTTATTAACCAACTACACAGTAATATCCAGTATTTGTAGCATGACATGGGAAGTTTATGGTAAAGCAAATAAAATTCAATTTAAAACGGTTAAAGCCAATCACCTCTTGGCAATACATTTAAATCACCACTGGAGGCATTTCATAAACTGCTGGCTTTTGTTGGTTTTAACTGGTTCATACAGTTTGTTTTAAGGAGTTTTGAGCACTTTTCTGTTGCCCAGTTTAAAACAAATTTGTTAGCTAAACCAAGCAACATGTATTTGGCTTTTTTTTTTAGCATTAGGAATAATAGTTTGACAAAACATATTTTGTGCAAGCCCTTTTACTAATATTTTAAGGTGGAATGTTACAGGGTTGAAAGTCACTGGAAAAATGCCTGATGACGTGCTTAACTAACAAATGTCATTGCACCACTCTCGTGCCACATTCCTGTGCTATGTGCCAAGAACAATATCTTTTTCTGCAAAAACATTATCACACATAATCGAAAATACTCAGAAAAGTCCATGTGGTAAAAACATTTGAACAATTACATCACTCTTTAAAAATACAATGTCAAAATCAAAATATGATGTCAAAAACTCAGAAAGATATAAGAAGCAATATAAGAAAGCAGAATGAAATCATGGTATTTGAATACATAGAAAAAAATAAAAAATAAAAAAATGCACATGAAACAGAAACACGTTGGATAATCCATCTAACAAATTACTTAACTATTTAATAGGAAATTGGGGTTTTTTTGCTGTAAGATTTACTTTGAAACAATTTCTAGTCAACGTAAAAAATGGCAATTTACAAATAAAAAGTAGTAAAACATTATCACAGCATTCATTTCTAACAAAATAATTAAGAATATTTTTTAGAATGTTGCCTTTCTATTGCTGCTCTGACAAATCACTCGTGTTCCTCTATTGTAGGTTTCTTTGAATAAAACTGAATAAAATCTGATTCATTCATAAATGTCAATATAAGTTGAACTTAAACTTGAGCTCTGTTAACTTAGCCCTCAGCTCTTGTACCTGAGAGATACAGCCTCACATGCCGATAAAGGACTGGAATGATCATAGCGTGACAGTAAAAGATCTCTGGCTGAGTGATAGAATCAAAGGTGTTTTTAGGAGTGTGCGTTTGGACTAATGAGAGATGCTGTGAGGAAAGAGTGACTCACAAACGCCTCAGACGGTGGTCATATACCTTGGCCTTCGCCAGTATCTGTTAGAGCACAATATGTTGTGTATAATTGCCCCTGATTTTACCTCTTCTTTCACTTTGTCAATTGCTGTGAGACCAAGAGTGCAAGGTTTTTTGCCTTGCAAATCGTGCACTATGTGCTATTGTTTCACCCTTTTTTTTCCCCCAGAAGATGAATCATCTGATCGGGGTGGTGACTTCTATAGAGCCCATCATTAAAACCAGCAATTTAAGATGACTGAAAGAAAAGACTACTCACCTCTCCTGCCGACTGTATGGTCAGTTTTACCATTTTAATAGCTTTTTTCATTCCTTTGCATCACTGATTTTTATGTCTGCCTGTAGAGAATACATCTAGAACAGAGGAAAGATAACAAGAAGAGAGGTCAGAATTATGAAGACAGTACATTCAGATCACTTGCACACACCTGCCGTGATGCTCAGTTCATTAGGTTATCAATGTTGAGGGTAAGACACCTTAGAAGCTGATAGCACCTTTGTAGTATAACATTTTCATCCATAATGGTCGTTATAACAGCTCTTTGAATGCTGCTTGAAAGGATCTATGAGAAAGGTTCGTCAGTTATGTGCCTCTGATAAAATACAGCTCATTAGGACTGTTGATGATTGGTTGTTAAGGAGCTGACTGTCTTGTAGTGTGTCTTTAATTAGTCTCTACAGTCTTTCGCGATTACTCCCTCTGTATCCACCTTTTTCCTCAATGCAGAAGTAAGCCTATGGGTGAGGCTTCCGGTTCGTTAGACGATGTAGGTTAATAACGAGGAGAATAACGACGTGCAATAAACGGTAAACCGTTTGCACGACAAACCAGTGTGTTCATAATTAAGAGAACACACTAAAATAACATAAGACACACTAATTTTCAATATCAAGCAGCAAAACGAACTGTTTTGTAAAGCGAATGAGACCGGAAGCTACACCACTGAATTTGCAAATGGCGGTGCCATTTTTACGTCAGGAAAAAGGTAGATGTTACCAAACAATCATCTTATCTGCAATTTTATCAGTTGTTTATTATTCACGCAACAATACATAACACTGTTATAGTTTTTAATAGCCATTGCTATAAAGCTGATAATATTGTCTAGTGCTTATGACTGTTTTTAGAATGATTTGTGAAAATTTAACTATACTGAATGACAGAGCATAAACGTCTTCATGCCTGTTTGCGTATGTAACCTAACGTTACTTCTAAAGTGTTAAATTAAGCATAAAAGACAAGTCCAAAGATGTTTGTAATAACTGGATCTGGCAACACGAAGGCTGCGCCTGCACCCTCACCCACAAAACTGACAAATCCAAATTAGGGAACATCAAGTTACACCATAGATTGATTGTTGTTGTTGTTTTTACACTCAGTATGATTAACATTAGGAAAAAAAATTATATCAGTCGAATTTAATACTGGAAAAAGGCAGACATTTAAGTCCAATGTGTTTAATTATTTCAGTTCAGTTTGCTTGACACAAACAACAACATTATAAAGTTGCATCTCGCTAGACAAGTAGCTTGTTGCTGCTGTAATTGCTCAGCTGTGTTTTCAGTACAGCTGACCGTGACTGTTGGAAAATAGATTTAGATAGAGGGTAGATTTCGCAACTTTTAGTTAGTCACTCCCCAACTTTGTGAGACAATTTACCTTTTATCTTGAGATCTGCACACCCCACTGAAGTTCAAAACAGGCATAACCCAATTTCTCCAATGCGTTTCTGTGCACACAGTGAAAAGGAAAGTGAAGGAAGAAAATGAGACTGTAATAGTGCAAGTCCCTTGCAGGTCACTGACCCTATCACTAAACATCCAGCCCAGAAGGGATAGAGAATGAGTCCAAAAATAAAAAGGGAAGAAGTGCAAGAAAGGGTGAATTATGATATTTCGCTGTTGTTTTTGTTGTTAAATATGCTGTAACGAAAGTTGAAGAGCATTTCCGTGGGCAAGAGAATGTGACTGTTCATCTCCACTATTGCTGTCAGCCCTGAAGTCATTATGAAAATGAAAAACACTGATGAAATAAAGTGGTGCCAAAGCATATTCGGAGATGAGCTCAGTAAAGGCCAGGGTAGGTCGCTGAAGATCTGACACTTGATGTGTATTGAGGATGCCAAGTGGACAGCTATCTGCTTTGGGTACTTCAGAATAATAGACCACCTGAATTGGATCTCTGTTACCAAAGCCATTCAAAACAGCACCTCCATTTTAATGTCATTTTTTTGGAAGGTTTAACCCATGCAGACAGACAGGTGGCAGACACAGGTACAGCAACATCACGACACATGATTGAAAAGCTATTCAGAACATTTAAAAACCGGCTCGAGAATACACAGCATCTGAAATTGCATTCATTGACTTTATCTGCATTGCCAGCTGTCACACTAAAGGCTATGCCATTTTACAGCATTCAAATGACTAAAAGGAAAAAAGAAGCGCCGTCAGATACTAAAAGCGTGAATTATGACCACCTAAAGATAATCTGACCTTCATGAACGTGCACTTGATTACATGTGCCACTTGATTATAAACATCACTGTCTGATGCATGCTGCGCCAAATTGCATTTTTGCACTACAGGTGAGCTTTGTTTTCTTATTTCTTTATTGATTAGTGTATTTTGCACAGACAGACTCTATTTTCACTCCTTGTCTCTGTTCCGAGGGAGATCTATATGGGACACAACTATGATAAATGGGGAATACGGTAACTGAATCTTAAATGAGATTTTCAAAACTGGTACAAGAAAAACATGTCAGGTTCTTGTAATTGTCCCTAAAGAGGAGAGCTCTGGGTCATGATTCTCTAAACCTTTTATTCTGTTTTATAGACATGCTTTACTATGAATTAATCAAGTATGTTTTATGACCTGGTAAATGCAGTTGAAATGGTTGATTTAATAATTTCAGAGTGCAAATAAAACTTGTACACTATTTACTAAAAGGTATTTGGGGGAACAAAGATGGTTAATCTATGGCATTGCTGTAAAACCCCTTTTGAAACCTGTTTTTAAGAGTGTACATGCAGTATTTTGGACTAATGTAAGAAACAAGGACTACCCTTTTAATTCTTAAATGAGTGTTTGTAGATAACCGTTCCACAATAAAGCCTCCTTGTATATTCATAAAGAGCTAAGGAGCAAGGTTTTTATAGCACAAATAAAGAGGAGCAGAGCGGCTCCTGTTAATTCTGTAGCATGGCAGAGCTCTTGTCTTGTGACCGTCTACCTCTGAACATCAGGGATATGCTAAATAACTCAATTCTAGCAGGATTTGTGCATCATTATGCAAAAATGGAAAACTGAAGAATTCACCACTACAGTTTGTGAGGTATTATGCCCATTAGAACACCAAATGGATTTTAAATACCATTCAACAAAACCTTTTCATTAAATATCATCCATTCTGACCATGAAAGCTAAAAGGTAAAATTGGCCTTGGTTTCTTCAGGACAACAAAGGTATACATTATTCAGATTTGAAAGAAAGTTTATTCCCTAGAGCTCATTTTGTGAAACATAATGCCCATCCTTCTTTCTCACAGATTCACCAATAAATTTGTATCATAAAGATAGATCCCTAGGATCAATTGATGACAAAATAAAAGCACAGAGCCTTGAATTAATATGAGATGTAAAGAATAGATACAAAAAAAATGTTTTTAGCAGTTTTTTGGTTAAAGTGTGAGTAATGAAGTCACAATGACAAATAATCCACAGGTACAGGTATCCAACAGTCTTTTTAAAGAGCAGGGGCGGAATAGCCTTGATACTTAAGTCAAGAAAGCTTTGCTTTATTCATATAATTACAGCTCAGGTTTAGTGAGTGTGCTGTAAAAGCATGCTGCCTCTGGAATGGCTCTGTGAGCAATACTTTTAAATCAAGAAGGCTTGACGAAACATACAATAATGGCCAAAGAGTGGGGGGGAATGAGTAATAATTCACCTTGCACAACCTTCAGTCTGTGAATGTAAATATTGACGTGAACTTGCTTTAAGCTGTCTGTAGTGTAGAACAGAACATCATTTCAAAATGATTCATTTGAAATGAGCTTCCGGTTAACAGACACAAAAACTGTATTAGATGGATCCCTCAAAACTGTAAGTTTTCTTGAAAACAATAAATTCAAGGGCTGATTCTTGGACCATCTATGCTGTTCTTTTCCATGCAACTAAAGTGGATAGACATTTTTTTTCTGTCCAGTTTTAAAAAGCACAATAAAGCACATTCAATGGCAAGATAGTCAGTTAATAATGACTCAAATTATACATGTATTAAAATATAGTTGCACAAGATTTGTAATGTGCTTTTATTTGCTTTTGTGGAACTTCATAGTAAAAAAAAAAAAACACTCTAGAAAAATCAAACTGGATATTGTTCTAAATAAAAAAAATTTTTTAAAGTTAAATGGACAATTTTTTTTGTGCGAACTATGTCTTTGATTATTATTCTCATAGACATAAAAGTAAAATATGCCACCAATATAAACACTGTGTCAAACGGTTGAGTCAAAGAGAAAAATAAATAAATCACTTCATAAAAAAACAATGTTATGCAAAGTTTCCAGAATGTTGCATCACAGTCTACAAATTACTTAGAGAGAGAAGAGTACGACAAGTTCTCTTGCACTTTGAATGTCCTTCTGGACTCTTTATTTCCCATGCATAGTTTGGACAAGTGTGTAGTGGAACGTTTTGTAGCTAAAAAAAAAAGAAACAAAAACAAAAAAACAAAAACAAAGAAAAAGGTTGACATTCATTATTTTTCCATCAACATTTTTAATTATTCACAAAGTATTTTAATTACCTTTCATTTGTTTTCGAATATTCTAAATTCACAATTAAGTCCTTCGGGGATAGGTTTGGACAAGGAAAAGTGCTGTAAAAACATAAATACATACAAAAAAGCTTCTAAAACTAAAACATTCAGCATTTTTTGTACAACACAGTGCAATAGAAAAGGGATCTGGAAAGGTCAAAGGTTTTCAGCACTGGTCTTTTGGACTTGCGACAGTCGCTAAATGAAAAAACAATGGAATTGTAAACGCCTCTGTGTGAGCTCACGACGGGTGCAGCATCGTTTCAAACCCACAACAGCATAGAGAAATTTACACTGTTCTCGTTTGCACTCGTTCCTGTTCTTACCGCAGAGACGACTGAGGTTGCTTTTTTGTAACACAGGAAATGGGAAACACCACTGGTAACATACACAAAGTCCACTTAGTGGGGGAGAGTGACGAGCATTGTGGACGTAAGTGACCCGTTGTTTCAGACATATTGACGAGAGTCTTTGTTAAGGCTTTGCCAAGGTAGCCTGCACAGGAGGACAGATTGCATGACGCTGTTCTTTTCAACATACACGCACGTGTAAAGGAGCATAAAACATCACTGAGTCATCATTAAGAATGCAAAATTGAAAGGGAGAGAAAAACAGAGCGAACGAGAGACAAGAGTGACATTGGGTTGCCAAGAAAGAAGCAATACGCGCAATGAGTCAGTTTCAAATTCTCTTGCTTTCAGTGGCCTTCAACATCATTCAGCAGTGTGCAAGACATCGATGTGAATCTATTCTATGCTATACTTCATTTCAAGGTTAAAAAGAAAAAGAAAGAAAGACCAAACAAACATGCTTTTCTTCGCATGTCCGTGACAGTTCGTCTAGAGTACAGATGGCACTTTTTCAGTAGGTCAAAAGGGTTATGGATTTGAATCAGTGAATGTTTTGCCAGGTGAGCTGGTGACTAGAGAAAACAAACATCTTACACTGTTCGAAATCCAAACCCTACAACCCCAAAACAGTCCTTAGATCCGTAATGCACATCCATCAGATGGAAAATGTCTGTCTGGAAGCAACGACCAAATACTGAGACAGTACAGTGTGTGCCGTCTTTTCCCGTACTAGACCAACACTTACAGAATTTCCTCTCAAGTCCCAATGATCAATGCAAAAAATTCAAATATGACACATTTTCATATGCAAAAACAAAAAAAACACCACACTGAAGACTGAAATGGTTCCTTTTGACAGTATGAAAACAAAAAGTCTTTCTTTCAAAAGAAGCTAGGTAGTATTTAACTCACATGAAATGCATGAGGATGATAGATGATAAATAGTTTCTTCACATTTTTTATCATTCGAAAACTTTCATCTTGAACTGGTAAGCAGATGACACCAATTTCAACTGGGTTACTCAGTAATTACACCTTTTTTTTCCCCGAGTCAGTGTAATGACAAAAATCTGCCAACCAGGTTCTATAAAGACCTCCACTAGGGGTCAGAATTAACCCCAAATCAGCGATTTAAAATGAAACAAAAATGGCTCAGTCACACAATCTTTTACCAATATACAATGCCATCGTTGATTAAAATGAACAACTTAGGAGTGATTAAAACAGCATTTTCAAAGCTAATTAAAGGGCATGTTATTTCCATCAGCAGATTTTTGAACTCACAGATGAAAGAAGTCTGCATGGAAGAGGGAATAGGTCAGTGGGGCACATTCTGTGTGCAGGTAGTCTCATCTCTTAGTGTAATACAAACTTGACCCATAACGTGTAATAAGTTACGATAGTAACAACACCAGATAACGCGGTCGGCATGAAGACGTCCGTATCTGGCTAGTAACAGTCCCGCTATCATGCTCTGGTCGGGCAGTGCCATGATTGGCACTTCTATGCATGAGAGGAATGGCAGAATTGACTGGGTAGAGGGCTCACTTGACATGTTCGGCACTGTGAGAGGAACAGTAGTATTTTTTGTGTGCAATGAAAGTAGAGAGGCTGCTGAATTTGATGTTGCACAGCCGGCAGTAGCGGGTGTTCCCGTTCTGCAGAGGAGAGGCGAGGGGTGTTTTAGGCGTTGTGTGGACGTGGCTTACAGCAAGGCCTGCCTTTTCAGGGAGGAGTGTGGGTAATGGGGTGTGGCCTAGCTGCCCTACCTCTCTTAGCGCTTCAGGCACAGGTGACACAGTTACTCCTGTAGGGGACAGGGCAGGGAGTGTGGTTTTCGGAGAACCAGACCCCACAGACTGGGGTTCTACTGGACTTCCATTAAGCACAGGCGAGGAAGGAGATGTTGCTTCCACCTTGATGCTCCGACCATTCAGGCTGTCCTTACGGTGCCGAGGGCTTAGTTTTTTAGGAGGGGTGAGAGAAGCTCCTTCCCGCGGGCTAAGGCTAGGACTAGGACTGACTCCAGAGGACTGTGTTGACTCGGGATGTTGTTGTAGTGTGAGCACCAGGCCATGAGTCGTTTTAAAATGTTCCATCAGATCACAGGTCAGTGGTCTGTTGGGAGGGCAGTAAGGACACACCACTGGGGAGGTGCTGGGGGTCTTTGGTCCCTGCACATGTGGAGGAGTGGATTCAGAGCCAGGTAGGGCGGATGGATGCAGAACCACTGTGGTTTTGCCCGTCTGAAGCCCTTTGGCATCAGGGTGCACCTCCACAGCTCGGTTTTTCGGGGAAGTGGAAGCAGGTCTCTTCAAGCGGCTGAGCTGTTCCATAGTGTGCGGTTGCAGGGTTGTTGCAGGGCAATAGTAGGTCTTGTGGGCAAGGTAGTTCTCGATGCTGTTGAAGCTAATGCTGCAGGCGGTGCACTTGTGGTAGTCAGCAAGGGGCAGAGTGGGAATGCTGCCCCCTCTCTGGCTTTCTCTAAGTCTGGGTCTTTTACTCAAGTCAATGGGTCCATCACCTTCAGGACTTGAGCTGCGTGTTGGGGTGGATACTTGGGGCAATGGAGGAATGGAAGGGCCCTCTTGTTTCACCCCCAGACTTGTTGCTGCTGGCAAAGCTGTGGCATTGGCCAAAGCCTCAGTTTGAGCCATGTGGATCTCGTACATCTTTTTGCGCTTGCGTGTGCGGATAGGTTGAGGAAGGAAGGCGGCCTTGCCAGAATTGGCCCTGTGGTTGGAGGGATCGTGTCTCGAGGCGCAGTAAAATCGCTTGTGGACAATGTAGTTATCATGGCGGCTGAACCGGATGTTGCAGGCCTGGCAGAAGGTGCGAGTGGGATCATCTTCTTGGTCTTCAGCGGAGCCACTTGGACTTTGGCTTCCCTCGCTGGCCTGCCCTCCCCCAGGTCCCTCTCCCTCCGAGGAGGATGAGCAGGTGGCCTCCTTCAGCCCTGGATCCTCAGTTTTCACCTCCACTAACTTGGGCTCCGAGGCCGTGCCTCCAGGGGCAGGATCAGGGTAGCTAGGAGAGGCCGAAGCAGCACGACTGACTGGTCTGGCCTGGGGTGAAGCAGCGTGAGCAGCGGGAGGAGCAGCTGCTGTGACCGCCCCTTCCTTCATTACACCCGCTGCCTCTCCTTGCTGATGCCTGCTAGAGCAGTAAAGTCTCTTGTGGACGTAGAAGTTGTTGATGTTGTTGAAGGTGATATCACATTCGAAGCAAGTGGCTCCTTTGTGAACGCTAGCAGGAGAACCTGGTGGGTAGAAGCTCTGCTGTCCAGCTGCTGGTCCTTGTCCTTGTTTAAGCCTACTGTGCACCATCTCAGACATCTTTGCCAGGATCTCAGATGCTTGTGGCATTATGGCAGCCTCAGAATTGAACATGTACTGCGGTAAGAACACGGCACCTCCAGGGAGAACCGAACTGCCTGTTCCAGGGTGTACGGGACTGGAACCTGGAGTGGGACTTGCTGGCTCCGTCTTAACCGCCACCGTGGGGCTCTTAGGTGAAGTAGAATGAGATGAGCTTGCCTCCACAGCATTTCCTTGAGGACTGCCTGCCTGTTCTTCTTCCTTCGGGTCGTTTTCGTAGTCTGAACATGGCTCCTCTTTGATATTGAGTTGGCCGAGGGGACTGCAGCCTTGAGAAGCCGAGCTGCCATTGGCTCCTGGGCTGGAGGAGTCCGGTTGGGGCACACAGGCAGCAGGCTCTGTCTCTTGCAGCTCTGGAAGCTCAGAGGAAGAAGGACTGCTCTGGCGAGGCACAGGGCTCCTCTCAGCTGGAACCCTCACTTCCAGGTGTGTGTGGACATGTTGCTGAAGTAGGGCAGGTGTATCGGCAGAGTAGCCGCACACTTGACATTTCAAAACAATGCCAGAGTCTCCTGGACTCAAGCCTGCCACAAAAAAGAGAAATGACAGACATTCAGATACAGGATGACTTATCATTAAGAATACTTATGTTTAAAATATGTTTTAACGGTCACCAGATCTGATGAATGGTTTTAGGGACAGGATTTTATGTGCGAGTACACTGTGTAAATATGTATTTGAGTTATTGAGACAATTTGAACAGACCATTGTATGAATAAAATGTATGGGTAACACTTTACAATAAGGTGTCATTAGTTAACATTAATTAATGTATTAATTAACACGAACAAACAATGAGCACTACATAATTCATTAACTAATGGTATCAAGCAAAACTTGTGATTTTAATAATGTATCAGTAAATGCTGAAATTAACATTAACAGATTAATAAAAGCTGTATAAGTATTCTTCATTCCTAGTTCATGTTAACTAATGCATTTAACTAATGTTAACTAATGAATCTTATTGTAAAGTGTTACCAATGTTTTCACTTATTTTGATATATTTCTTTCTAAATCCATTTTTCTAAACTAACATGCTTTAGTTAATTTAAAGAATTGCTAAAAGTATGGGGCTATATGCTGAATAAATTTGCCTATTTTAGACTGGATTTGTTTGCCATTTGCAGACTTCAGATATTAGAGCTGTTACCTGCAGCCAGAGGCAGTTTGGGTGAATACACCTCGTTGTGAGAGCCAGGCTGGCAAACCATGTGACTGGTGACCAGGTGGCTATACAGGATGTCTCGTGTTGTGGAGATGAAACCACAGCCGTGACACAAACCATTCAGGGAGTCTGTGTGAACCTTTAAGTGCCGCTCACAGTTCGCCTTAGTGGTGAAAGCCGAGAGGCAAATTAAACACACAAACGGACGCTCTCCTGGAGACACATTAAGAGACAAAGGCATACTTACAAATCAGTCATAAGGGATAATTTGCTATTACACAGTTACCAATGCAAGCGTGCCAATTTCAAGAAAAATAAATAAATAAAAAAACTCACCGCTGTGCGTTCTCATGTGGATCTCCAGAGAGCTGGCACTGGGGCAGCTTTTGTTGCACTGTGGGAATGGACACATCCTTTCGTTAGGATACGAATCTTTAGGCTTGTCCTGTGGAGGAGAGGCCGAGGTCTGCTGCTTCTGTCGGCTTGCACAGTAGTACATAAGATGGGCCTGGAGATTTCTTTCACTCCTGTACCAGATCCCACAGTCTTTGCAAGGGAAAATATCTTCTGCACACACAAAATACAAGAACTAAATATTTCTATCTTGAAAGGATATCCACTCATTTCTTGGTGTTGCTTATTTTTGTGCATTGTTAGTATAGACAATACTTAGATTATACAAATTAAAAAACTTTTTTATTAGAAAACTCATACTTAACAGAGAACAGTAATGTCTCTGTGTGATATGCTATTTATCCCATTTGTTTTAAGTGATGCACTTGATGCATTTAATCATAAGTGGGATATTTAATGTTTAGTAATGCACTCACTGCATATATAACCACACGCAAACACAATACACACACAATTATAAATCAGAGAAAGCATTCAGTATTGTTCTATCATCTCCACGGCAACAGGCACAGTGAGTTTGTGATGTGCGCAAGAGTGTGTGTGCACGTAATCGGGCCGATCTGGTGTCAGGGCACATGTTGAACAGGCTATATTTGACAACAACGGTCACATCCCAATTATCCGTCTACTCGCAGCCCAGCTAATGCAGCGGGAAGCCCAAAGTTGGGCTGATCATGTTTTACCCTTTAGCCTTATTTACAGTGATATTCATGTCTATATCATGGCATGTCTGTGTCCACTCTTCATGCAGTTTAGCAGCGGAGAAGGCTGTACCAGCCAATTAACTCTGCAGCTGTTGGAACTGACACAACACTGCCACCTACTGACTATGGGCATGAATGACAAGCAACTTAAAGGTGCGTCATGTTAAAAAACCACGGCATTAAAAACTTGAAAATTAATCATTTTCCTGTACTGTTTCATGGCTGAACTAAGGTCAGCTATCTTTCTAAATCCTTTTTGCAACATCTAGCAACTTAAAAAAATCTAATCTAATGCTGCTTACTTTTTTGGTGGACTGATTATTTCATGAACAGAAAGTTCAAACGATTAGCATTTAAAATAGTAAAGACTTTCACCTTGCTACAACAGATTTGTCAGGTCTAATCAATTTAATTAATCCTTCAGGAATTAAAGGATTACAAAAAAGAATACCGAAAATTACGAATACCGTGGTATTTTACATATGTACACTGTGGTACTGAAAGTTTCTCATATTCATATACCATGGTATATCATGTTATGATCATTGTGCATGTCTATTAAAACAGTATTAAAAAAAATATTGCCATCTAATATATAGCAATCACAGTACTTTTTGTAGAAGCAGAACTGAACGAAGAACTTTTACTGTCAAAAAAACAAGCAAAAAAAACCCATGAACATTAGGTGCTATGCGTCATGATTTTCGCACATATGCACAAACCCGATCCACCATCCCTAATCACAGATGTAAACATACTCATAAAAACGCAAGAAACTGTATAGACATGTTGTGTTTATCAGCAAGCAGTGACTCACTATTAATGACAGCAGTTGCTAAGATGGCAGCCATGCCAGCCTGTTGAGGGAGGAGCTGGATCTCAGAGTGCAGAGCAGCGGGGTACGCAGGCTCCTCCTTCACCCGCAGGCTCTGGGTCTGACTCCCTGCTGACTGATCCGCGGTGGAGCAGGACAGCGTTGCGAGAAGTGCATCTCCACTGGACAGCTCCTGCGTCAGCTTACAGAACAACGCTCCTCCTGTAAAACAAACAGTCGCTGTTGGAGTCTCCAATGAATACCACCGTGAATGTGAAAGGTGCATGTGGGAGTGTTTTGGTTTTGTACCCTGATTGTAGATGATGCAGTTTGACTCGGTGGGGCTTGAGGTTACAGGAATCCTTTTGAGCCAGCAGTCTGCCACCTCACACTCCAGAGACATTACAGGCCTCTAAACACACACAAAGGGAAAGAGAAACAAGGTCAGCCGTGCAATTTTAAAAGAACACAGACAGATTTAGAGCTACACTTCCGGCAGATTTAACACAGAGGTTATACAAAAGGCACTGTTATATTAAAATGAAAGCGATTTATGGGTAAGATTTCTTATTTCCTGTTTTGTAAGCTGGGTTAATTTGTGTCCTTTATGCTTACTATGAAAAGACTTTGTCAATATGCATTTATCTGTCGATATGCTGGAATATCTTTAATGCAGTTCTTTCCTAAAATGTTGCTTTTAAAATCTTTAAACTGAATCCTGAAATTAAGTCAAATCCATTATGTAAAACACGCAAATAATTTATCAACAATTTCTCTACAAATATATTGTAAAATTGCCTGAGTGCTATTTTTAAGATGAAAGGTGCAAGTTCTGTTTTAACGTACAATTTCACATTCACAGAATGTAATAAAGAAACATCTTTCATTTTAATTTCAAAATCATTTATTATAACATTTTCATTTTGAGATTTGCCATTAAAGCAGATATAAAATAAGCTTCTGTGAGATACATAATTATAATAATTACATATATTATCATTAGTAGCAGTTTTATGTTTAAATTAATATTAACTTACGAATATATGTAACATCAGCTTTTTTAATTAGTCTTGCCTTTAAAATAGACAATACTTATCTACACTTCAGCATAGTATAGACTCATTTGTGGCTTTCTATGGATTGTTAACACTTTAGCCATTGAAAAACCCTTTTGGGTTGAACATTACTAACTGTCCTCGGTTCCCATACATTTTCTGCTGTCTATACACTACAAAACTCCTTTTGAATTGCACTTTTCAAGAGACAACCACCTGTTTATCTGTGACAGACACTGTGACATTTTTTTCAGCTTAAGAAATGACTTTATGTTATGTTCAAAGAAATACAAATAGCACGTTCACATTTAATCCCTTCTTCCTGATACTGTGCCATTAAAATTCAGCATCCAGCATGCCTCCTTTAACTTTCAATATCATATAACCAGAAATACACTTCCTGACCAACAAGTCATTTTTAATCATTTTAATTTTAACCACATACATTAAAAGGGTAAAAAAAAAAAAAAAGGAACAAAGAAATCCTAGTATAAAGGACTGGGTGAAAAGAGTGAGGAACAAAAAGTAGGAAAAGCAAAAACAGAAAACCCCCAAGAAAACCTGAGTGTTAGAAAAAGGGGATATTCATGTGGGTACAGCAGATCCATTTCAACTGAACATTTTCAGCAAACTCACCAAAGTATGCAAAGGTAAGCTGTCAAATATCCGAATAAACACACCTGGACTTTTCCACACAAGTGTTTCCTTGTTTAGCTCTAGGATATACGTTGACAGGTTTAATGGGAAACACCCCCATTCAACATCGGATTTAACGGAAATTTTCACTCACAATGAACTGCAGAATGATTAACAAACTGTGTCCCAATCCAACAACAATAAAGGCATTAAATGGAGCTGATAACAGTCTGTATATAAACTAAAAGGAAGGGTTTTTATTATGTTCAAATTCACATAATTGATAGACTGATCCATTCCACTAGGTGGCAGCATTTCTGCAGGGCCAGTTCAACAACAGCCTCTTATTGAAGAAAAGCTCTGCACTCATTCATTCACTGGGCTACACAAAGTTAAAGACTTGCCCTTGGGGAGACTACTCCTTCTATCCCTGACATGCTACCAAATCAACTTTAAAGACAGGAGAAAATGAAAAGACATTAGTTCAACTGTGTAAAGGAGGATAAAAAGCCACCAGTCGAGAGGATGAGGGGAAGAGATGGGCCGCAGAGGAGGACAGCTGAAGGGTTTCTTTCTAATTCTGTCTGTTCTTGCCTGAAGATACAGTCCGTATTGCATTTCATGGGGAACTAGTGCTGATAAGGAGATAGGGCTCCTTTTGTTTTAATTTGAAACCCAATGCTGGAGCCGTCTGTGGCATAAGTGCTGCGTGCTTCTGCTAATTTGTTTCAGACTCATTTAACACGACTCGACTTTAAGCTTCACAAAAGGAGAGGGCAGCCTGGTCAGCCCTCGCCTTTGACAAAACACTTCCAGACAAACGCGCTCTCTAATTAAACACACACACATATTGACACACAGACAGATTTGCATGTGCAGATGCACACAAGGAGTAAGTGAAGATGTAAATGGTTATGACCTGCTATCAATAGCGAACAGGAACCGGTTCAAAACAATCAAGACGATCAGAGCGGGTCCTTATTTTAATATGTATAAATAAAAGAAGTCTTTAAATGGCCAGGTGACTATATAAAAGGCAAAAAAAAGACCATACATTCTATTTCATAGGACTCAATGTTTTGGTCACATCACAGCATAGGATTTTCTTTCAAATTATTAATACAATGTTTTACTAACTTTTTAAAAGAATTGTAAGAATGATCATCTGACAATGAATTAATTGGCACAAGTGATTCCAGACTATAAAATACAACATCTGTTGTGATTTGCATATCTTCTAACGGCCTTCACATCAGTGGAAATTTCATCATCAGAAGTTTATCTTGGAAAGCAAATGTTTCAGCTTCAGAACTCCATGTGGTGACAAGTGGAAAATTATACATTCCCCTGTGTACAATCCAGGCTCATGTAGTCTTGTGCAATATCATGGACGCTCTTGGTGGCTTTTTTGACAACATGAATAGTTTTTTTTACTGAGGAATAACAAAGAAAACATTAAAAATTAATTTTTGTTTAATTCAACAGTTAAATCATTCTGCATTCTGTGTTTAAAAAAATCTACTAGCACGGTAAGACAAAACAGACTTAAGATGCATTCTCTAAAAAAAAACAAGTGCATTTTTAAGGCATTGAACTGGAAAACAGACTAATTAAAAACACACAAAAAAAATTTTTTTTGCAGTGCACCGGCCAAAGGCAGTTAAATTGGGAAAATACAGTTTTCAGTATTTAAAACAAAATAAATAAATAAATTGCATGACTTAATGCAAAAAAGAAGTGTTCCAGAGGGGGAAAAAACCCCCAAAAACTAAAAAGTATTATTTATTTTTTTTAAAATATATGTACATTTATTACACTATTCTTTGTATCATATTACCTTTGCATCAAATTACAAAAAAAAAAAAAAAAAAAACAGTTTACACTAATGCAAGAGTCTATAGATGGTAAATTTAACATCGTTCTCTCTTCTGACTGCCGTTATCAGTCTCGCTCAATTTTTTTCCTTTTATTGAAAGTCATATAAAACGCTTTCGCTATTTGAGCAAACGGAAATGCAAAAAATATATTTGCGGTACTCTATCATTTACTGCTCTTCAAGTTAACCCAACTATGACGATTTGCCCTGCTGAGAAACAGGAAAACCTGAAAAAGGCAAAGTTACCAGCTAAATGAAGAACAATATGACACTTTGTGAGTGTCAATTTTGGATTCTGCTTAAATGTATCTAAACATCATATATTAATACTCATAAATCCTGCTTGAGTTAAACCCAAGTGTCAAAGATGCCAAATGACTGGCAGCTTGAAAACAAGATGTAATGCAACAAGCCTGAACATGTCTTAATGCCACCTCAGTGCGGGTGGCTAAAAGACAGTGTGAAAAATACACCGAAGACTACCCTAAAGGAAGAGCGCCACATGTTTTAGAGTGCAACCCTGGTGTTGGTGAATATACCCCCCACCCCCTGACGCACAAGGAACTAGGGTACTTTGAGAGCGGCGCTTTAAGCCCCACCGAGTATGGAGCTTTGAGGAACAGTCTAAGCCCCCTCGTCCGAGCCCTGCTCCCTCATGAATATTAATGACGACGGCCGTGCTTTAATCTGCCTGATCCCCGCACTGCTGCCGCCGCCCTGATAGCGAATCTAATTATTTGGTCTGATATTAACCAGCCCCCTCCCTCTCACCCTCCTCCTTACACACGCACGGCATCAGGAAAAGAGGTAGATGCACCTTTCCACACATACTTGTGCACCACCATCATACCACAACACCTTAAACACACTCCCAGAGTCAAGCCTGGCGTGTGCAGCTCACAGCGTTATCATTCTTAAAAACACCCTCCTCTCGTTTTGATAAAAGTTGAATGCAAATGATTCTTGGCCGATTTTCGTTTCTCATTTTGCACGTCTCCTTTCGGCATGGAAAAAAATTCTTTCACGTCTCCTTTTAAAGAGAGAAGCAGGACCGTATCTCTCAGTGACCTACAGTATGACCCCTCGAGTCAAATCCATCCAGGTTTACGGAGCCAATTAAAACCCATCAAATTGACTGAACTCATCTGCCGGCAGTCAAAGAACGGGCCAGTCTTTCTGACATTCTTAGAAATCATTTATGCATCTCTGGAACGCATACATTCCTTATGCTTCACTTGTGATGTTTAACGCATTAAACTGTGTGCAAATATACTAAAACCAATGCTAATTATGATACCGTGGAACAAGGTTTTAAAAGGTGTTACAGTGTGTAGTCCTGCAGTTGTCTATGATGCAACACTTGCAAAGAAGTGAAGAAAAAAAAAAAGCTCTGGTGTGTCATAAAATAGCCTTTGTTAGCAGGCGCCCACTCAGTGTTAATTGTCTCAATTGACTGGAATTACTGAAGAAAAATGTTGTTAGACTTTGCGATAATGACTATGAGATGAAAAAGATGAATCACAGCTTTAATGTGACAAAAATATGGCCAAGAAATGAAATGAAAATAAAGGAGATTTATCTGCTCTAACTGAAAAAGCTGAGCACCAGCTCGTACAAAAAGTAACCATGTTTTTATTGTAGTAGAAGTGTAGTAACCATGGCTGTATAACCACAGTTTTACTACTAATACCATGATTAAACTATGGTTAATCTGTGGTTACAATGGTTTAACTATAGTAACCATGTATTTTACTGTTTTGCTAGTAGCCTGAATAGCTTATTTAAACATATACAGCTGTACATACACAATAGGCTACAGATTAAAAGTTTGCCTTTTTTTTTAAATACATATTTCTGTGAATTTTCAGCCATCATTACTCCAGTCTTCATTCTAATATGCTGATTTGGTGCTCAAGTAAAATTCTTTGAAAACATTTGTAATGCTTATTTCTGAGGAAAGAAACATTTTCAGGATACTTTGGTGAAAAGAAAGTTCAAAAGAACTGCATTTATTTTAACATGAACTTCTTAAGGTCTTTATGTACTGTCACTTTTGATCAGCTGAAGCATCCTTATGGAATAAACTTCTAAATGGTACTGTATGCTTGAGAATAAGTGATATCAACAATATCAACTTACTATTACAACTTTAATTTATGCAGAAAACAGAAAAGTAAAAATATTTAGCACATGACAGAGAATTTGGTCTGTGACAGTCTGTGATTTTGCACATAACCAACAGAACCATAATCAGAAAATCTGTTTAAATTTGAATTGATACGTGGCTGTGACCCATTAAAAATAGCTTAATTTGTTTCCAGGGATTAATTTTATAAGTTCAAAAAGCAGCATAAACATCAGAACGAGGATTCACGGTCACATCACACGCAGAGCTTGTGCAAACAGAGAAAAATATAAGCTATAAAAGAAATAAAAGGCCCATATGCCAAATATATATTTTTGTAAATAAATAACAAATTAACAAAACGAAAGAAAAAAACAACAACACAACAAGTAGCAGCCTATGCAGAATTGCAGTTAATTTTTGTGATGCGCTCTTGAAAGCGGCATCCAATTATTTACAAAAGCACAAATTAAAAATATTTAGAATAGTTTCGAATAATGTCATATTGCTGAATGAGTATTGTATTCTGAAAAAACTTAGGCCTAATAAATTAACTTTCAAAGTATTAAAAAGAATCATCAAATTAAGATATTTAAGTTTGAGAGGTAACTCGTCTTTTTACCATATATAAAATTTTAGATGCAATAATATGATGCAATGATTTAATGCGCTTATTAGGCTAAGGTGCTTTGATATGAGCAACACCACAAACACGTATGTTTCCAATAGGCTAATTCTGTCATGTGACACTACATTTATTTGCGTTAAAGCGCTAAATATTTTTTCGCAAACTCCTTGGATGGAAACCTGGCTTATGACTAAAACAAAAACTAACGCTGCACTCACTGTACAGTGTGTTTCTTCAGAAACAGAGTCCTTTCTCCCTTTCTTTCTCATTTTTCTGCATTTTACTCCAGCGTTATCTTCTTCTGTTCCTGTTTCTCCACTATCTCCACCTTTATCCCTCTCCTCATCTGTCCATATCCCTCTTTTCATGCTCCGCCACACTCTTTGTCTCCATCTCCTTCTCGCTATCTATTCCTCTCCATATCTCTCCACACATCCCTTTCTCACTTTTCCATCCCCCTTGCTTTCTCCTTCTCCCAATCCTATCCCTCTGTCTACCCCTCTCTCTATCTCCTTTCCACAGGAAATGGTTTCTTTCCCAAAAGGGGGGGGGGGGTTAGAAAAGGGGTTCATACTGTCCCAAACAAAGAGGTCAGTGTGTGAATCCTCCAAAAATACAGAGAAGAAAAGGAAGGGCGATAACAATCAAAAACCTTCTCTCATCCGCCTCTCTCACACACATATCCTTTTTTCCCCTCTCCTTTTCTCCATCTTTCTCTTTTTTTCCAAGGCCTCGTTCACACACATCCAAACGAGCACACATGTATGAACCCGAAGCACATAGCAGCTCATGTCCTCATACACATCCCTCCAAAGAAAACAGCATCCAGGTGTTATGAGCAGCATGCAAATGGCATGTAAAAATGGGAGACTGTGATACTTAAAAAGGTGTGATAAGAGATTTGAAAATGAGGCACTCTTGGAAAGCGGGCTCCTGATCCGCCAGTGATTGAGTTTGGAGATAGAGGAAGGTTTCCTCTCTCCACTCCCCACCCATCATATCTCTCTCTCTGTCATTTTCTCTACCGTAAAGCATGCAAATCCAAGTACATGACGATCAAACATTAACTGAACGTCTCAAGTGATGTGTGTTGCTGCCTCCCGAAAAAAACGAGGATGCATTGAATTGATCAAAACTTACTCACTTTAGAACTCCCTATTTAACAAAAAATATTAAATATTAACCCCAAAAATATTTTATTAAATATTAACTACAAAAATATTAAGCAGCACAACTGTACTGAACGATTCTTGAGCACTAAATCTCAAAAGAATGATTTCTGAAGGACTGAAGACTTAAGTAACGGCTGCTAAAATTCAGCTTTACCATCGCAGGAAGAAATTTACTTTTTAAATATTTTAAATAAAAAAACTTTTATCTTAAATTGTAATAATATTTGACAGTTTTACTGTTTTTTTTACTGCATTTCTGATCAAATAAATTCAGTCTGCATAAGAGACTTCTTTTAAAAACTTTTTTAACCTATCCTAAACAAGAAAAAAGAAAAATTGTGTAAGATTTGTTAACAGAAAATAATGCATATATTGAATTAATTTAACAAAATAAAGGGAGGAGAGGTATATGCTTATTTGATATTTCGTAATTAAAAAAAATACATATTTAAAATTTTTTTTTTTTTAAATGTCTCACAAAATATTATTTGATAAATTCTTAATAATTAATTAAATATTTATTAAATTATATAATTAAAAGACAAAAACACTTAAAAATAACTTGCCCCCTGGGTCTGTACACCTCATCCATGTTTTGTTAAATTCTACAATTTTTTGCACACCTTTTGATCAATCGCTCAACATTCAACATCATCTTCTGATGTCCTCTACATTTCTGAACTTCTACGGGTGGAGAGCAGGGAAAGGTCCTCCGAGTGGTCCACAGGTGCCAGTGTGTGATGCTCTCAATTGGACTCCCATTTGAAGCCTGACTTGCTTCCCCTTTTATCATTATGTAGATAATTGAGAGGGGCAATAATTAAGGGTATTCATGCATTCCTTTCAGGGAAAAGCATGTGTAGCGAGGGGTGACTCTCCGAGATCACTCTACTGACAGATGTAGATAAACCAGAGATTGGGATGAGGGTAAACAAACCCTGTTGGTGCGAAAAAGAAGGTTGTGTGAGAGAGGAAAAGAGAGAGAAGATCAAGAGCACTCACCTTCACGTGTCCTTTGTGGGGTGGCAGAGAGAGGGGGGAGCAGGGCTCCCCCAAAAAAAGTGGGCTGGAGAGCAGTGGGTGGCGGGGCTTATCGGAGCAGTTCTCCTGGAGAGATTATTGGGGGATTAGTTGGGACGCTTGTTTCTAAAACATGATGAAAAGGCGCTCGGTGCATGATAACGCTTTGAACTCCCCACCCGCTACCATCGTGCCTTCAGGCGACGTTCCACGAAATAACAGGAGATGCGAAGTGGAAAGAACAATGGCGACGTGGAAGTGGGAGTCTGGAAGTAGGAGTCGTTCTGTACTCACAACTAGCGAATGTTTTTTTGAGCGGAACTGTCAGTCAGGCTTTTTCCGCTCAAAAATGTCAACATCAAAAGTAGGCTAATCGTGGCATCAATGTTTAGCGTACAATGAATACAGATGCATAAGAATACATGTTTAATAGGTGGGGTCATTAAGATTTTTTAAAGAATTTTTTTAAAGAAACTGTTAATATATGTACTGTTGCAAATGCAAATAATGCAAATAAATGCTGTTTTCTATCAAATAATCCTGAAAAAAAAAAATTCCCATAAAACTATTAAGAAGCTCAATTGTGTCAGAATTACTAATTCTAAGAAATGTTTCTTGAGCACTCTATCAGCATAGTAGAAATCATTGTTTCTTGAACACTCTACTATGCTAATAGAGTGCTCAAGAAACAATGATTTCTGACTGATCATGTGACACTGAAGACTGGAGTTATATTTGCATAATAATACTGCTTTACTGTATTTTTTTTTTTATTTAAACATTTTCCAACTCTAAACATGAAAGTGTACAATATAAGCATAATATTACAAAATTACGTAATATCTTAATAATCATAAACCAAATTATTTTTAGTAAAAATGCATGAATACTTTTGGACAGTTCAGTCACACTTAAAAATATTCACAACAAGCAGCTAGAGCTAAATTCACTTTTCTACTTTCAACTGGTTTGAGATTTTAATGGATGTTATGTAAGTTTCCCTCAAATTCATACAAGTCTCCTGGCTTATTTTATAATAATACTAAATGCATCTTTTTTGTCCAAATGAGCTTTGCGCACACTGTAGCTCATTAACTGCTTTTTTAGAAGTCTATTGAAAAAAACAGGTGTGTTTATAACAGTTATTTCACAACAGCTTCAAATGTGGCTCATCCAATCAGATTTTGGAGCTAAAACCTTTGTAACAGTGATAATGGATCTGTTCTAAAAAGAATCTTTCAACCAAAAAAGAAAAGAAGAATTTTTTTTTTTACTGGAAACAGTGAGATGGCAGTTCATATAACGTTTTCCAGTCTTTGGGTTATCAAAGACACATTCAAATAGATAAAAGATGTTATGGTGGTTTCAGTAAAGATGCAAATAATAAGATTTACATAAAACAGCCAACTGAAAGTGATAATCAATACAAAAGGATCTGTTTTTCATAGATGGCACATTCATCTACTCTCTTAAATGTTTTAAACTACCACAAACTCCTTACACGCACACATTGTATGACCAAAACAAATACAATTATGTATGAAAGTGTATTTGGAAAGAATCCAATATCTCACTTGACTTCAGTGTTTACAAACAGCCCACGTTGCTTTAACCCAAAAATGTCTCAGATGCAACTCTACAACAGAGAGACTGAGAAATGCACAAGCACAGCCGTGACAGGACGGACCCTGACGCCCAGTGACCCCAGCAGCTCCAGACTCAGGAGGATGTGGAGGGACGGCGAGAGATGGCGTAGGAATGTGAGATTCGACACACTATCTCTGCCAGATACACACTCCTTCAGCGAAGAGATAGCAGAGCGAGAGCAAACGCGATAGAATGCGAATGTGAAAGTTCTGAGCCGAAAATCATCAACAAAGCCCTGCCTTCGATAACGAGATTTAAAAAAAAAAAGAGAAAGAGAGAGAAAGAGGAAGGGAGAGAGATTAGGAGGAGGTGAAGGAAAGGTGCAGGGAGGGGAGGGAGCGCTGGGTGCACGGCCTTAGAAATTCTCATAATAAATGAAATCTTAGAAATGAGAGCCTATCAAGTAGAAATCAATCACTGGGGTTTGTTGTCCAAGAGGATGGCGCCACGCTGAGATAATAGAGAAGCGTCCGTCTGGGGGTTGGGGGGTGGGGGTCTAGCCAATCTCGTGCAGGAACGGCCGAGCGCAGTTCAGGGGGAAAAAGATGACACTCGCTCAAGACAAGCTCTGCCATTTGCATACACCCATACTCCCATGGATTACTCCTCACTTTGAATCAGTGCCACACAGACGTCCGCCCATTCATCCTCAATTTAATAGCTTAGCCAAGGAGGTGAATGATAAATTCATTCCGGTTTTACTTAACACTATACACAATACTTGTATTTCTCTTCCTAAACACACTTGAATCAAACCACTTTGGAAAACGACATCATATGCAATTTTTGTATGTATCCATCTTCTATGGAAATCAGCCAAAGTGAGTGTGTACGGGCCTGTGTTATCTCCCAAATGTTTGAGAACATGGTCTGAGCCAGGAAACCTCTCCCATAGCTGACATCACATGATCAGATAGACCTACAACATATGAGTGATACCCTAAAACAACACAAGGCTATGGTATATGGTAACGTGACCACTGATATTATTTTTTACCAGGGATATTATAACTAATGCTATGACACAACAGAGCCGAGATAGGAATCTTAACCAAATAACCAAATAGATGGCTGACCCCTAAATATCCCTCTTACCTCATCGGCAGGTCCATCTGTGGTCTCCCCTGTTTGGATGCTGCCAGAAAACGGACCCCACACGGTGTCACTTGACAGGTCCCTGAGGGCCAGGACCTTGGAGTCATCAGCACTGCCGCTTAACATAAGATCATCTGTTTACACAAAGAGCAAAAAAGAGTGTAAATACATCAGAACAACAATTAAAAGCAGGTAGAGCAGGAGTGTTAGTTTGCTTTTTGTTTGGCAGCTATTGCTCTTATTTAAGTAAGGAAGCACTAATATTACAATTCAAGCTGATAAGCCAATAAGTTGAGAATTATTTTCAAGTTATGGCTGATAACTGATAAATGGACACTGTTAAAAGTCTATATAATTTTGTCTAAATGAATGTAAAAAAAAAAATAAAACATCAAAAACCAGTCGTTTTCTATGTTAGAGCTGAAATTAGACAAACATTACTTCTAACATATTGATACTGACACCAGTAAATAAAAAAAGAAAAAAGAAGAATTAAAACATTTAAAATTAATGTGCGCAAATTATAAATATACATAAAATTTTTAAAAAGTGAGAATTTAATCATGTGGAATTAGATTCTGCCCAAATTAAATCTAAATGTAAAAAATAAATAAATAAAATAAAAAAATCCAATAACATCATATATAATAATGCTGTATGTATTAGACTGCTACATAGTTCAATAAAAAAAAAGGAATAATAATGGTAAAAGGAAAAGAAAATCCCACAAAGGGACCTCATCTACGAGCAAGAATACCATAGTTACTTTGAGGCTCTTTTGACTTGGTTTGGCCAGTATGCAAAACCTACGCAACCACAAACTAATGTGCTAAAACCACTTGGAACATTATTGCGCATCAATTCCATGATTGTCTACTAAGTCTACTACCACTAGGGGGAGTTTGGCGCTCACCGAGCAGTGACACTGGACCAAAACACAGAGAACTTCTGTACTTCCTATAAGAGATAAGTGCAGTGTGATGGGAGTCAAGGCTTTGGTGAGTCACAAACGCAGGCCTGACACAGGAACAAACACAGGCTCCACAAACAAAGATATGGAGCAGCTGACACAAAAGCCAACCGTTCACTCAACCTAGTATAGTATATTTAGTATATAGTATATTTAAATTTTAGATACATTTATTAAAAAAGCTCGATATGTCCTCACTACAGTTGGTAACTTCTTCAGAAGGAGCTTCACTGAGGAGGACGACCTGTGGTGGTGCTCCAGTCCATTCCAGCATCTTCATCCCAATGTAGGTCTGTTTAACTACCCCCCCCACCACGTCTCGCTTTTGGGGGTCGGGCTAAAGTGCTGTGTCCGATAAGAGTGTTTGTCTAACACTCTCCATGTCAAAACACTCATCTATCTTCTCTGTATCTATCCCCACCAGAGAACAACAGACAGACGCTGATAAAATGGCTTTCCCACAGCCAAGATGTGGAGCGGGGGAGGGCGTGAGGGAGAGAGAGAGGGCAACAGGAGCGAGAGAGAAGGGTACATAGGTGGAACACGGACGGCACAGAGTGAGACTTGCCAGAAAATATAACAGCAGTTGGAAGTATTAAATGATTAGTTATAAATCGATCAGTGGTGGGTTGGGTTGGGGTGTTATTAATAACAGGTTGGGCCTCGATCAGTAGTCTAAAGTCCAGTGTCCTACATCTACAGCGCAAAGCTCCTATCTACTGTATGTCTTCTAATCTAAGCCCAGCATCAGTACCCACCCTGACCTCTCACATGACCTTATCTTATCACTACAGCAGCCATTATTACCAATAGACTACTCTAAAATAGCAATAGCATAATTCCTACATAAGCAATTCCTACACCATCTGTTTTTATTATAGCTCAGCAGATGGTGACAGTAAACTTAGCTTTTCAAGAGAAAAAATAAATATATATAAATAAATTCTGAATAGATGAATTCAAACAAACAAGTCCAAGTAAAAAAAAGAAGAAGCTTTTCTTGTTTTTGCAATTTATTTTTACTCTAAAAGTTGATTCTCATTAGATTATATATAAGTGTGTTGTAGTTACATTTTGTAAAAGTTAAGCCACATGTCTATTAAAATAATTTTATTAATAGTAAATAATAATAGTAACTACTGTATAAGTATTATTACAAATATACACTAATAAGTATTAGGACTAACGATAAATCAAAATAATTAATGTTAAACATAGGTTATATATAATGTAATATATGAAATGTATTATATGGATATTATGCAATAAATATATAAAGGGGGAAAGAAAGAGAGAAAGAGCCTATAAATGCTCATCTTTATCTTCATATACAGTATTAAGAATTAAATATTTTTGTAGAAAATAAATTAATATTTTAAATATTAAATTAAATGTTAATATTTAAAATAATTTAAAACTAATAAAAAAATTATTTAAGATGTAATTATTAAAGATTAAGATTAAATAATAATTTAAAGATAAATAAATTATTTCTTTGTATTGATACTGGAGTTAAACACAACACAAACATGATCTCAACAGGTTTCACAAAAATCCCCCAAAAATGGTTATTCTTAATATGAGGGAAGTGATAGCTCTGATGTAGCTAAATAGTTTTTAGGGCTTCTGCTCGAAAATTCACAACCATAACCCTCGTGAACAACCCAAACAGTTCCTCTCTAAAGACCAAGACGTCTTATCTTTAAAACCCTACCATTTTCCCACACAATACACTGACACACTCATAACGCTTCCCTTGTGTTGGGCCATAGCAACTCACCCACAATAACCCCATCAACCTTATCGATAGCTCTGCGTGACTGGTTCCCAAAAATGTACGCCACCCTTATCGATAGCGATGAGTCCACACAGCTCTTATCAATAGCTCTACACACTGGCAGTGTCCACACAAGCCTTATCAATACACCTGCGTCCACAGACACCAAAGCAGCCAGTGTGCTTCTACATAAAAAAAGATCACCCCCATCATTAACGCAACACCATCATACACAACACGAAAAGAAAGAAAGAAAGAAAGAAAGAAAGAAAGAAAGCTATAATAACATAGGGAAATGGTCTGCAAAAGAGCAATTCTGGAAAATCTGCAGTGTGGTAAACACCCCGAAGGCAACACAAATCACTCCACAGTGGGTGTTGTGCGACCAGTCATACTCAGAGTTATCACAACCACACACTTCCTTTGAAGGAGGATTCACCTTAACACAGCTAAATCCAACCAAAAAAGAAAATCAGTGGCATCCAAAATTTCCTACAGTCTCATTTAATGACCATTTTTTTAAACTAATATATTTGTGCTTCATTATATTTGTGCTTCTTGTATGCATGACAGGGTTATTTTTCAAAGATATTTTGGATTGCCCTGTAACCATAGTTATGGTTACTCTGACTATTAGTTATAAAAGCCAATGCTCGACAATAAAACGGCCAGATGAGAAACCTGTAATTCTTACACACAACTTCCAGTAAAAAGATGGCCTGTGGTCTTAACAGTTGAGAATTCCATCACATAAACATCTCAGATTTTGCAATACCTGTTGTATTATTATTTTAGCGAATCCAATGTCCAATCCAACTAAGGATACTAATAAATTGATACCATATTGGTTGTCAATCAATATTTGGTAATTATGGATGCATATTTTGTCCAGAAGCGACAGTATAAATCACTTTTTGCTTCACAAGACTTTTATTCATGGATTGGAGATGTATGGATTACTTGTGGATTACTGTAATGTTTTTATCGCCTGTTATTCGAACTCTTATTCTGACATCACCTTTCACTGCAGAGGACCCATTGGGAAACATGTGATATAATGCTAGATTTCTCCAAATCTGTTCTAATGAACAAACAAATCCAACTTGAATGGCCTGAGGATGAGTTAATAAGCAAGTTTTAATTCCTGAGTGAACTATTGCTTTAAAGTTAATCTTAAAACACTAATAAAATCAGAAATCCATTTTTTATACCGTACATTATGATACCTAATTTTACCTGTAGTATTTAAAATGACAGATATGAGTTATTCAATGAACATTCAAAGAAATTCCATTCAAATTTACTTGTACAATATATTTCACAATACATGTTGAATGTTTTTAAAGCAGCTTCACAAAACATGCGTTTCAATGGCACAATCAGGAAGTAATCCATTATCAGTCAAATATGAGTCTGTCATCCCCAAAAATAATTCTAAGCTATTAAATCTTAACCGCATTAGCGAAAATTTGAGTATCAATGAATCCCTAAAAACAACACCACAATTAAATTAAACAACACAATTCTCAAACCTCAATATATTTTGATATTTGACAGGTAACAGCCTGATACTTCATTTCCCTTTTAGCTTTAACCTTATCAGAGATGTCCTTGAAAAACAACCTCAATATCAGTCCAACACAAACAAAGATCATCATATTCTCATAATAACAACATCAAATCACTTCATCTTTTTTAAGCCCCAGTGGCGACTCTTTATTGGCTAAAAGGAACATGCAGTTATCCAGTCGCCCCTATTCAGGTTTCTGTGGCTCCTTGGGCTTCTCTATCAGGACTAATTGATTTTTAAAAAGACTATTGTTGATATCAAATGAGCAGATCGCTCCGCGGCCATTGATTTTTTGACACAGTACAACAGGAAATCTTTATCAGAGCCACACTCCGACCCTACGCTAATAGGTGGGGTTTAACCTCTGCTGAATGACAAATCCCACACTTTCCTAACCCGTACAGAGTGGAAATAGAGTGTTTAAGTGTGTTCACCAGCAAGCATGTGTCTAAAGGAGTGGTTTTTCTGTAGTTCAACAGGAGTGATTAACAACACACACGCGCGCGCAAACACACTCAAGCAAACAGTCCCTGATAACTCACCCAAGCGTCCGTGGGTCAAAGAGTTCAGTTGAGAAGATACAAATTTCTGGGATAGGCATCGTATATATTCAGCGCGGCATCATTTCCATTTTACCCTTCTTTTGCTAGGTGGAGATAAGACACCTGCGTTGCCACTCTCATCAGATGAGCTTCAACAGAACTTTATCATTGACATTTACTACTGTTTACACAACTAATTTCTCTTAACTGTACTTCTGAACTTTTATCTGACCAACACAAGGCCTGGAGAAGAGCCGATGCCAAACATAAAATATGCAAAGGGGTAGGCAAGATGAACTATGCTCAAATAGAAAGCGTTCCACACTGCTGCAGAGATGTGGCTTTGAAGACACACGCCTGGAGAAACAAATAAAGACTTTGAGCTATATGTTAAATTCCACCATGGAGAAAAAAAATTGAAGTGTTAAAGCGAGTTTACAGCAGAAATGCAGGTCTGATAGAAATATATTTCGGTATAAATAATGTTTGACCAGGATAATGCAACAACAAACAAGGAATCAAGAGAATAACGACTGTAACAGAGAGTAAAACAAATCGTTTTATGAAGAATCATACTAGATCATTTAACTTGAGGTGTCCACTCACCCAAACCAACAGGGGGCGACTAGTAAGAAAGGTGCAGTTAGTCTTTACAGGGTGATATCTACATAAAAGGAACATAAACTTCATGCTTCCTCTTTATTTTAAAAGAGATCAGCAGGCTTTAGTTGCATCACAGCCATAAACTATGTTTTGCTACAGTGACATTAGTTTCTAGGGAGCTGTTTAAATGCAAGTATATATTCTAAAAGGATTTTAGCCTACATAATTAGCTTTAAAGCAAACGCACCTGCACTAAATTCCATAAAACTTTTTTCTAAATGATGTTTAACAGGTAATACATTACTTTGGGATAATAATTTTGTGTTTAATTCTCACCCTTAATGCTGCGATTTAATTAATTTATATATTTGAATGTCTTCTGGTTAAGAAACCATATAGATGCTCTATAATCTTCTGTATGACTGCAGGCCTGATCTTGTGTGTGTGTGCGCGTTTTTTCCTTGTCTTCCACCACTGTTACCCTTTCACAAATTGAAAGTGAGGACCTTCCAGAAACTCGTCCTGATAATCACACATAAATTAATTAGAAAATGTTTCTTGACATTCTCGCTGCATAGACAGGGGAAAAGACTCCGGGAAAAGCCATCAAATTAATTGTACGGTATGTGACTTTGATAATTAATTCAATAATTATTTCATGTCTACTTTAGCAACTCCTTCTGGCAGGAAAAAAAGGACATTTTCATGATAGCGGTGTAAGGGTTTAAGTTCTGAGAAGAAAATATGGGAAATTACACTGAAATACAGCGGTGAGAGATTTGAAATGTTTTGAGCGCAAACACACATTTGGACGTTTAAAAAAAATGCATGCATATCAAATATACAAAATATAAAACCAAGTGGAATCTGCAAACAAATGATTCTAGACCTTTTCTCAAAACGTTTTTCTAACTGCTTTAATCCAATCAGTCCCAAGGTGCCTTAAAAGTGTTCTTGTGTTCTTTACAATAAACACTTAAAGTGTAGTTCGAAGCCACTGCATGTGTAGCAAATTCATACTCTATAATAAAATCAGAAACTGTTTATATCTAAATGTCTGAGGGAAATAAACTTTAAACTAAACAATATTTAATGTAATTGGATTTAATCCAACCACTGGTATAATATTAACGCAAAACCAACAGGAAGATGTGGCAAATAAAAAAAGAAAATGCCTCCAGAAATTTCTCACATAATTAAACATGCTCAACTGTTTTCAAGTTACGAATGACAGATGCAAGTGGCACAAGTCGAGGCCTGGTGGAGGGAAGATATAGGGCAGGAGGGAGGAAAGACAAACAAATGCAGGGCACAGAGAGAGAGAGACAGGAAACGGCAGGAAAGCACAGGCATCTGATAGGGCTGGTAATCGGCGTGGCAGTGTCCCGGCTGCTGCCGCCAGTTCGTGGGCCACATGGAGCAGCTGGAGAGATAGCAGCAGGGGACGGCAGTGAGAAATGTTCCTCCAGATTAAAGCCCACACCTCTCAATCATCAACAGGGGAAGTGAGTGACAGACAGAGAGGGAAGAGTATGCTCTTAATTACAGATAAATGCCCCTTCCTTCACAGTCAATCATCATTGTGTGAGCCATACGCGCAATTCACACACAATGCTTCTAAATATAAATTGTTTCAGTCTGAGAGTTTTGTGTGATGTGTATTAGTTGCCGTTGAGCTCCGTTTAACCACAAGTGTGGGATGATTGTCCCACAGCCCACTGTGCACAATAAAGTTCCAGCATTCTGCAGGTGTTTAGGGTGCATGCCAAGAGATGCATGTTACTGTTAATTTATGATACGAGCTTTAACCGAACGGAGTATAACTCATCAGATAACTTGATTCTTGGAAAACCAACAGAGTCAAATTTGGTTTCTAATTTCATTTTTTTTTCAGATATACTATACTATTTTGTCAAAAAAAAACGATTGACTTCACTTTTAGTACGCAGTATCATAATACCATGAATGGATGTTATTGTTTTTTTGATTTGATAAAGATTTGACTAAATGTTTTTGGTTTTTTTGTGTTGTTAAAGTGAGCGTTAGATGGAAGCAAAGATGATCTAAATGTAAAAACAAGAAATGAGCATGCACAATATACAACCAATATAAACAGATACAGATAAATTACAATTCCCACATGTCAGGAATCTGGGGAACACTGTGCTATGCTGGGATAAGAGGGTAACGTGGGGAAGTGAGAGCGACTGAGAATGGAAGTTAACGGTCTGACGCTGGTCCCGCTCTGCTCAGCCTCAGATAACAGCTTCGCCCGAGTCCCTCATAGTGCAGCACAACCACAGCCGGATCTCAGGAAGAAATAATGAAAGATTGCAGAAGAAGGCTAGATAATCAGAATAACTGAAAACCATCAACTTCACTGTTGTCATTCTGGCATATCTGCGCTGCCAAAACATTCTCGCCGACACAGGAATGAAGAAAAAAACCACATTAAGTTTGGTACCTTGGCAAAATACCAGGTGGTGTTGTACTGTACAATGGCACTTTATGCAGCTCTCTGAAAACACCTGCTATTATGCTCCTTTTTTCTATGAACCTGTAACAGCATTAAACTTTCCAGTTTTCTCTCTAAATTTATTTTTCTAAAGAAGCAAACAAGCTTCTACAGCATGCACAAGATTAATAGAGAGTACACAATAACAGATCGGGGTGTATCTGATATCATAATCTTGTTTCAAGTTTATGTACTTGAGTCTTTTTATGGTTAGTATTTAGTTTGTATTGTTACGTGTAACCCAAATCAGCTTAACCACACTTGCCACATAATTGATGAGTCTGACAGCATGTCAAGATTATTAGCATGTTTAGGCTGAGCTGAATTTGTCCAAACAGAGACCAACATAGCAGTTTCAGGTTTCCACTAAATTAAAGGACATACAAGAAATTAAAGAAAGAAATTCAGCTTTGTTCAGCAGGATATAGATCAAAGGTCTAGCAAAGCATCAGTGGCACCAGTGCCCTTCCATTGAGAGTGACAGCAGATCAAAATAAACTTGTGAATGAATCTTTTGAATTAACTTTGAAATGCGGAGCACAATTGGATATTATATCCATACACTCCGGCGCTCTGATCTAAGCTTCCTCATTCAGCTGCGAAACAATGGGTCCAGGGATGAGATTGAATGACTCGCCAGTGAATTTCACTCCTGCAGTCGTGTGTTGTAGACACGTCTGATAAAACCTCAGACTGCAGGCGCTTTTGTCTCCCTGAGAACAATATAAATATGTTTAACAAGGACTACCACATGCTACACTGTATAATTAAATTTGGCTCACTTGTTTGAACAGTAATATTCATTTTATTTAAAGTGTGATTTTTTTTTTTTTTTACAGTAAAAAATGTAACCAGTGTGTTAATGTAAATGTAAAACATTGATACCATTATTAGTTTAAGAAAGTTTAATAACATTCCCTATTTTTGCAACAATTCAAAACCACACACTTCACCTTAAAATTGCAAAAAATTGTATACAATATTTACAAAAAGTACAAAGAAAAAACTGAAATGCTAAAATATGAAAAATCCAAGTTCGATGTCTAAAACGATTCAATTTAGACAATGTCACTAAAAATACGTATTAATGAAATATTAGTAAAGAATTATTAGTGAAGAAAAAGTATAGTAATATAGCAAATATAATAAATTATGTTATTATATATTTTAATATTAATAAATAAATTACTTTAAAAGATTTATTCAAATTAAATGTACTTTTTTAAAGATTTATTTTTGCCGGTTGCTTTTAAAAAATTTTTTTATCTATTATAAGATAATGTAGAAGTAACAGGAAGCAGGAAATGTCCTCTATTGGAATTCATAGGCGCTATCCACCTTTTTCTTGACGTAAAAACGGGCACCGCCATTTGAAAATTCTATGGGTTTGCTGCTTGATATTGAAAATTAGTTTGTCTTAGCGTAGTATTTTAATGTATTATCTTAATTATGAACACACTGGTTTTTAGTGCAAACAGTTTTATCGTTTAGTGCATGCTGATATTCTCCTGGCTATCTACCAGAATTATGCGTTTGTATCACTTCTGGGGTTTTTTCCTCACAATTGACAAAACTGGCTATTTTGGAGTTATAAAAAGAGTTGTAAAAACAAACTTGCACTTGCAAGAATTGTGAGATACAATACAAACAGTATGTTATGTAAAATGCTAATAGTAATAGGTTTGAAAATGATTTCATGCTGTAACTGTAGGGCAAATACAATATCTTATACAATAAATTAATACAGTAATCATACATTCATAGTCTGCTTAAACGTCTGTGTTCAGTTTCAAATGGCATCTTTGATGACAGAATTTTATTTAAAAACAATGCTGAAAGTGTGGCATCTACTCCAAATAGGTCTAAGGCTATCAGCGCCAACTTAACATACTTTTTTACATAAGTTACTAAATATATAATATAAACACTCATAAAGATAATGCAATAAATAACATATTTGCAGCAACACCTCCAATGTGTGTGCACATGTATTTGCAGGAAGATTTCATGACATTGGTCTGACATCTGCAAATACATTTCTTTTTAAATTTAGTTCCACTCTCTCCCCCTTTCTGAGCTGTGCTGATATGTTTTTAATTTTCCAGCGCTCAGGACTCTTCAGGAGGTCTATGCAGATTTTTCTGCTTCTCTGCTGACGCTGTAAAACCTGGCCAACACCTCCGCACCTATCAGCGTCCCTGCAGCCCTCTCATCAATGCCAGTTCCAGCACCCGCAAATAATTTATCAGCATTTAAATGCCACTGATAATATGCACACGCTGCTCCCTCCGATCCTTTATAATTAAATATGATAAAATCCCACCACACCGGGTAAATAATAATAATCATTATTATCATTGCCATTATAATGCTTTATTGGAGTAATTTGAATAACTCGCGTGGATAAGGAATGCTGCTGGGGAGAGAATGCTGGGCAAGCAGGAACGTTATACGCGAAGCTAGTTTAGTCAAGGTCTAATTCCATCCTGCGAAACTCTAAAAGAGAAAGCTAGATGGAGAGAGAGAGAAAGAAAGAGGAGGAGAAGGGGAAAAAGGAGCAACGGTCCGCCAGCTAGAAGGGATTACTGTGACGGCCATTTGCATATCAAGAATTTTAAGCAGAGAGGAAAATATCAAACCCTCCAGCCAGCAAGGTCATTTTGAAGATAATTTTTTTCTTCATAATTTATTTTGCATATCATGCAGCAGGACACGTTATAGATTAAAAAGCTGCTTTGCCATATCAACCCATTCCTGACACTTCTGCCTCACCACTGCCTATCAATTCATTCAACAGAACCCCACCCTGAAAAATATTCTATAAAAGATACAGAAGCAATTAACAAACAACAAGCGAGAGTTTTCCACAGACGTTACGTACGGATGCTTTAAAGGACGGATAGGCCACCCGTGAAAATTAAATAGCGGATGGCGTCGAATTGTGATACGCGTTATCCTTCGATAACATGCTGAATTTTCTGTAAGCATTCAATTTAAAAAAGTATTTTTGATTGACACTTCTAAACGGTTGTATAATACGGTAAAAGACTCATTTCAAGATGCATTTCAAATGCTGTTCATTTTTATACAGAATTCAAACTAAATTGTGCCCAGTATACATTTCTTAAAGACGTGAATTTTATAGCTTCAAAAGTGATAAGGAACTTATAAATAGGCATCCTTGTTTATTTATGGCCTACGTTCTATCTCGATCTCTTTATCTATGTGTTTGTGTATGCATATACAATAAAGCTTTATGCAAACTGATAAGAATGACATTGGATGAGAACCTGCCAGCTGAGAACTTTCAGGAAGCGTAAGACCAACATACGAAAGGTTAAACAGAAATAGGAAAACACTTTAAGAGATATTTTCAACACAGAATGACAAAAACACTGAAAAATAGACAGAAATTATGAGTTTGGCTCCCACTGCACCTTCATACCATCACCTAAAACCTTAGAGCAAGAGGTAAAGCAGGAGGTGACATCATCAGACAAGGCCCAGCCCAGTCCAGGAGTTAACACCAGAACTACACTAATTACAGTGAAAAATTAGAAAAACATAAACAGAACGAACGCAAGAACAAACACACTCCTGATGCTGAGGGGCCAAAACAATGAGAAACAAGGAAGAAGTGCATTTCTGCATTTGTCAGGGGGTGTCAGTGGTGATGGAGAGACCAGTGGTGGGATGTGGGGTGGTGTGAGGGGGGGGTCATGGCGATAAGGGAAAAATTCAGACCGGTCAAAGTTTCCCTTTTGCCAATCGTACTCCTGATAAAGGCAGCGCCTGCTCCAGTACTGATAGAAGGCCTATCTCTCCAGCTCCCCCCACTTTCTTTCTCTCTCTCTCTCTTTCTCTCCCCCTCTTCCTCATTCTCCTGGCAGTTAGTTTGCGAGGGAAAAAAAAGCCTATCGTGCTCAGATCGCCAGCGCTGTCATCAAGCAGCAACCGCACAGCAATTAATATCACTCCAATTACTGTTAAAAGGACAGGCTGGAACAGGACGATAATAAACACATCCTTGTCGTGAAAAATTAAAAACACACACATACACACAGGGAGACACACATATTTAGGCGATTTCTAAATATTCGAGATAAAGAAAATGCCTTGCATATTGAATCATGTCATACTCTACTAGATCCCCAGTATCGCTATAAGCTGTACTGCTCAGCCGTGCTGTCCTGAGAGAAAAGATGGAGAAAAATGATAGAAAAAGCCGTTTTACGTTATCCAGGCCGATATTAAAGATTCCCAGTATGTTTTTACAGCGAGTACAGTAAAGTTCTAAGGGTGTCTAAGATTTTATACAACCGGTTTCAGGGCAAGAGTACGACACACAAAACATCCTAAAGGGTTCATTCATATTTATTATCTTGCTTTTGCAATTTTGAGGGTAATTGGCATTGGAGAACAACCAAGAAACGTGTTGCAAAGAATAAGGCACACTAAGTTCGAAAACCTGTACTGAAAGCTTGTTTAAAATAGCCTAAGTCATTCTTTGCTCAATTAAGCTGGTCTTCAGCTGGTTTACTGGACTCCCTGACTGACCACCTAAAAGTGGCCAAAACACCTCTAAAGCTCTAAGGTCTAAGATGTTTTCTTTATTTAAGTAGGATGGCAGTGGTTCTCAACTTCTTTTGCTTTAGGGCCCAGATTTAACCTGAAGTGACAACCAAATATTTTAAAATAAATTAAAAAATGCCATCGGTTCAAATTTTATTACACAATGTTATGAAAATTAATTTTGTTTTACTCTTTTTTTTATTTAGCTGCTTTCTACCACAAAAAGAGAAAATAAAGTGATCAATGGTAAAACAGCTTAGCATGAATTCATTTGCACAGAAATCAGGGTTACCTGTCTGTGAGAAACACAAGTACCAACTCTAAAAGAGACTATTACTATATTTCTGATACATTGTGTGGTCAATAAATGCACTGGAGTTTTTCCTAAGCTAACAGTCAAGTATTTAGATGATAACACTGTGATCTGACCCTGAAGTTAAAGCATTGTTTAATAAAGCTCCACAGGATACACATCGAAAGTTTATCTGAACTGACTGAATTCTCAGACGTGTCACAACTGTGATGTCACAGGATTGTGGTAAATCTTTGCAACACTGACAAAGTGACTAAGTGTTGGGAAGTGCACATTAGATTCACAACATTGATACGAAAATGACTGTACTTACTCCACAATTTACAGGCAATTCAGACTGAATCATTTCTGTTTTGAATGTGTAACTTTATAAAGTTGTGGCCTATATTGTTTCATTGCCAACAAGCTGACAGTATGAATATAGCCGGCTCTTCCTGAGGAGCCAGTGACTCATGCGACAGTTAAACACTCCTGAAGGGAGGGACAGATAGAGACTGACCTGGGCCGTTCCACTGGGGTTCCCCTTCCTCATCTGCCTCTTCCTCCTCCTCATCTTCTGTACAGTGTTTTGGTCCTTTCTCATCTTCCTCACCCTCATCCGGCACCGCCAGGGATTCATGGGTTCTGGGCTCTGTGAAATACCAGTGAAACAATTTGTAAGGGAAACAGTATCACACATTTTTATTATTCCAGTTTTAAAAAAGTTTGTTTGTGCAATTTAACTTGTGTTATATTATCTGGAGTACTTTTGGTCAATCTCAGCATTCTGCAGACAGAAGTTTCTGTATTACGATAACTAAAATATATAAAATATTTATATGGCAAGTCAACATGAAAAACATTATATAATTAGTTAACCATTACTGCAAATGAATTCACTTCAGAGTGTTCTGCTTCAACCTGGGGGGTCCCATTCACCCTTTTTTTTTTTAGAGATTATTTTGCAATAACGACCAGCTGATTGTAACATTGTGATTGTGATTGTGACATTTGTCACAGCTGTCAATGTGTTTTATTTATTTTGGGCTCATTTTTTTTATACAAGTAATTATGTAAAAGCAATATTATCATCACATAACAGCACACTACTGATCAAAGAAAAAAGTCTCTTATCGCTGACCAAGGCTGCATTTATTTTTAAAAATTCAGTACAAACAGCAATATTGTGAAACATTACATTTTTAGTTTTCTATTTTAATATATATATATATATATATATATATATATATATTAAAAAAAAAATCTGTCATGGCAAAGCTAAATATTCAGTCTTCAGTGTCACATGATCCTTCAAAAAATAATTCCAATATGCTGATTTGGTGACTTATTTAAGACTTAATGAAGAATTATGATAATTGTTTTTGATGATTGTTGCATTCCAACTGAATTTATTTAAAAAAATATATATAATTATTTTAAAAACCTATAACTTCTTTCAAAGCAAAAATGTTACTGTCCCAAACTTTCAAACAGTAGTGAATAATTTAAAAACCTAAAACATTAAATATTATAAAAAATACTAAACATAATACCAAGATTTTTCCGTTTAATAATTATTTAAATGAACGATTGGCCATTTTTGGACCACAGATGTGTTGTTTTAAGTTTTATGTTGTACAGTTCTCCAGTACTCTACGAAATGAGTGTGGTGGTCTTGCTCTGATGATAAAAGGTGGCCGAAAGAGAGGCCTTTGTCATTCAGCAACACAACATCTCAGTATACACCCGAGCCCTTTTGATTTACCAAGCGAGAACTAGAAACCCCTGCCAACAGACGGCCAGCGTCCTCCTTTTATTAAGGCCGATCTTTCTCATCAGTGTGAAAGACAGAGTACAGATCTCACAGACATTGATGCCAATGATTAGTTATTCTCTTTGATCAAAGTGATCACCTTGCTGATAGCAGTCTCTCTCTGCTCTCTTTCGGTTGCTTGAGTGCCATTGTTACATGTATACGAGTAAACCGACATGACTTCTTATTCTCTTCTCTCCCACACTCCACTTTTCATCTTCTCCCCTTCCCCAACTCCCTCCCCCTTCACCCCACCTCGATTACAGCTCATCTGTGGTGCACAAAGGGCATGTTTACCCTTGCATTCCCGTGGCGATAAACAGCGATAGCTGCCGATCGATACCGGCCATAAATGTCCGTCTGCGTGACGCAGGTCAGAGCTGCCATTATTAATGCAACAGGTTGAAGATTAGATCTTCATCATCAAATAAATCTCACATGTACACACCCTTCTCGTCAACCCCTGCAATTCCACCCAGACCCAACCGCCTTTCTCAGCCTGTCCCGGCACATGCTGTCCCGTGACGCGCCTCCCTCCCTGCCTAAGAAGCCCTATTATTTTCAGCTATAAATCACATTGAATGGCACATTGATTTTATCCTGCAGCGCTCAGCGTGGGGAGAGGAGCTGGAGCCACAGTTATTGCATTTAATATTATCAATATAATCTCCCATATCATCTGAGCAGAGACGGCAGGTATCAGGAAAAGAGGGTGGGGTGGATGGGTGCTGCCACCATCCTGGCTCCTCGACAGTCTCCTTAGTCTATCAGCACATGCAAACACACACACACACACACATACTGCGTCCCCAACCCAGCAACCTCCTTTCATCTGATAACAGCAACTTCCCTTGTCACACCTGGAGGGCAAAGTCACCCAACTTGCTCCATTCTTTCTGGCTGGCCTCATTTTTTAGAGTCAATTTTCTGTGAGTTCTTTTTCCCCAAACAGATCATCGTGGCAGGGTCAAGTTCCTTTCTTGTAAGTTACAGAGGGCTCAACTGAATCATCTCTGAGTCCAACATGGCACCACAAAGTGGGGCAAGCTAAGATGTTTCCATCCAGTTAACTATTTCAGCCTCGGCAAAACCATAAGCTGGATCAGGCCCGTGATCAAACCTCCTCACTGGGTTTGAGATAACAAAAGGTGTTCGGGAACACAGAGCCATCTTTGCTTAAGGTTCATCAGCTTCTCTGCTGATACGGACGAGGACTTCATCAGATCTTTCTTCGGATCGCTTCAGACCAACCCTTTCATGTGGAAACCAGCAGCCGCCCTGCTATTAATGATTATTAAAAGGTGGTATTTTCGCTTATATTTATGTTTTACAGGTGGTTATCGGCACTGTGTGTCCTGTGACTGGTTGAGTGTTTTTCTGAAGCAGTTATCAGTTGGTTATCGCCTGTCTCTTTCTCTCCCAGATGGTGGATAAGGGAGCTTGCCTTTATTAGCCACTGCTGGCCTGATAAAGACCTGGTATTGATCGCAGGTTGAAAGAGCAGGTTCGTCAAACACGGCTGATTTACAGAGGCTGATAATAGCAGCACCGGGCAACAGTGGAGCCCCGAGGGGTGGGGGCGAGAGATTGATAGAGGGAAGAAAAAAAAAAAAAAAAGAGCTAAAGAAACACGTTAACATAGACCCTCTTTTCACAGCAGAAAATAGGAGGATGACAAATAGCACCTCGAATGCGAACTTGCGAATACCACATACTCGCATGTATAAATGCACACACACACACACACAAGCGCACAAACAAAACAGGGCAATCTCTAAACTAGTCACGATTAGCACCTGACAGAATTTCCATGCGTTTATCAAAAGCAGCCAACGAACCGGCTCTTATCTCCTCAGTCCCCAATTTCACAAGAACAGGAATTTTCCAGATTAACAGAAAAAAAAAAAGAAAAAAAAAAAGAGGAAAAACAGAAATCTTAACTAAAAAATGTGACTTAAATATCATGTGTCTGGAAAAACGGACAGAAAATGCAACAAGCCAACCATGTACTTAAATGTCTGAATTATTTTACCTCATAAAAAAAAAAAGTGTTCTGCCTCCCTGAGCGTTTCCTTTTCCACAACAGTTATTTCATAAAGGATTATTTACACTCTTCTCTAATTTCAAACACCTTTTCTTTCTCATAATTTTTCTCCCATATTTAGTGTAAAACTATAAAAACACTACATAAATGTAAATGTTATTGCTAAAAGAAAAATGTCACACTATGTTTCAATTGTATTCCACACTATATTCCAAGTTCAATGAAAAGTTCAAATATGAAAGCTTAAGATGCATCATGCCAAGCTGAATAGCAGCATCAAACGTTAATGGCATGTCGATTGACATTTCAAAGAAGCTACCATATGGCTCCAGAAGTTCATAGAGGGTTCTTTTTTGTCCTTTTTGGAGCTTAATGTATAGAAAAAGGTGCATGGAGACTCTTAAAAGAAAATAAAAAAAGATTTGTTTTTCAGACGATCAGATGTAAGCGAGATACAGTTATCAATAGACATCAGTGGTAAAACTGTTTCATCACAAAACAATACAGGTTATGTCAGACCATAAACACGCAGTTGGGAACATTTGGCCAGCTTCTGATGGTTTTCATAAAACAGCCGGTTGTGCATGTGTCACTTCACCTTCGTTATAAAGTGGTGTGAATGAAGGTGGACTTGAACTGTCACACTCTGCAGAGTCCTCCTGGTCTGAAGCTCCACCCTCCTCTCCTGACATGCTTACATCATCAGATGGATCCTCACTTCCATTAAGATCCCCAATAGAGCCTGCAAAGAAAAACACAGAGAGAGGGGGTCATAAAGAGAAGAGCAATATAAAATAAAAGTCATAAGACATTAAAAGGCCTTTTAAAAGATCCCATATCATGCCAAAGCCTCAACTGAGAGGCTTTAGATAATGCGAATATACCCTATTAAGCAGGGTGTGCTGTAAATAAAAAGTGATAAAGTACATGATTAAGAAAGAAAATTCTGATTCATTTCAAACCCTCGTGCTACATGCCTTTTACAGCTTTAATTGGTTGGAAATCCCAGAGCTTCAGACCACAAGGAAGTAAATGAACAAGGTGTGTGTGTTGTATCACTGGCCAGGGTGATTAACTCATTTGTATGACTCAATACATTCCCAATTGGCAGCAATTGAACAAAACCTTACACTTTCCAACCACGATGAGATAACCAAATGTTGGTGTTTAAAAATACCTATTTAATTAGCTGATCTTAAAAAAAAACACACCTTTCCAGTAGGTTAAGTTTGGTGATAAAACTAATTGTGTAAAACATTTAACAAAATCTATCAAATTGAATGTATTTTTTAGAGAGAACAAGCTAAAACTAAAAAGAAAATATTATAATGTGATGCGTGATAGACACACTGCATAAAATGCTTTCTAAGACTAGATTTTTTGTCTCGTTTCCAGCCAAAATATCTAAATATTCTGAAATCAAGAAGAATTTTCTAGACAAGAAAAAACAAGTCAAAATTAAGTGACCTTTTGCTTAGAACAAGCAAAATAATCTTATATCAAACAGAAAACAAGATTATTTTGCTTACCCCATTGGCAGATTATTTTGCTTGTTTCAAGTAAAAACACTTAATTTTAGCTTGTTTTTTCTAAAAAAAAGACAATATTTTTTTCTTGCCTAGAAAATCCTTCTTGATTTGAGATTTTTTAGATATTTTGGCTGGAAACAAGACAAAAAATCTAGTCTAAGACAGCATTTTTTGCAGTGCAACGGCTGCTGTAGTGGACCCCACAGCGGTTTGCATGTTAATTCAACCGTCGCCGTCTGTATTGTTATTCTAATGAGGTTTAAGATGAGCAAAACTATAGAGTACACTATTGAGAAAAATCACAAAATTCACCAAAGCACATTCTCACTGCGCTTAACTCAACCAGGACACCCACTATTTGACGCATCTTCATCTAAAGCAAAATTACCAGGGGTTGGAAAATCGGATTTTACCACAGTTTTTGGTAAATTAATTTTCATTAAGTTGTGATGAACAGAGAGGGGATTGTTCGGAGCTAAAGCCGTGACTGGAGGCGTATATATTTACACTTCCTAGAACAAAGAGGCCTATAATCTATACAAAGCACACAACAATACCCGTGAATAAAGAGCCTTGTAGAAAAAGGCAAAGGCAATTTTTCTAATTCTGTTAATTTCACTTCCAAAGCAATTAAAACGAGGCGGAGATAATGCTTGGAAACAATCGCTCCCTGACAAAGTGTTTCTGTCTTTGTAAATGAAACATCTTTAGGCTAATTTCGACTTCCACGCCTGCATGGTTCACTGTAATTTCAGATAAAATTAACACACTTAGATTTGGACCTTAGTAATAAAGGACGTGTGAGAGAGAAAAGTAAAAAAGATCGATCCCATACACCATATTTTTAGAATGTAGTCCGGGCCTTGCTAGATCTAATTTTCTATATCTGTGGCGACATTTTCATACAATTAATTTTCCTTTAATCATAATTGTACAAAGGGGCTCCTCTGTTTAAAATTCCAATTACATTTCGTGTTTAAATGTAAGTCTGAATCATGATTTTCTTTCCTATTACTGCTCTGGTTAAATGAATAAATCGCCGCATCACTGCTTACAGACATCAAATGGCGCGGAAAAAGTTTTTGCTCAACCTCTTCATCTTATAGGAGGAATAATATGTATCTTTCACAGAACTGAACACTGAAAAAGGATTGCCTACATTGGCAAAGTGTCAGCAGGCAACTTTATTTGTTGTACATTTAATGAAAAAAAAAAAAATCTGACTGTGTAGAATAAGAGTGCTATTCTAAAAATCCATATGAAATTTTAATTAAACCTGAATAATAATAATAATTTAACTGTTTGCTTTCTGTCCATATTTAAATACTCAGCCTTAAACTGTAAAAGCCCTCATTCTGTCTATTATGCAAAGCAAAAGAAAAAATTTTTTTTCACTTTTGAGTTCTAACTGGCACTCGAACAGTCAGAACAAAGTGAGAAAGCTGATGAAGGCGGAGGAGATAGAGCTTTATTAAGCGGCTCCGTCCACATCAAACCAGTGTGCTTAGCGGCAGTGATTAAACTAAGAGACAACACATCAAACCTGAGCCCTGATTAAACGAACAAACTTCCTCACCCTCACGTTAATCACTACATTACCAAACAGCCCAAACACAGCGGAAAAAAAGAACACCGCTTGTATCTGGAAATCAGGGACTTGCGAAGAAAGATACTTTGAGGAGAACTGGAAGCCTGTGGCATGTGTGTGAGCATTCAGGGAAGTACCACGGTACCTGACTTATAATTTCAAGCACAAGTGGCTACACACATTGATCATAGCCAAGGGCATTAAAACACTCTAAGTAATATTAATTAGATGGATCCAAGGGTTAGACCGGGCACTTGAAAGCACAGCATCCCGCATAAATCAAAAGGAGACTTCACAAATGGATCATTTCGAACAGATCTCTCAGTACTAAAACAGCTGATGAGAAGACTGATCAGTTTATATACAGAAAGGTAAAAGGAGCTATTGATCTGGTAGCCTGAAAATGTGCTGAAATGATTGATGAGCCAGTCGAGTGCTGAGACAGAGGCCTGGCTGGACGGGACTTGTGTCACCAGCATCGCTGGAGCTGTAGATAAGCTGGGAGCCTCGGGGCTTGCGCAGCACTGGCAGGACCTCTGCGGACACGCTGACGTACAGGAGTGGACTTTCACTTGCTTTGCCAAGCCTCACCATCTCTGTTTCTGCCAACACAGCATGCGGTGTGAAATGAGGTAGTGAATAGCACCCTTGTGTTCATTCAGTAAAACGTTACAATTTACAATTAGAAACAGGCACTTACACGATGGATTAAAACGAGGCTGCGGTGCAATATTAATCATTGCACTGTGGCGTCTCTAGGATCTGCTTCTATACATGTGGTATAATTTACAGTCATACATATACAACTGAAGGCTACAGAACAAGCCTGCCACAGAAAACTACATTGTTGTTGTTTTTTTGTACATGGGTGGTATCTATTAAATATTTAAAAATGACATGCTATATTCTATCAAAAAAATTAAATAAAAAGCATTTAACTGGTTATTTTTGATAAATTATGCATGCAATTGACCTTTCACAAAACATACAAGACAGAGCAGGTAACTTGTATGAAACAAGGTTTCGGCTTTCAATTTTTTATTTTTTTTTTCAAACAGCAAATGCCTCTTTTATGTCTCTTATATGGTCACAGTATTCACTGTATTGCCTTAGTTCAAGCGGCATGTGAATCAATCGTCTTTTCATATTTACTTAAAGCACAAAATAAACATGAATTTTCATTTCCGAACAGTCAATTGTTTACTTTAAATCAATCACTAAATATTTTTCATCACAATGCAAGACAATGAAAAAAACATAAAAAAAAACCATATAAAAGAAAGACAGCCTGACTTATTATTCTGTGCAATATAACAAGGAGATGTTTGGATGAATGCTCATGCTGCTCATTCACAAACAATGAAAGTATCATAGAATCCTAATGCCCTTTTCTTGAAGCTGTACAATAGTTATATGTAAAATAAAGAGCAATATTTAAGTCATGCTCAAAATACTACCTACATGTCACCATTCACTTTTATGAAGCTTGGATATTCTTCTGTAAATAACTCCTTTTACAATAAACAGTTTCAAAATACATAAAGGCAATATCTGTACAATTTCTATAAAATCTAAGTTAAAATTTAAAAGAAATTGAAAGAAAAAAAAGAAAGGGGCTTACAAATAAAACACCGCAAGAAGCACAGTATATTTACACAATATCTTTTGTATTTGCCAAACCATGAACATAAAGTGTAAGAACAAAGAAGAATAATTAATCAAAAACTCTTAAGACCGAGCACAGAACAAATAATATAGTTATACTTGACGAGGCTCGTTAATAATGAAATAAAAAAAGTAAACAGCGCAGGAAGATACTGTTCTCATTTCCATCAGTCAAATCACACGAATGAGTGATTATAATACTTATGATAATGACTGATTATTGTAAGGTGATAATGTGTGGTGATGATATTCATGTGCGCTGGGCATCGGAGCACTTCAAACGGGCCTGACTGATCCTCGCCGTGGATTTGTCAGCAGGTTGTCAAACATCAAACAGCCGTGAGCCCAGGACACTGCAAAGAGGCACATTTTAAAGACATCCCTCGATTTCCTTATCTTCTTCTCTCACTCTACGCTTCCTTCTCTGCTTTTTACATCCCTCCATCACGTTACTGTCTGTACCTTTTCTCTGCCTCTCTCTCGCCTGTGCAAGCTCTTTCCTTTCCCCATTACTCGCTCTTTTCTTTCACTCTTCATCTCTCTCTCTCTCTCGCTCTCTCTCTGACTGGGAGCGTCACTCTGTGTGGATAGCTGCGAGCCGTTCCCAGTTATCGCCTCCTGCAGACTCTACCGGTCTGATCTGTCTCCTCTTCATTAAGCAAATACGCCGACGTGGAAATGAAAACATAATAGCTATTTGATTTCCAGCGAGATATTTTGCATATTGGTTCGGAGCTGATAGTGGAATTTCATCAAGTCGTTTTTTTTCATGCTTTAAAAACTGAATTACTGAGCTGGGCGGCTTCGGCAGGATTTCTTTACATTGCTGGGAAGAGGGAAGGAAAAAAAAAACAAACGGCAGCAGCGGTTCCCCAGGAAGACTACTTAAACGATTAAATATCCCCCATTCCCCTTTTTCTCTTTTTGATAACGGGGAGGGAAAATTTAAAGAATTCACAGTGCTTTAGGTTCAACTATACTAATCAGAGATAAAGAGAAGAAAATTAACTCCTTAATGAGCAGGAGCTGTCTGCCAGATAATGGTCAAGGAGAGGTGATAGGGCTGGAGACTGAAAGAGAGAGAAAGAATGGAGGAATAAAAACAGAAAGATGGATTCACCGAACAGGGGAGAAATCAGATTTTACCCCTCCTCTGGAAATTGTTCTTTGTGTCCACAGAGGGCAGGTACGATTGTCTGCAACGATATCTCTAAGGTTACAAGCCAGTCGGCTCGCCATATAGATGAATGGTGCATCTGAGGGTATTTCTCATGCCCCTTTGAGAGAAAAACTACCCCTGCAAGTACAGATCAACAAACCTGCTCACCAATTTATCAGAGCCTTCCATGTAGAGAGAAAAAAATTCTACTGACGTCTATTTTCCCTGTTGGAACACTTGCAAGCACAGTCTTACCATTTCTGTTACAATACATAGGCTATAGCCTATAAACTTTTTTAGAAAAAAGATATTTCAAGTTATTATATAAGACTGTGGTGAAAAGAAAAAAAACCCCTCATATTCACATGGATGAAAGGAGCGGAAAAAGCCAATTTCTGAGACTTTTCCGTCCTTTAATGAACGGGGAAAAAATCCTTTAATAGAGATTTTGCTCACAAAGAGGAATTTTCAGCCAATTAGATATTTTAGAGCTGAGCATAAATATATTCACTATAGAAATTACCATGACTTCTCATGATTGTATTAAATTTATATGGCTTTTCGGTCCTTTAAATCATGATTTTAATATTCCCTGATGGGTTTCCTTAACTATGGGAAGCTGGTATGACAAAGTCAGATCTTTTTTTTTTTTTTACCACTTTCATTCATATGCGGAAATATGGAAAAAGGAATCAGAAAAACCTATATTCTTGGCCTGTACAATACCACTGAAAGACCTGGGGTCAGTAAGATTTTGAATAAATTAATTAATTAAATAATAATACATTAATAGTTTTATTCAGCAATGATGCATTAAATTATTGATTAAATTTTGTAATTAATTAAATAGTGATGCATTAAACAAATTTGGGAAAAAAAAGGACCAACCCGTTAACGGTGATTTAAACTATATACTATATATAGTTCACATTATAATTAGCAATAATCTGGATAAATAAGAAGAAAAGGCCATAACACTCGTCCCATTTCCTGGAGAGGTGAGAAGGCACATTTTCTCCTCTTTAGACATGATGCTAAACACAACTGGTACTTCACCACACACACACACACACGTCTAACACCAAACCACATCCCCGCTTCACCCCTCCAACCTTCCTCCCATTGCTAGAACAGCAGAAATAGACTAAACAGATTAAACGTGCAAGTAAACGAACTCATATCAGAGCATGTGTGCCTGTGTTTGTTTGCTGAGTGGGAAAGATACAATAGGAAAGAGGGGGTGTGTGAGTATTTATGAGAATGACTAAAAAGGAATAGCCAAGAGTGAGTGAGAGAAACAGACAAGTTACATGAAAAGCATGTGATGCAGAGGAACCTTTTCTTCTGAAGGTCAGGATAGATGTTGGTGGACTGGAAAAAAAATGTGTGCGCATGTATTTTTTTTGTGAAATACCCATTGGTAAGAATGTGTGTGTGTGTGTGTACTCCTTCTCAATGGACTTGCAAGTTGTTCGTGGGGAAGGACAGATACGGATGGATGAAATAAGTAGTTGATTCAGCCGCCCCTCCTCCCCGCGAATCTTGGATGGTGGGAAAGTTGAAATCTGCTGCTATTTTCTATCTTTTATCAGGCAGCTTATCTCCTGGCTCTTGTCTGCGTGCCTGGCTTCGATAGTCCAGGGTCTCCACTCTGGCTGCCTGGCAACTTTACTCCCCCCAGTTCAATCTCTCCTCCTCTCCTTGCGCCATGCTCACCCCACCTTACACAAGTGCAGGAGGAGCGAAGCAGAAAATTTCTGTTTACAAAGATGTGACAAAGCCTAGATAGCTGACTACCAAAACAGCATTATAGGGCCAGGATGACCAATGAGCTGAGAGAAATGCGGGTTAGGTTGACAATATTAATACATTTAAATGCAATTAATCTTAATTTTGACAAAATCGATTCTTAAAAATTCTCCAAAATCTATTTTTAGTTTATGCTTTCATGTATAATGCATGAACAAACAAAGATTATTTGTAGTGCGCCTCCCATTCAGTAACTGCTTAAATTAAATTCAAACAATAAATGTTGTATTGACACTCTTTAATGTGGCGTGACAGATCATTGTAGCTTCCTCAGTTCAAGCACCAGTGTGGATAAACAATTTCAATTTGTATACTTAAACCACAAATTGTTATTGTAAAAAGTTGAATACCCAGCCACTGAGTATAAAGTGCAAAGTAAACTTAAATTTTTGAATTAAGTGCCTAGAGTGTCACATAGCTTTCAAAGTATTCTCCATTTTAATTTCTTTCTTGTGCAGTGGTTGCAGTATTTCTATGCTGTAGCTCTATTTCAACTATTTCAGGCAGTATTATCACTAATCGGACAAGAAACAAGAAAAGAAAAGTGTATGTACGAAAAAAATCGAGTTAACGTTTATGGTACTTGTGTATGCATAAAAACCAAAGCATACTTCAAGCTTTAAAGTACTAATAATTAATTCAATACCACAAATACTGATAAAAATTAACATTATGTGTTCATGCTGTGTAGTTTTACACTTTTTTGTGTAACTTATTAGCTTAAAACATGCTAACAACAGTTAGCAATAGGCAGCAGGTTTGGAACAGAGCTAGAGATGAAACTGTGAAATCAGCATAAAAAGAATCTGCGAGCATATGGACATCGCATTATCATGCTTATTTATCAGCCACACAATTTAACAGCTCTTGTGTAATGAAGTACCCCTACTTCTTCGCCTCCCCACCACCCAAATAGAGGTTCAGATCAATACACAACACGTACATACGTGTATGTTTAGCTAAAGAGTCTCTAAGCCGCATCAAGCTCTCTTTCTATTCAAGAGGTCAGGGTAACAGCTGCCAGGACGCGTCTAATGGAATAATGAGCATCGGTGCAAACAGAGCTGTGGGGTTACGCAGGGGTCACAACCTGTTAATACACATAAAGCGTAATACAGGAAGGTACGCATACTGCCCTGTGTATGTTTGCTTACATTCATGTTTTAGCTTAAGATTGTTTCCAAATTCTGCATTAAACACAAGCTTTATCTTGAATGGTCTGTGAGCTAAAGAAAAAATAGGTGTTTGCCCTTCTGCCAACACATGAAAATTCAGGTCACCTGAAAATGTAAATTTTAACATCATATAACTAATAATCAGATGTGCAATTTACAGTGTATTTTTAGTGTGTTTTTTTTGTAAACGTACAAGCAAAATATCCCACTCAACCCACGCCAAACACTTAAAATTGTAAAAAAAAATAATTGTATTATTTCTTTTTAAGATGCATCAGTAAATAAATATATATTATATACATATACATGCATATTATATATATATATTTTTATTTTTTTTTATCTGTGATAAGATGGCTGGAATGGAATATATATATGCACATGCTACAATAATAATAATAATAATAATAAAATGTGGGTTGAGGTGGGTTTTCTATCATAATAAAACATTAGTGATTTTTAATAAATAACTTAAAGTTTAACAAAACGTTCCTCTTACAAAAAAAGATGAAAAAACTATACTGAACATTTTCGAGTTATAAGAATAACTGTGCTCCACAGAAGAAGAAAAAAAATGTGTTGAGCGACTTGAGGGTGAGTAGATGCGTACAGATGACATTTTTCATTTTAAAATGAATTATCCTTTTTAAGGAGGTCTAAAGACAAAAGATATTGCTATCATTTATATTTAATATTTAATGACACTCACCTCATCAAACACAGAACCAGGTAATAGAGACTCTCATAGTACTGGTGAACGGCCTCTCTAAGACATTGTTGCATTTGTTATCAGACCCTAACTTGATTGATACGAGCTGTCCTTGGATAAGCCTGAGGCAATATTCAGACACATTCTTTTCCCATGAAAACTTCTTCAATTAAAGCAGCGTGAGCCAACAAAAGAAACAAGCACAGATTAAACAAATATCACAAGTATACATTAATATCAGACGCCGTAACCTCAAAGACATTTTGCACGTTTGCACTCTTGTGTGTGTGTTTTATACTATATCTAAGAGTGAATGTGTCAGAGAGAGAATGGGTCAGCGAGGCGGATGGGTTGAAAGAGTAGAGGGAGGATGAGAGCGATCCCTCTTAAGACTCATCTTCACCCAGAACGCTTCTGAGACTCTTCAGAGGAAAAGGGAGAGGCAGCCATCACGACGGTATGTGTAGGAGACACCTCTCATCTTCCTCTCCCTCCCTCTTTTCACCATTCCATCATGCCATTCACTTTCTCTCCTGACAGAACACAGCAGATCCATCGTCATCCCCCTACTAGAGACGATGATTCTCACTCTTCACACACATTCACACACACAGACGTGCACATGGCCTTCACCGTTTATCCAGACTCTGACCCTGAGGTCTGAGCTCCAAGAAGACAAAGAGTTGTGCAGATCTTCCAGCTCCCCCGTACAGATACATACCCAGCTGCTCCAGTCCTGACTAAAGACTAAACACAGTAGATCACACAAACACACAGGCTGAGGCACAACCACAAGATACCCCAAAGAGGAGCTGCAGAGAGTGGTGACTAAAACAGTCAGGAAGAAAATACGATGTTGTGGATGTTTAAAGTTCACAAGAATTGCTATTTACGACTCTTTACTAATGTAATTGACGAATTTGTGAATGACAGCTGCATGGATTATAAAAAGTGACAGATCTACACTAGGATAAGGACATACAACAACCTGCAGAGTTCGTCTTTTCCTCACTTTTTTTTTCAGCAGGTTACACCATACGATTACAGATATGTAATGCTCGAAGAACGATAGAATGATTGATGATGGCATGTATATTTACTTATTTCTACACAAATAGCTACAGCCGCTCTGAAACAAACAAAACAAAAACATCAAAAAAAGGTTATTAAATAATAATAAAACAATGATTTAAAAACAAACAGTTAAATAACTGAACAGATGGCCACAACCTGCAGAGTTTGAGTGATGTCAATTAAAAAAAGCAAAGGTGTTTCACTTTTATTCGCATCTGATCCGCATTTAGAAAGTAAACAGAATCTCATGCTATAATATAATACAATATAATACACAGCAATAGTTGGTGGGCAGTTATTATTGATTGAGCACCATTTAAAAGTTTGAAGATTATTTTTTAAAGGAATGAATACTTTTATTCCACAAGGATGCTTTAAATTGATCATTTACTATAATGTCACAAAATACTTCCATTTCAAAAAAATCAGCTCATCAGGAAATTTTATAATTCTTATAATTAAGCAGCAATATTGATCGTAAGGAAAGTGTCTCTTGATCAGCAAACATATGTAAAGTATCTTTTAAAATAAATTAAAACAATTATTTTAAATTATAGCAATAATTTCGATTTCATTACATCTTTTACTGAATTTTGACCAAATGAATAAAGCACTTGTGAGCATGTGAGATGTCTTTCAAAAACACCCAGTCTGTTGAATGATATAGTTCACATTTAAACGTTAAGTGTTTAAGTGTTTTCTGAACGAATATTTTGGTAGTGTGAGTGGGTGTATGTGTATATTTCTTTTGTACTTCTTGTCAAGAGGCAGAGAAAATCCCTTTATGGCTCTTATATGATTGTTATGACTTAATCACCATAAAAGCACATAAAAACAGACAACACAGTGAGCTACTGACACACACATACTAAAACACTTCAGTAGTCTTCATCAGCCAGAACTGCATTATTCACTCGTCTCAGTGTCATGTAAACCGTTAATGATTATTTATGTTTTCTAAACATTAAATTCACAAATAATATGGTAGCACCCTCACAAGCAAAAAATATATTTTATAATATGTAAGTTGTTGGTTTTTTTTGGTTCATTAAATGGAAGTGTTTGGTTACCAACGTTCACCAAAATATCTTTCTCTGTGTTCTGCAGAAGAAAGTAAGTCACAAAAGTCGGAACAACATGAGGGTCAGTAAATGACAGAATTTTCATTTTGGGTTAATGATACTTTTAAAATAAAGCACCACCTCAGCCCGTTTAAACCCACCGAACCCGTTGCAAAGGAACCTCATCTGAAAGAACTCACAAGCCATACAAAAGACTTTTGTTCACATGCATTCACATTATTCAGTTGTGGTCAGATGTACATGTACGTATGTGCCACATCTAAGGTACAAGCACACACACACACACAAAAACACATCTGCAGGATAGTAGAGAGGGAAAGAGCCAGGATTTGCTGTTGCAATGTTATCTTTCACCATTGTTGCACAGGCACAAAATAAAAAAGTAAATAAAAATACAGCGATGTGTGAGGGTGCCAGAGATAAGTATGGAGAAAGTAGGGTGGGGGTGGTGAGGGTAGATGAAGTAGGTATGTTAAATATAAACCAGCTCACAGCTGGCAGCAGGAAAGAAAGGGGGTATTTTCAAGAGGCAGGGCATCACTGGAGCCCTCAGTGCCTCCGATAACATCCATGTTGAGAGAAAGAGTACAGAAGGGGGAAGAAAAGATGGGGGGAGACGAGGGAACGCAGCCCGGGAAAGATACGTACAGAGATGCCGTTTGCGAAAGGAAGTATCACCACCCCTCGAACGCAAAAGTCACAACGGGATTTCTGATGGGAAAAATGTGTTCTTTTCAGATGAGAGGAAGATAAAGAGAGCACAGCCAAATGTCAAAGATGATAAATGAAGGAGCGCACGGAAACACCAGCATACTCTGATGTGCATGTCTAAGACGCGAACAAACAGAACATGTCTGTTTGCTCTCTTTTACAAAAACGTAAAACGATAGAAGTTACACAAAAAGAACAGCAAAGAGATGCACAGATTTAAAGGGATAGTTTGCCCAAAAATGAACGAGTTGTCATAATTTCTCACCCATAAATAAGTTGTTAAAAGTTCTGAATGAATTTCCTTGAGATGAAAACAGAAAAAAAAAAACTTTCTATGCGATTACAAAAAAACTGGAAGGTTTAAAAAAATATATATTATTTGAATATATTAAATATTAAATAAAAGTAGTCCATACATCATGTATTTTAAGCCTATTGAAAGCTATATGATTTCAGACCAACATTTTAGTCAATATTCACAATGTGCATCAAATCAATTTTTGTGAACTGGATCAAAAGATTCAGAAAAATATCAGACTCAAACAAAAAAAATATTTACTTATTATAAATTATTCACAAAAGATTCATCAAAATTACTCAAACAAACATTCCTTGACTAATACTTAACAATTTAGAAAAAAATTATACTGTTTAGACATGGTGAGTAAATAATGACTGAATATACCCATAGTGAGCTGTTGACAGCTGACTGCTGAATCACTGAATCAGTGATTCATGAACAAATCATTCACGATTGTGTGATCTGGATCAATAGATTCATCAAACAGATCTGACAAAAACAAACAACTTATTCACCAAATCCCCTCTAAAGTACTTTCATTATATTAAAACCAACGTCCGCGATGTTCACTTTCAGTGCTCACTGGAAGAAAAAGACACAAGCGGTGAGTAAATAATGACAGAATCCTCATTTTTGGGTGAATTACTGCTTTAACATTATGTGTGCGGATGCACGTACACAAACACCTACCATTAATTAGCGTCGTTATCTCCACAGCCTCACTAAATCTAATTACAACTGGTTTGTCATTAACCGCGAATGATGGTAAGGAAACATTAATGAGAACAACTCGCTTCAGAAGAACACTGGTGAACCAACTAAATGAAACAGCCACTTCAGTTTGGGTCAATAGTTCAGTGGTTACAAAGACAGTTCAGTGACTCTTAGCAGAGGAACAGAACGTCTCATCACCCGCGAACAGGATTCTGTTGTCAGGATGTTAGGTATTAGTTTTACGACAATTAACGTATACTAATACAGCAAATATTTGAAGATGACTTACTCAAACGGATAAAGGTTGCACCATTAGTGTGAAACATTAATAGTATCCACGCTAGGCCTTGTCATAAATCAAAGCAAGTAGCACAGCTCTCAACAACTAGCATAGCCACCGTTTATCAGTAGTTTTAAGTGCAATTTGTGAATTAGCGGGGTTAACGGACATTACAGAGAGCCGAGGCCCGTCTTGCCCGATGTGTGCCAGGATGAGGTGTGTCTGCGTGTGTATGTGGATGACTGTAGATAATTTTAATATCAGGCTGGTGTGGATTGCTGATAGTGTTTTAAGGCAGGGCCCTGTGGACTGAGCACTGGTAGTACCTATCTGTAATTAGTAACCATTCTCTATCGCAGATAAGATAAACTCACCCTGACCTTTTCCATTTGGTCGCCATGGTAACAGGCCCTCTACCCCCCCCCCTCGATATTATTTTAGTGATTAAACAGCAAATAGCAGGGAGATGGAAGAAACCGATAGGGATGATTAATAATGGTGTTTGGTTGAAGTGAATGTATGTGAGCGTGTGCGTGAGGGGGGCCGCCGGTGTCAGAGAGGAGTGTGAATAGGCTTGGCTTTTTTGCGGTGAATAATGGAAATTTAAGATGAGGCAATAGGAAATAAAAGCACAGGGTGAGAGCGATAGATGTCTCGTTTCTTTCTTTTCCCTTTTTTCTGCGAAACACTTTCACGGGAAAGAGAATATTAATGTGTCTGTCTCTTTCCTCCCTAACCAGCCAAGCCCTTTACCCACAATCCTCTCATTCTCATCATTCAACTCTTAAGACTTATCGCACTTCTGATTAATAAGAACTCCTGCACTTCAGTAACCCACTGACTGTAATAGTTTTTCCTATTAATGTGAGAACATGCCATAATCCACAACAGCGGTTTAGCACATATATGTATGAAATTCATTCCACGTGATAACTAGGTTTTGGAAATATTTGCGTGACGGTGGGTGTTGAATTCTTTTCCAAAGACTTCAAAAACATTGAATATGAATGCGAAGGATGCAACGATATAAACATTCTGGCTGATACTGATAAGCCAGTAGGGTTTTTTTTTTTTTTGTTATGACCCGATAAATGTCTGATATTAAAATGTTGTCGTTAAAATAAATAAAAAACATAATTTAAAAAAATATCAAAATGAACTTTTAAATGATACAAGTGAATTCAGGCATTATAATGTTCTGATGAAAAAATAATAAGTTTAAGATTTGCTTATGTACTGACACAGATCCTTGTTTTTTTACTACACAATACATTAATATAGGGCATCCCTAATTAAAACATTAATAATAATAAAAAAAAAATTATGATTAAAAAAAAAAAAAAAGTTATTTTGTGGCAAAAGTCTATGCAAATAATCAAGACAAATACCAGATTGAATTCTAACTGATTTTCTGGTCCGTTAAAAGATACTGATCAAAGAACTTTATGAAAAAGATAATAAAAAAAAAACTTTCCAAGCCCTTAAATATAACAGAAACAAACACACTACCTCATATATTGCCTGCACTAAAACCAATACACGCATCAGTTTTCAGGCAGGCCAGAGACTTCTCTCAGCAACCTCTGAGTACATTTGCATAAAAAGGAAAGAGCAACCGTGCATGCAAACTGGGTCCAGTTGACTGAAAGGTCACAGGGCGAACAAGAGCAGGGCTTGACAGCTCGTATCAGGCTGATCTCTGTTCTGATAGGAACACCTTCCCAAACCATGGCCAAGGGAGAGCTCACAGACCTCACACAAACTCTGACAATCTGACGACACTGCAGTAGATTCATACGATAACACGCATTCGGTCAGACACAAGCCTGTGTTACTATACCGACATCTCTACAGCCAATGACCCGAGCGGCTCTCTGGAATGTGACTGTCATCAAGGATTTTGTGCAATCTGATGAAGGTTAGCCATTGCGAGATATTTCAGAGATAGACCTCCCGCCATATCTGCAGAAAGGAATGCCTGGCCTCTCCGAACGGATAATGGATCCCATGCTTTTTCAAGTGATTTGAGATCTGAAAGAAGAACGGCCAACTACTGTAAGATCCCCAATAAATCCAGTACTTGACGAAAATGACAGAAACAGATACCTGTGCTGAACACTTTTAGAGTAAATTTGGATTTGATACTGCAGTGCTAGAGTAAGCGTTCTTCAAACAGGGCCACGGGACTCACACCCAGACACACACACATCTGCACTGTAAGTCTGCTCTATTGCTTGAGTAAGCGAATTAGCCTCAGCGATGGCTGAGGAGGCAATAAGGCGACAGAAAAAAAGGGATAATCTTTTATCTCACAACCCTCCCCACTGATTTTTATAGTCCATATCACTTCCCTGACAGTTGATGTTCCACTTTTCTTTTTCATTATTTATTTATCTATTTTTGCTTTGTGTGAATTCAGCTAAAATACTTCTAAAGCCCTTAATGGTGCTATCGGGAGACGGGATCTGCTGCCATGCGCTGCTTTTCATTGGAGATATTTGCCGGGCCGACCCTAAAGAAACGGGACATTATCAAATGTCTAACGAGACTGACACGGCCAATTATTGACAAATTATTCCTTCAGAGCGCGCCTGACTCCCTTGATGAGCAAAGACTTCCTTGATGAGCGCGCAGTCCCCCCTCTGTCCTCTGGGCCCGGGGACTGACGCCTATCAGATTCTATTAAACGCTCTGCACTTCTGCGAACAAAGCTACCCGCGCCCTGCGTCACATTAGCTTCCATTATACGCTCATGAACTTTGTCATGATCACAATGGTATACCCGTCTTTTAAGAGCTTTTAAGACTGAGAATTCCTTTCTGTTTATCGGGAGACTCAAAGATGACTTCTCACGAGGAGGGAATGAAAGGCACGCTCTTAAGAAGGTCAGACGTTGTCCAATTCAGATTGGGAGAGTTCATGAAGAATGAATGGTGTACACTTTGCTTATTTGCACCCAATTTCTGGTTGCACAATTCTAACGATAGATTAGGATGCAAATACTTGCATAAAGAAATTATTAGCAAAAAATATATATATAATAATTATCTCCACTCCATTTTATATTATTTTATCTACATAAAATAAAACATAAAAGTATGAAAATGCAAAATAATCACTTTGGAGTTTTCCAAGAGACTACATTTAAATGTTATTAAATTATTAGTATTTTTAAAGATTAAATTTAAGTGAGCATTAGATGACAACAAAGGTCATCTAATTGTAAAAACAGAGAAGATGCACATGCACAAATAAATATTAAATACCGATATAGACTAATAATCAATAAATACTGAAGTGATCAGTAGAGATAATCTAAAATGTAAAAATTGGGCAAATGAGCATCACAATGAAATTTTCAATACTGATAAATTAGTAACTAAACTAATTTAGGCTGATAGTTATTATCACCTAGTTAAACTAGACTGAAGATTTTTGCACTGACGAAACATCGCACATCTCTCCCAAGACTGAGCTGAGCTATTTTTGTTACACCACAACAAATCTTGAGTAAAGACTCAGAAAAGCTATTAGCCTGAAATTTGAACTCTAAGCACTTAATATCTGTCAGGAAAATAATGCTTTATCGGCTATTTGCACTGTGCACTTCTAAGTACTCGCTCTTATCAAATGCATCGTCATCAGGGGACTTTGAGGCATGACACACGGACTGATAGATGGGAGCAGCTGATGTGCTGGCTTTAGGCAGAGAGGTCACTGGAATGATGGGCCAGAGGACAGTGCTGGGGCAGGACACGCTGTGCGCTTGGTCTGGCTCCAGTCGTTCAAGGGATTGGAGTCTGGATATGAGAAGCTGGTTTTTCACAAGCACAAAATAATTAGTTAGTTAATGACAGAGGACAACAAAGCAGTCACTCTAGATGACATCCAGCTGTCCTCTGTAAACTTTCTCATGAGGGAAGCGACTGTACTAGTTTATTAGAGGCAGAGATAAGCACTTTCAATCTCCAGCTAAGACAGCCTTGCTAAGACAGCAACTTTATCATCAAGATATAATGATATATGTGGAGTTAAAATTAGGGCTGGATCATATAGCCAAAACAATTAATTCTACATTTTTGTCAGCTTTCACTTGACACTGATAAACAAAAATCTCCCTATTTATTACAATTATTTTAAAATGCTTTGTATAATCAATACTGAACCATTATTTCAACTAAATCACTATTTTAGTTTAAATAACATCTAGAAAGCTGCATCCAAGTAAAAAATGAATAATTTTTCCACAAGGTTTTTACACATTCATAAAATAATTTAGTTACCTACATATATTTTTACTAGATTTTTTTGCAGGTAAATTACACTTAACTCTAAATATATGATAAATTTAAATTGCAAACGAAAGGAAAATATTTAGATTAAAATTGCTATTTAGTTTTAGAATAAATGACTTTTGGTTGGAAAATTCTCGTTGGTACTGCCATATAAGTTTGCAGGGGTGTGGCAATGTATTTTAATACAAAAATGCAACCAAAAAAAATTAAAAAATGTATTGTGTATGTATAAAAAAAATTAGGCAGATTAAATTTAGACATTTATTTAGGCAAAACCATTATTTCACACATTTGAGCCTCCATGTTTATTATCGTTAAAAAAAAACGTAAAATGAAATGAATTATTTAATGACATTAATTATTTGCAAGCATATTGGTCTAACAAAATTCTGTATTTTTAAATAAGGAGAATCACAAATATTTCTGTTCCAGTTAAATAAACATACTTTTGTTAACCGTTTATCATTTGTCCACTTGAACTCCATTTTGGCTTAGTTCAACATATTATGAGAGCATCTTATCATGAGATCAGTGTATCTAACCGAACAGTGACATGAGCGTATTGTTACACTATGTCTGTGCACAAAATTCAGATTTTTTTTAAACTAAAAGAGACTAAGAAAGAGTGAAGGAAAGATAATACAAAGTGGAAAGCAGGAATGTCTGTGCAATAACAGGGTCTTGACCTCTAACCTGGCGACTGGCGCGGGGTGCCAACATTTTCCTTTCTCTCCCTCCTTTCATGTGCGGCCCCCTTCATGGTCCCTGCCAAGTCCACATCCTCTCTAACGAGGGTGTAGTTTCTTAACATTCATCATCGCTGAACTCTGAAACTTTATCAGCTCCGGAGCACGGCGCCATGGCCCCGGCCCGGCTCGCTCCAGCTCTCAGATAGGGCCGATAACACACTGATAGATTACAGCAGATTGTTTTACTTCAGGGGACACTGCTGCCTCTAATACTAATACTTAGACAAGACTCACTGCTTACGGAGGGAGAACAGAGAGAGGGAGGGATAGACGGCACAAAGAGGAAAGGGCAAAGGAGCCAAGTGTGCGCGCGTACGCATGTGTGTGTGCAAGTAAGGGATATTCACCAGGAGATTGCGATCAAAACGGGCTCTAACAGAAGCACAGGTTTAAAATGACAGTTTTCGTAGAGATTATACATTCCTTTCACTCCACAATCTGATTTAATAATGCTCAGTATCACAGAAACTCAAATGCTGCATATTGCCTATGTGTGCGACTTCTCAACATTAAAAAGTGCTGAAGCATGTTTCAGCATAATATAGAAAGTACATACACTAAGTAAGGGATTAGGCAAAGACGTTGACTAAAGTTGCATGCAGTTAAACATCTCCAGCTAAGCAGCATGATGAATATGACAAAACAATTTATGAATAAGCCTTAAATGACATGTACAGTCCAGCCATAGTGCATCTGACATGTGTTGTACGTAGAAAAAAAAACAACGGCTGCCTGAAATGGCCATATTTAATAGAACGTAGATGCACATTTTCCATCAATGTTTCCACCATCATCTATCGCACCATAATTTGAAAGTGTTTTTCCCCACAACGTGCTGTTTTACTCATTTGTAAAAACAAAACTGTGATTGGTCAATTAACATGTCATTTAGTAGGTCTATTTCTGTTCAAGTGGGCGGTTCTCAGAACAAGCAAATACTCAAGAAAAATAGACTTGTTTAAGAGATGACAAAAACACACATTTGTGGAAGAAAAATACATTTGATCGTACACGTATGTGTTTAAACAACCAAAATATACACTTGAATCTTCTCACACACAGGCTGCTCTCACACACAACAGCCTGAGGCAAAAAGACAAGAGGAAATCTGAAGCGTCCGGGCGGGTGCAGGACTGCAGTACCACCTGACCTTCAGCTTTAAAAAAAAAAAAAAGGGTCAAGTGGAGATCACAAGGACTCCACAGAAAGACTCCTGACTGGACTACACTCTGATGTGGGAGAACATTGTTTAACTCAAGGGGACAAAAGCAGAAGTTATTGTTTTTATATCTTCCAAAATGGTCATAAATTGAAGGTTCTGAATATGAATTGATAGGCTAGTCCAAACAAACTGCAACACAGTAAACTTTTTTACGGCTCCTAATATTGTTTTGAGAGTCTCTGACAATAGGTTTATATACGTTACAGGCTTGTTTAGCCTGTATATTTTTGGGAAGCAATAACTTTATTTATTGTGCACTTTCAGATTTAAAATCCACATACAGCTACATTGCACACTGTATGAAAAGCAATACTGAAATTGGCATAATAGGGGCACTTTAATATTTAAATCAGTACATTTCAGCATCAAGCTTAAATTGATCAAAACTTAGGATTTTTACAATGTTCCTACTTTTGAAAAAATAAAAAATAAATAAATAAATCTTGGTTTTCATAAAATATTAATGATGTCCAACACTGATAATAATAATAAATGTTTTTTGAGAAAAAAAATAAATAAATAAAAGAAAATCAGCATCTAAAAATGATTTCTTTATCATGTGACACTAAAGACTAAAGCAATGGCAACTGAAAATTAAACTTCTACTTAAATGTTATTTATTGCTGTCATGGAAAAAAGTTATTTTCCATTTTAAAAATCTTATAAAAATCTTTTTATGTTGTGTGTGTGTTTTCTTGAGCTTGAAATCATCTAGTCAACTAGCTGTACGGCAGGGGATGCATAACTATTAGTCCTTCATATTTCCATTTAATTTTTGGATGAACTATCCCTTTAAAACACACATTTGGTCATAATGCAACTGTCGAAATGAAATATGTTTAAATGATTATTAGCCATTGAACTGAGCCTGCCGAAATACGTGTATAAGTGTAAAACAGTGTCAATTACATGGAACATCCCCTTCTTTTTGCTGGAAGTGAACTGCACTGCACCCTAACTATCACCCAATCAGCTGTCCTTAACAACAGCAGAAGCCTGTCGCCCACTGCAGCACGCCTGTCCACTGTGTACGGCCTCTTTATTTGGGTCAGACTGAGGTTAGTCTTATCAGAGGCCAGCAGGTCTAAAAACGCTGAGGTGTGTGTGTTATAAAGGTATGTGTGTCTACTGAGAAACAGCTCAGAAAGGGTTAACTCAGGCATAATCACTCACTCTTTGACAGATACAGAGAGAAACAAGCACACAAACTGATCTTTTCATGCTTCCCTCCTAAAAAATAAAATAATCCTGCAAAACAACTGCCATCGGAAAAAAAGCCTAATAGCCTCGTATATTCTTAATTTTTGCATCACCCGCTTTATCAGCAGGCCCCATGAATAATCCGTACGGTAATTTCTTTTCTTTCTCCCTTTTTGTTCCTGGCATTTTGGTAGAGAGAGATAAGGCATAAAAAACAACAGAAGGGCTAAGAGAGTGAAAAAGACAGATAGATAACATTGATATCAACTCCTACACAACGCAGTCATTCCCTTATCAGAGCTTTTTATCATGCTTTCGTTATTTTTTTCTTCTTCTTCGCCTCCACTCCCTGTTCTTTGTAGCCCAACTGAAAAAAAAGGTCTACTGCCCTTAAAAATCCAGGCAAGGTTTTGGTATCAAATTAACCTTATGCAGGCTTTTTACAGGCTCACTAATAATTCAGCACACAGGGACAGACGGCTGGAGAGACTGTGTGAGAGCAGCCGTGTCAGAAGAAGCGTCAAGATTTTGGGAGCAAAAACACTACTTTTTTTTTTAATTCCTGCATGAATTTTTTTAAAAAGTTTTCCTAGATAAAATGCTAGGGAGAAAATGGACAGGTTCAGATGTATACTAATAATTTCAAACAGACTCATACTCCCACAGAAAGTAAAAAGCCTTTCTAATCTATCAAGGTCAGTTACAGTGCCCTGAACAAATACTGCGTTGTTTAAGGGAGCAGTTTAAGTGAGCTCTCTATGTAAGCAGAGAACAGACGCTCAGACAGAAAGACAGGAAGATAGAAGGACAGATAGTGAGGTAGACAGTACAACAAGACAGAATTTCAACGCCAACCGGCCCAAACTTCCGGTTTTAAGTTATTGAAAAGCGACAGTAAATGCAGTGAAGGACAGCAGAAATATTCTGTTGCTAAACATTTTAGCTGGTGCTATTAAGAGTACTACAGAGATTTTCAGCGAAGTCTCAACAGGTGGATTAACTAATTTCAGTAAAGTAGATAAGTTCATTGTGTCACCAGACGCACATTATTGCTCAAAGGATTGGGGCCTTTATTGAAGAAACTAGCTAATATACACAAACACATGAGTCAAAGACGTTGAGATGTCTGTATCAAAAGAAATTCACAAAATGATGTTATGTCCTTAGAAAACACATTAAACGTAAGTAAAATGTCTACTTTTACACCATGTCCTAACTACACGTGACGCGACAAGCAATTTGGATGTCCGCACTTCACGTGACGCTACAGAATCAATCAAATATCACAGCCAATCAGAAGCGTGTGTGGGCGGTCTCTCTCTGAAAGCGCACTGCTCAATGGATATGTTTATAATCTAATTCATAAATAATAAACCTTTTTAACATCATTAAACGTACATACTGAGTGACTGATAACATATCTGTTATGGAATACACTCGTTGGCACGCAGTGAGTTCACAGTTTTAACAGTCATCTATATGGAAAAGATACCTTGCGTCGCATATAGTTAGGACACGTAGTTAATTTTTCAGAAAAGTTTTTGGAGAATAAAATGTCAATGTTACATTTTCATTCAATGTAGCAATACTTATTTAAAAATTCAAATAACAGGCTTGTTGACTTGTACATATTAAAACATAAAAGAATAAGGAAGCGTATTAAATTTATTAAAAAAAATTTAATTAGTAAAAAATCTTACTGACAAATGGGCAAAACCTAGAACAGTGGCAACTAATTAGTATTTGGGGTGAAAGTAATTCATCTTTCAATGTGTCATAAATTGATTTTTACTGTGAATATGCCTGATTTACTAAATTTAGTAAATCAGGGAAAAATTTACAATATTTATTTTTGGCTCAGAAAAACAAAATAAAAAAATTACAATCAATTTAAACAGAAAACGTACAATTCTGAGGGGTGGGGGGGCAACACTATAAAGCAGTATTACGCTTATTGTTTTTATAATTAAACCCTTTTCCGTCTTTGACCCACATACATACATACATACATACATACATACATAACATAACATAGTTATTTTAAATTTAAATTTAAATAAGACGTCATTATTATGTTTTGACAAATCTTAACTATAGATAATCAGGCGGTGCACAGAAAAAAAGTAAATAATAATAAAATAATAAAATTACTTAAAAGAGGAAACATCGCTTATCAGAATCAAGAAAATGATCCCATCTGTCATATTCTACATCCCTGATTCCACCCAGATAAGAACACGTATGCATGACATTACCACTTATGGGCAAAGCAGAAGGACACCCTTTATTTAAGGTACGCCACTAGAATGCATCGTTAAAGAGGCGACCGAGCTTTCGCAGTTGCTGCTCCAAAACTCTGGAACAGTTTACCGGTTTCTATTAGATCTGTCTCCACACTGCATGAGTTTACAGCAAAACTCAAAACCTCTCTATTTTCTCTTGCTTTTAACTGTGGCTAATTGGAATTTGACAGTGCTGGTCTGTGCTGTAATACATGTTTTTATGTGTAAATGTTGTTGATATTTCATTGACTGTACAGCACCTTGGTCAACAATCGTTGTTTTTAATGGTGCTATATAAATAAAGTTGAGTTGAGTTAAATGGCACACCTCTGACATCAGCAATGTGATCCAGGAAGCTTGAGAGGAAAATCCACAGCTGGATGGGTGGAAAACACAGAAGCAATAAGGGAGAGACAGAATGGGCATGGTTTTACTGTACACAAAAAGATGTGATCAGTTAGATCAGCACGGTATCTCGGTGAAGCAATCGGTGATAAAAAAAGCACCCTGGAAGAGCGTGTTATTGCAGATGGGAGGTCATCAGCAGTGATAGGGCTGCCCACACGCTGCCTAGCTATTTCCTCTGGTCCTTGGCGTTTCCAGCAACGCCAAACACGTGCGAATATTCAAAGTGGTCGGGTGACCCAGTGTTTCCGAGCGCAAGCGTTTAGGCAACGCTTGTTTATGCAGATGGCGATGTGATTGCGCGTCGTAGAGTGTCAGTCGACAAGATTCCAAATGTAATAGTCCCTGAGAGGCACTTGAATGGAGTCATTCCCCCATCACACTCCCCCGCCCTGCAAAACTTTCTTATTAACCGCACCATCTCGCCATCTCTCCCACATACCCCTCCTTTTCCCCCGTTCCTCCTCTCTCCTTCTCAAATAAACCTACAAAGAAAGAGAAATTAACAGAGGAGACGTTTTTCTCCCTGCCGCCCCTCTCCTTTCTAGATAGCGCAGGAAGGAGTGAGAGAAACAGAAGGAGAGGGGGGGAGAGAAAGCGATAGAGACAGAGGAAAGGAGCAAAAGAGAAAGAGGGAGAGAAAAAAAAAAAAACATAATTTATCTGTGTATTATCAAGAAAGGCAGACACTTTAATCAGTCAGCTATGAAGTCAGTATTTCCATTCTTATCTGTTGCAGGAGTGGAAATGGAGAGCAGATAGTGCGCTGGGAGCCCATCGGTGGGCAGGAATGATAATGGGAGAGAGAGGGCTGGCTATTGGACCGCTGTGTCAGCTCTATCTGCACCCATTATCAAGGGCCTTATCGGCGCTGCCATCAGCCAAGCTGTAATGGGGCCAGTTCAACTTTCCACATTATCATACCGCTAAGACCTGGTTCAGTGAGGCTAGAGGTCTGACTGGAGACAGGGGGGAGAAGAGGCGGCAGAACGGGGGGGCGAGGGGGT
>JAUMHE010000071.1:13075959-13104483 GCA_032359235.1 Enteromius mattozi | reverse complement strand
GATAAGCTATATGAAAAAGAGAAATACTGAAGAATAGCTAGAGGTCTGACTTTTGTGTTTGTTTATTTGTAAAGGGGGGGCGAGGGGGTTACAGAGAGACAGTTGTTGTGGGGGGGGGGAAGCGGGTCGGGGGAAAAAGAGTGAGATAGCGGTAGATACTGGGAACGGGAAAGAGCTGGGGTAATGGAAAGCGGGCCAGAAATGAAGGGGAGAGATGGAGGAGGGGCTTACGTGAAAGGGTTGGTTAGTCAAGACTTTGATTGACAGAATGAAACTTGAAAGGTAAAAGGAAAGGAGAGGTTGGGGAAGGTCTAAAGTCCATGCTAAATGATGTTTTAAAGTGATAATCCAATCAAAAATTAAAATTATGTCATTGTTTAGTGCTCATCCTCATCTTGGTCTAAACCTGCATGATGGACTTTTCTCTGAGGAACTATATACTGGTAACCAAAATTTTGGATCCTGTTGAGAAAAAATACAATGGAAGTGAATGGGAGCCAAAACTGTTTGGTTACCACCATTCAAAAGTCATACATAATTTAATTTTTGGTGGACTATCCCTTTAATAGCAGCAGTCCTATCATATAATCATCTGTGTAACGATAATATTTTCATTGTGATCATCTACAGGACTTTGATTGACAGGCTGAGAGGAAGTATCCTTGACTTTTAGAGTGCTTTCTGGGTATGTAACAGAACGTCCAAAAGTCCACAATCACTAAATCTCAATGATTACCGCCTGTGACTTACTAACAAGTCTTATGATACAATCATCATGATAATGATAATATTTTCTCTGTGATTGTCCAAAATGATAAGACCCTATGAATGATGACCTTCGACAGGTAAGATTTCATTTTAGATACTGTTGAGATAACGTTCTTTGGAATTGGACCAGGATTGCACAATAAATGGATTCAATAGAAGTCACAGACCAAACAATAAATTCCTAAATAGCATAGTGGAGTACTAACTGACCTATTTCAACTTTTAGGTTTCTAAAACACAATCCTCCTAACCTTTATGTTAGTATTGACAGTGCTCACCTATTAGAAAGCAATGCTATTTGTATATTATTTTCACCTTATGGCCAGTATTAAAATTCTACACTTTATATTCTATACTTTAAAATAAATTATACTATTCATACATCTCACAATATAAAATTACATGTGTATTGTGCATCCCTATGTATTTGACTGGTTTAAACAGGATATGTTGTAAGTGCTTAAAATAGAAAACACTATTAAAAGAACTACTAGAACTACTAGATTGGTGTTTAACACAATGTAAGGTAAATGTTTGCAACTTCTTAAACTCACAATAGTAATCAATGAAAGAACAAAAGTGAAAGAAGACAAGTAAGTGAGAAAACCATGTCCAGAAATAGCATAGAAGAAACAAACAACATAGGCTAGCCAACTATCGCCTCAAAAAACCACAATATAGTCTTTCATGTCAGTGTTTTATGCTAATTAAAAGGACACAAAAGGCTAAAACACTTTATAAATGTGCTAAATTCATGTGTACTGTTGGCAGTTTTGCTACAAAACTGTAGTGTTTAAATTTAAATGTATGAACGTCAGAACATTTGCAACATTTCATGTGGCTTACACACATTGACCGAACTGATGTGATTCACACCTCACATACGGTTACACCTCTCAAACAGAAGCTGGAAGAGGTCGGAGGCTGGTCTCTGGTGGTCGTCCTTCTCTTTCTAGAGCCGGCCAACCGGAGTGTGTGAGAGCAGAAAGAGGAGCCACTCTGGTCTAGACCACCTCTGTTCAGGGGTGGCTCCCTGGAGGCGGTCTAACCTCTCCTCTTTCTAGGGCCTTTGTCCCAGCTGCCCTTCTGTGCTTATCTCTTCTCTTTCCTCCTCTCCTTATGAAACATGCCCGGTGTTCCCTTCCCACAAGAGCCTCCTGCCTGGCATATAACACCCAAGCCTGAGCTCTCCGCACCGTGAGCAATAGCGTATACTAAAGACAGCATTATCTTTCACATTGTACAACAGGCCAGGAATAGTTTATAGTAGAGATGTGCAAATTACATGTTTTCAAAACCAACCATTCAATCAACTGTTGACCATCATCGATATCTTAAAGAGACAAGTAAATTATACATGTTTGGAGTTTTTTTTTATTATAATTATTTTATTTTATATTATAATTTAATAATTGCTAAATTTATTAAAATGAATAAATTACATTTTTAAAATGTAAAATAGAATTAAAAAAAATAATTTAATTATTGCAAAAAAAGTTATAATAATTTCAAAACATGCACATATAAAATGTATGTATGTATAAAAACACATGCATGCACATATGTAAAAAAAAAAAAAAGAATAATGTTTATATATTAAATATTTATATTTAATATAAATTATATGAATAGAATTTTACACATGTAATTTTTTTCTAAATATATACTGTATGTCTGTGTCTTCATATATACATAAAAAACAAATATACACAGTACATATATATTATAAACACAAAAACATTTATTTTGGATGTGATTAAACATGCTTAATTGTTGCCCAGAACTAGTATTTATATAACTCACAAAAAGACCATCAGCAAGCAAGCTAAACTCTTCTAGGAAAAGTCTAAAATGAAAAACTTAAAAACTTGGGATGTGTAAAACTACATATTTACATATTTACCAATCCACAGGTTTCAGGTTCACTTCATCTCAATCTGACATTTTTAGGGCATTCGCACAGAATACTTTATAGTGTCCAAAACGCTAGGTAAAATATCAAATTACAGGAAGAAAATCTAAAACCGGTTCACCTCTCGCCAGTTTTTGTATTATTTGACATTTGTCACCCATTCCAACTCACTAATCCATTCGTCCAAATCATTTTGGAATCTGTAGTGTCACTTTTGTGAGTATGAAATGAAACACAAACATTAAATAATTAGTAAAAACCTGACCTTGTGCATTTGATTACATTTGCCTCTTGGCAGCCATAACAAGCAAGCCAGTGAGGACTGTTACTATCCCAGAGTGTTATATTTTACACTCTGGGACAGAAACTCACCTGAATGCCATTGGGACGTGACCTACAGATTTAATCTACGGCCGTATGGTTCAGACAAATACACCCAGTTGAACTGTTTGCATAAAGCCCCCCTTGAGATATCCGTACTGATCCTTTTAAAGGAGGGAACAGAATATAGTGTCACTCTTGAACTTCACATCCTTAACACAACATCAAATTGATGGCCCACACCCCCAACCATACCAATTAAGCACATCAAATAAAAAACATGACATCAAAACTCAGCGTGGAAATCAGCCAATCTAATCAACCCTGTTAGCCGTGATCCACATCAAATATGGCTCCTCCACATCGGACAAATTATCATATCTCCATTCTCCTTAAGACGCAACTCATTAACTCCAACCAAAAAGCACAGAAAACTCTATTACACCAGCCTTCTGGAGGAAAAAGAAAACTCCCTCCTGCGATGGCAAATCTCACCTCCGCCATTCCTATCAAAACGGCACATAAAAATAAGTCCTCTCCATAAGATGCGATGTGATAACAGTGCATTAAAAGATTACTGCCCTGTTCCCATCTTGTTTTTAATTGCATTGGGGCCAGAGGCTACGGGATCCTTAATAACACATTAATATTTTATTCTCATCCACCGCTCCAAAATCACATGCAACTGCAGATGCGTTTAAGACTTTATGCCATGTATGCATTCGGTGGGGTGTAGCACAACTTTTATGGAGTTGTACGCTGCTGAGAAAGATGACATATACTATCAGCTCCACCAGCACTGCATAAAATGACATCATCAAGGTTGATTAGATAGTCTTTCTTTTGCAAATGTTACATTGCATACAAGACAAAATCATTGTTTGTGAAAGTTTAAATAAAATTTTCTGCTTTATTTAGTTTTTAGACCAAGCTTTTTATGACTCTACATAAGAAAGGAAGAAGTGAGGGTTTAGGAGTGCTAATGGGTCAGTGAGGGCTCAGTTATCATAACTCACTCGACTTCCCCTTGCGTAAACATTAGGAAAGAGCAATAATTCATCAAAACACCTAAAAGCTTTTCCTTTCACTGCGGCAACCAACAGACACTTCCTAAACAGTAAATTCTAATGCACAGTTACAGCTTTTTGACATTATTTCCAGTCCATACAGATCAAACTCTCTCACCCAATTAGGAGAGATCATTAACACACTGACCAATTAACACGTTACATAAAATTCTTATAAATAATTTTTGAAACAAATAAACCATTTCAGAAAAAAGTTATAGTTAGAAATTTGCTAATTAAAGATTGAGTGACCAAGACCTGTCAGCAGAAAGCAACAAAGAGAGAATTTTTTTTATGCATTACATACGTATCGCTGATGATTATCGCACATCCCTATTTATATTGTTAACTCATCAAAGAATCCTGAAATAACATAAGTTTCTACAGCAATATTAAGCAGCACAACTGTTTTCCACATTGACAAAAATAAGAAATGTTTCATGAGCACCAAATCAGCATGTTAGAATGATTTCTGACTGACTGGAGTAATGATGACTGGTGAAAAATCAGCTTATGTCACAGGAACCGTTATTACTGGTTTCAGTTTAGTTAGTCAGTCTTGGTGAACATAAAAGACTTCTTTCAAAAATATAAAAAGTCTTACAGTCCCCAAAGTTTTAAACGGTTGTGTAAATTTAAAAAAAAAGCTGCCTTTATCTTCATTTTACCACAATATTAGTATCTATAAGCACAAGCAGTTCCAACACAAGATGCATTATTAAGTAACAATCATTAAAAGCAGGACTTTGAAGATCTGAACACCCCGCTTTAAAGATTATCAGATACCAGAAATCATTGATAATCATGTTTTATCAAAATCATGAAAGCCGTCCTTGGCTTTGCAACACATTATAAAGACTTTATAACTTTCTCACAGTGTTCATTGCACCCACTATCACTCAGTATCTAATATCTCGCTGCAAATCAACGTTTCAGCCATACTGCTGACGCCACATTCTTGTTTCCTTTCGCAAGGCGTAGAGCTGAGTACTTTTTTTTTTTTTTTTTTTTCGCTGTTTTTCACCAAAATGCACCCTGCAGATTAAGATCGACGAACAAAAAAAACGTTGCATCTCAATGCTATCTAACACAAGATCTACAGTAAGTAATATGTGGAATTAGTTTTAATTAAATTAATCAACCACAATGGTTGTTAGGAGAAAAACACAAGGGTAGGAACCAAGAGGGTGGGGGAGTAACTAACGGGGGAGAAAAAATGCATTCACACCTATCATCTAATTATACAACAACATTAATCACATTAGGGCTGGAACTGATTGCCAGGGTCCAGGGCCCTGCTGTTCTTACGTGTAGCTTTGTTATTGCAGCAGAGCCTCAGCTCCTGCCTGCTCTGCGCTGATAACAACTCTTATCGCACTTGGCGATCTCTATCTATACCGGAGATCAGGCCCCAGGCTTTATCAAAAGTTCACATCGAGCTAAAAGCAGAACAAAGAAGGAAAACACACAAGCAAAACCACCAAGACGCAATGGTGTGTGTGCGTATGTGTGAAAATATGTGTGCGAAAGCCTGTGATCTCTCATTCTTTTCAATATTTTTGGCTGAGTATTAAACTAGACCTCGGGGTCAAATGACCCAGAGAGGCTGAACCTGACAGCAGCAAAAGCTCTGAGAGCGCTTTCAACAAAAACAGGAAGAGATCCCATCAGTTGTCCACACTTTCAAAAGTGCAAGCCCAAGGTACAGGAGGTGGTAACTCAAACAAGTGCATTGTCTGGCCTTGGCTTCTCAAACATCCTCCAGCCGCTGACGCCAAATTCAAGGAGCTCATGAATAATTCACGCCAACCTCCAAGCCGTTTGAATGATGTCACTCGGCTGCTATCTGTGAGGATCTCCTTTCTGTTATCTCCCAATCATCTCAACGGCTCGCTTATCGGCCCCTGCGATCTCACTGAGGCAGCTGCTTTTAAAACGCGGCATACATCCATCTACCATTTCTGTATTCCTGCCTCTCTCTCCCCCAGCCCTTATCAGCCCTGCCATCCTTCTCTCCCCTTATCTGCTTTTCTCTCTCTCTCTTTTTTTAACTTATCTAGAGATACACCCAGCCAGTCCCAAACAACAACAACACAAACATGACAAAGATGAGAACGCTTCAGCCAAATGTAATTATAATCCCAATCTCCCCCACCCCCCTCGACGTTGGGACTATCTCCACGGAGATCGCCGCCTCGACTATCTTGTCTCCCATCTCAACCGCCAAAATATAAGCCCTGGGATGTGGCCCCGCTAAGGCCGTAAACTAATCTCGCCATCAGGGAGGGATGGATAATCTATCAGCGCGATCTTCACCAATGGGAGAGTGACGCACAAAAGACACACAAAAATATTTCCTCTCAACACAGTCCTCCATGATACCGGATACCTCTTTTAGAGGGGCCAGGATTGTAATCCTTCCAGTAAGAGTGTAACAAAACAATGCAATCGCACACTTTTTATACACAGTCATCTTTATGTTAACATACGCAAAAAGATGAGATAAGAGGGGCGATGTGACGTCCATATGAGCTCCCGAGTTTGGTTATGGGGGACTCACCTTTAGGGTGATCTGGCACCAAATCTGAGATACTTTTCCATCTTCATTACTCCTAACGGGACATCAACGGGGGACTCGTGGCGCTGGCGATGTGTACTTCAAAAGCCACCAGATATGAAATCTTCACGGGGTTCAACATTTCAGGAAAGATAAGGAATGTTTATACGAATTGTTCAAAACATCAGCTATGACTGGCCTGAAGTAGTAACGCTGGTTCTACTGTTCGCAGCTGCCTCTAGGTAAGAAAATGAGTTCTGCAGAAACCAACCAGAGATAGCTCTATATCAGATAAGACATCTCAATTAAGAGAACGTCTTCATGGGTCAGCAGGTCATTGGCATTACTGGCCAACGTGCTCGTATAACTCTCCAGTCACTTAAACAAACCTTGATACCGTCCGTTTACACTCAGTGGTATATGCTAATGCTGCCTTATCAGACCATTTTTCTTTCCTATTCAAGAGTCGCTTTCTGCCTTTGAATCGCATTAATATTTATTTTTTTTGAGCAGCCCTTTCAAACTCAACCTCCAAGATATTGCTACTGTGCTTATCGCCTGAAAGCATCTCTTCTGGATGAAGAACTGAAACAGCGCCTGGCACCAGAGCAAAACGACTTTTCAGCGCTGTTGGTTCTTTTCACAGAAAGAGGGGGAGAGGCAGGGGTCAATGAATTTGATTTTTACTTTAGGAATTTATCGACCACAAAATGTTAAGGGTTACTTCAATCAAAAATGAATGCGTGTCACCTTCTTGTTGTTCCAAAACTGTATGGCTTTCTTTCATCACTGGAAGTCAAAAGAACATCCTGCTTACTTTTTCCCCAATCACAATTAATGACAAATGAAGATGTCTAGTCTCAAAACGGATGGTATAACCATCTCAAATAGTATAATAAAAGTGGCTGATAAGACTAGCACACTATATTCAAAGTCACATGGTTTTTTTTCTCCATTTACAGAGTTGTTACTCACTAATAATGTTTCGCTTCGGTGAGCTGTAAACAGCTCTGACTAGTTCAGTTGAACTAAGGAACCAAATCATTGAGCTTTAAACGAATAATTCTGATTGGTTTTGTGAATTGTATCAAATAAATGATTGTCAGGAAAGTGAGAAGTGTAGTTTCTCCTTTTGCTTGATATTACATAATATTGCATAATTTTCAAGGCTTTACGTATTCGGTCACCATTTACTGTTATTAAATGGAAAGCAGCAACCAAGATATTCTTCAAAAGTTCTCCTTCCGCCACAGAAGAAAGTAAGACAAGTTTGCAGCATGCAAATAAATTGAATACATTCGTAAAAATGCCATTTTAAGACCCACTAATGGTGCCTGAACATTATAGGGTTAAAATGGATAGATGAAAAAAGATCCAATTGTAATCCACTATCATGTGGAGAGATCAGCTGGGCGCGCTATCTGACGTCTCATCTCTGGAAAGAGAACTGAAAAGCCGGAGGAAAATGCAACAGCAGCCTCGGTGCAGCCACAGACAGAAAACAAATAAAAGATCCAATTTTATTCCTTATCTCGACTGGGATCGGATCGCTGTTTATCTGAACTCATATCGTCTTTTTCAGAGAACAGTGACGTTTCCACAACAGTATTAAACAGGAAGCCAGGGTTACACTTAGGCTGGAGCAGACGAAAGCACTTCTACGAATTAAAAAGTAAAATAAAACTCACAATTATCGCCTCTGGGTTTGAAAAATGAAGCGCGAGTTTGTTCAGCGGCGTTGACATGTGCCGCGCGCTTTTACAAAATCAGCTGCGCGTCCTAAAAGCCGTTGGTTACTATGGCAGTTGTAAATAAATTTAGCCATTTCTAATTTCCCTGTTTTAAAACACAATGATTGTTTGAACAGATCGCTCGCACATCTAGAGCGTGCCATTTGTCTCGTGTTAATAGAAAGATCTTGTCGGTTTCCACGAAATTGTTTAAACGCTTGACAACGCTGCGCTCCAAAAAAAAAAAAAAAACAAGGCTATCCAGTCATATGAATAATATCACACACTTTTTACAACGAGTCACCATTCACAACAACAGCACCGGTACTAGTGAAACTTTAAACGCTTACGTTTGATCTGCCGGGGTTTGCTCTGCTTTCTTCGGGACATGTTTATTCCGTCGTTCCTGCTCAGCTTGCGGCAAAAGCGATCAGTCCACCGGGGTCACTAGCAGTAACAGCAGCACTGGATCACAGCTCTCTGCCCTTCCGAAGACACCCGCATGACCTGTACTTTGATATTCAGAGCCGAAAGAGCTACCTGTGGCCGAGTGAGGCTTAGTTACTTTTCGACGTCTTCCCAGAGGAGCGATCTATCCTCTCCGTTAGCCACAGTAAACTCTGCCGATGTTAGCCCTGACAGCGCATATGCTGCTGGAGAAAACTAAACCTTTAGCTTTTAATGATTTGTTTATGTCTACTCCGGTGAAGCACAGAGAGAGCGCAGTTCTCAACAGGGTTCGATCGACACATGAAACAGTGGCGCTGATATGTTATGACACGCCTCCGTCACGCCCCTTGCGTATGATGCCATGCCGCACGCCGCTCACTGCGCTCGCGCTCCCTTCAAGCTCTCGATGCCCCTAACATCACGCTTCCATCAATGCAAAGCATGCAGTGTGTGCCTCGTTCACATGCAAAATAAAATATTTTTCAAAAGTAAAAGTAGATGGGCTTATAAAAAATAATGTGGTTATTTACCACTACTCGTTTTAAAGTCAGTAATAAAATGTTGTATCGCCCAAATAATATATAAACGATCATATATAAATACTAATAATGCTTTATTATATTTTATAATAATATTTATTATAAATAAAAAAATTCTAAAATAGATTCTAATCAATTCAACAGCCTAATATTTTTCATTATTCATTGATTCATCAATTATTATTTAATTAAGATAGACAGATAGATACTTTTAAAATACATTCTAATAAAATATTATTTAAAGGTATAAATAATAACTGTATTATTATAAATAATTATAATTTTTATCATTTAACAAAACAAAATGTATTATATAATATTAATACATTTAATAATACATTTAAATGTTTTTATTATTATTATTTGTTGTTGTTGTTGTAATTTTGTAAAAATAATAATAATAATAATATTTTGTGGTCACTGTTCTGTGGTAATTGTTGTACTCTCTTTTACAGAATTCAATAAATATTATTTTATTCTTGTCTACTTTAAATGAGGGCCTGACCAATATCTCCAAGTAAATGTTGGGTGGTGATTACTGAAATACAAAAGTAGTACAATTAAAGCTGTCAATCATGGTATGATTACAAAAAACAAAACAAAACTGAGAACTGTTTTCTTTGCACAGATGCAGACACTGTGACCTCCACAAAAACTCACTGCTTCCATCTAGTGACCAACGAAAAACCTTATCTCATGCCTTACTGTAGAGGCCAGCATGGCTGTAATGAGCTGACTTAGTAGACACTTTCCTCTCAGGCCACAACATTTGAATACGAGTCAAATACATCAACCTTGTCATATGTTAACAACCTGGAACTTCTAAGGCAACCAAAAATAATAGCGAAGAAAAAAATTAACACACCATATTTTTTTGTCATGATTTATTATTTATGATTTGTTAGCAGGTTCAGAGCAAACTATTTGGGTAGACTGTTAACTATTAATCACAATGATCAGTGTTTGGCTTTGATAATTTTGATGTTGGAGGAACATTGTTCATCATGTATTTAATGATTAAACATGATGAAATCAGCATTTAATAAAACAGAAAGAATTATGCACTCATAATGACAATAAATGGCATAATACAATAAACTAAAGCACTGAATATAGGCTATCTATATTTTGAATGCTGAATTTTTAATGCATTTATTACCAAAAAGAACAGATGCTTCCTTACTCTAAATTGTATTTATTAGGTGTGTAAAATACAAAAAAAAAGAAAAGAAAAAAGGTCTATATGCAGACATTATTTTAAAATTAAATATTAATAAATAAATCAATAAAAGAATAAAAAAGTCATGAATAGAACAAATTATAATAATCATAATAAATAAATAAATCATTTTACCAAATAAGCAGTGTAAAGATTAAGATTACTATTTTAATGTTTGTTTAATGTTTATGGTTGATGTATACAGTTTACTTAATCTAGGAACTAAATTGTAGAAATTGTGTAAAAAAAAAAAAAAAAAAAACTAATCTAAACTATAGTTAAAAGGTGTTTTTATTCATATATTTATGGAAATCATGAGAAGGAATTTCCAAGACAAAAGCAGCAGCCACATTTGACCTTCTTTGTTATTTTGCAGTCACCTCTCAGTACCTCCCCTAATTCTAGACCAATGTCTCTCGAGCTTGAACTTGCAATCTTTATGTGAGCAGATGAACTGTTATGTTGAGGGTGATAACCGCTATGGCACCACAGCTAGTCAAACAAATTAAATAATAATAAAAAAACCCGAAATCAACTACTAAGTGAGTGTCGTTGGATACAGCTTTAAACTTCTTAGCTTTGTAACCTTTAAGCTTTCCTGCTAGCTTTCAACAAAACCAACATAAGACATGAATTATTAATGCACCTGTGAAGAATCTGAGCCTCTGTGACACATCTGCATTAGAACACACTTTATCACTGGGTACAGCTTGAGCCTCTTTGACAGAAAAAGTTTTGCTGTGGTGGCAAATTAAATTATCCATATGGGAGAATGGCTAAGAATAAAAAATAAATGCTACTCAAGGTCTGTAATTGTTATATGTGTTATTGTCCCCATTGATATTTGTCTGTGAACTTGGAAACCTTTGTCACACTGACAAAGGCATCAAGCTAAAATGTTTGACATTAGTTTTTTATCTCCTGCTTAAATAAAGAGATGTTTAGAGTGCAGACCTTGAGTAATGTTTGATAGGTCTTTGCACAAGCTGGGAGAGTGGAGTGAGTGCTGAGAAAAGAAAGAATTTTGTTTGATATTTTGATTTATTTGATGTTTGGTTCACTTCACCGATAAATGTACGAACTCTTTAATTTAACAAACATGTCAGTATAGACCACAGAGATATCAAATTCTAAACTAATCACGATTATTAATGCACAGAATGGATTTTTCTCTGCTGTACAGGATTCCACTTTGTACACATGAAGCTGCTCTGTTTTTTTAAGGGGGTAAAGTATAGGATCAGGTTAAAGGCCAGTGTTTTGTAATTGAGCCTGTGTGCGAGTGATTGATTTTGTGAGCTCTTCATTACATGAGAGGCTTGAGTCTGTATCAGTCTTTACCAGAAGAACAGCTATGATTAAAGAAGTTTTGCTCTGCCTGTGCTTGACCCTGGCACCTGTTTGGACAGTCCCTTTACAGACAGGCAAGTATTATATAGCTTTTTAAATAATTTTGAACATTATACAGAGAAATAATATTTTACTTATCTATTTTATAATTTTTTAAGGAGTGTTGTTATTTGACAGGAAAATAAAATAATTAATATGCCTTAAAGAATGGGTCAAATTGGTTTTTATTTGTACAGACTCTGGGCCGGTGGTTGTTCTGAAGCATGGCAGCGTCCGTGGACAATATATGAAAGTTAAAGGCTCAGAAAAGGTGGTGGAGCAGTATTTGGGTATTCCTTTTGCCCAGCCACCTGTTGGCCCTCTCCGTCTGGCTGCACCTGGTCCTGTACAGGGATGGGAGGGCATAAGAAATGCCACCCAGCATCCATCTATGTGAGTATATGGCTAAATTCGTCAAAGTTACTGTAATTTATGCAATATATCTGTACTAAATTCCTTATTTACTGCTATCTATTTACTCCACCTGCACACAGTAAAAACATATACCTATGAAATGTATGGTTAAAACAATAATATATTTTTTTAAATATGCTGTAGCAACATTTTAGGATATATGGAATTGAAATTAACTGTACTTTTCATTAAATTATTCAACATTTGTACATCTACAGAAATAAAATGACAGGTTTTCTACCAGTATAATTTACTGATAACCAACTTAATAATACAGGCCATAAAAGAGACAAAATGAGCCCTTCCACAAGCTGAAGTAAATACTAATGTACAGGTGCATACAGTGTCAGGCACACAAATACATGTCTATTTATGTTTTTTCACTGTAAATTAAATGAATGTTTAATTTCACTTTACTTTATTTAATGTAGCGTCCCGCGCTATCTATTACAGTTTTTGACTGTACATGATAAAAGAATTTGCCATTACTAACCACAGCAGATTTTTAATCTTTTAACATTAAAATTACAAACATTTTTTACAATGTTTCTTCTCTTGTTGTATTCTAGATGCCTTCAAAACCCAGATATTCTGCCTATAGTAGCAAAATCAATGGCGTTGAATTTCACAGCAACAGAAGTCTCAGAAGACTGTTTGTATCTGAATGTTTACACACCTTCTCAAAGATCAGAATCAGATAAACTTCCAGTGAGTACTGAATAATGGCTTCTCTCATCTGTACTACAGCACTTTGACTTGTGAATTCACAGTAGAACTTATTCTGTTATGCTTTATTGATAATTTCCCCAACCCGTCTGACAAAAGAAACCTATGCAAACCAACAGGTAATGTTCTGGATTCACGGAGGGGCTCTGGTCATGGGTGGTGCTTGCACATTTGATGGATCCTCGTTAGCGGCCTATGAGAACATAGTTGTGGTTATCATTCAGTACCGACTTGGAATGTTAGGATATTTCAGGTATTCATTTATGGTGGAAAAAGCACTACTCATGCAGTCTGTCCCTTGAGAATGATGTAAGATTTGTTGTATCATATTAAAACTGCTTCTGCAATGGTTAAGAACACATGTTTCTGGTTTTAGCACAGGAGATAAGACTGCTCAAGGTAACTGGGGTTTCTTAGACCAGATTGCTGCGTTACAGTGGGTGCAGCAAAACATTGAGAGTTTTGGAGGAGACCCCCAGTCTGTCACTATAGCTGGGGAGTCTGCAGGAGGCATCAGTGCCTCTTTACTGGTCAGTAAAAGTTTGTAAAAGCAGAATTATCTTTCTCTATTTGTGCACATGAATGTTTTTATGTGCCTGATATGATTAATAACAATTAATTTTATGATTTCTGTTGAGTCTTTAAAAAACAAGATAAGTTCCAAGTAAGTTCCTTGTGGTCTCATTGGGCATCCCCTGGAAATATGATAATAAGTGAATAGCTGAAAGACAAGTTGTTAAAACAACATAAGATCTTATCCATTAATAGATTATCTGTACAATTCAGTGCAAGGATCAAGCCTTTTCTAAAGATGTATTCTTATGGTGTTCTAGACGTTGTCACCTATGACCAAGGGTCTGTTTCAGCGGGCCATCTTTCAGAGTGGAGTAGCAACTGTGATGGGCTACTCCATCAAAGACCCTCTGATGTTTGCCAAGGTATTTAGCCCAAACACAACAATAAATGTACTCAATGTTCCTTATAGGGAATCTGTATAATTATGTCAGATGCCAAGAATTTAGACCCTTGTTATGTTTAGTTCTGTTTGATTTAGTTTGAAGGCAATTTGGTTTCAGCATTTAGACATATAAACAATACATTAAAAATACAAAGGCACATAATCTACCCAAATGGTTTAATCAAAATGTAAAACCTTTACAAAAAAGTGCTTCATCTCAGTCTAATTTGAAAATGCATATTGAAAATACCTAATGTAATATAATTATTGTCAATGTTTTTTAAAAAAAAAAGCTGATTGTCTGTGATCTGTTCGACCAGGTGGTAGCAAATGTTACTGAATGTGACTTCAGCTCTAATGAAGTGCTGGTTAAATGCATAAAAGAAATGACTGAGGACCAAATCATCAGTGTAGCAAAAAAGGTAGGAGCAGAGAATATGAAAGGATTGTGCTTTTCTATAGTTCATGGGAAAAAAATGCCATTTTTAGATCTACTGGTGATATTCTATACAAGTATACATCTTGAAAAGAAAATGAAATAATTTCTAAGACCAAATGACTTCCTTTAGAGACACATTTTCCCTGGAGCAACAGTTGATGGGGAATTTCTTAAAGCTCAACCAGAGGAGTTACTAAAGAGCAAAGACTTTCATAAAGTTCCAGTTCTTGTCGGAATAACAAACCACGAATTTGGATGGATGCTTCCTCAGGCAAGTATCAGACGTTTTTGTACGGAATGGTGAAATTAAACAAAATGTCTATGAACCTTTAAGACTGTTTTTAAATAGTATTGCATGTACTCATTTTTTTATTTCAGGCCTTAGTCTCAGAAGACTGGATAAAAGGAATGGAGAGAAAATCAGTGAAACAATTGTTGGATATTTTTTACAAAAATGGAGTAAAATTCAACTTTTTTTTCTTCTTTCTTTCCATATGTTTTGTATTGATTTACAGTCCAAACTAAGATAAGATAACAGAGATAAAAGGCAAATGAATTCACTTGGATTAACACAGTCTGACTAATATGTTATTATTTGTCTCCATCTAGTGAACGTAGTACAAAATAGCATTAAGAAGACTTGTGTAATACTTTATTCTATCACCGTAGACGTCAGGAGTCAATGAAATCATAGCAGAAGAATACTTAAAAAATGCTAAAACCCCAGAGGACATTCGCGACGCATTTACTGAGATGATAGGGGATCTTTTTATGGGGATTCCCTCCATTACAGTTGCATCTTACCACAGAGGTTGGTTGTGATTTCACTGGCAATATTTCACCTTCAGCAATGTTTAATTGTTGGTTTGCTCTATTATTTTCCATTATCCTAACTTCACAGATGCTGGCGTACCGGTGTATATGTATGAGTTCCAGCAGCGGCCAAGTATATTTAAAGATCTCAGACCCAGCTTTGTGAAAGCTGACCATGGTGATGAGCTTGGATTTGTGTTTGGGGCATGCTTTTGGGATGGCCATATCAAAGTGGGTATGTAGGTCTAAGAACTTGTTTGTCCTGGCAAATTATGATACTAGACATTTATACTGGACAAGTTGCTATGGCAGGGGTTTTTAAAAATGTTAATAATTAAGTGGTGATGGATATCAACTCTTTACAGGAGCACTCACTGAGGAGGAAAACCAACTATGCAGAACCGTCATGGGATACTGGGCAAACTTTATTCGCACTGGGTAAGTGGTACATCAGTTTCTGGACAGAGTGTTAGTTAATGATGATGCTTTATTTCGTAAGTAATTTTAATTTCCACAGATCACCAAATGGTCCCAGTCTGGTGCACTGGCCTGTGTACGACAAGTCTAGTAAATACATGAACCTGGGATTGCAGCAAACTGAGGGACAGGGTCTGAAGATGGACAAGCTGCTCTTTTTCACTCAAGAATTGCCTAAAAAGCTTGCGGCACTTCACAAATCCTAATTAGTTATTTCTACTATATTTCTTCTACTATAAATCTAATTTGAACATATGTGTGTAAATAATTATTCTTTGTCTCCATTCAGTAAAACCTATTGCAACTTCAAGATTTCTGCCCACTTTACTTTTTCCAAGCTAAAATCCGATCTTTGTTTGTATTTTATAGTAAAATATAATTTCAAACATAATTTCAGATTGTTTAATTAGAAAGTACAATCTATATTACCATTTATGTATCAAATATCACCAATAAACAATATTTAATTTTGTTGTTAATAATAAATCTTACCAATCAAATGATTTTGTATACAGACTGAGATTTTTCTAATATGCTTATATACTATATTATTTACTATTTATCAATTTGTATGTATTAAAAAAAATAGAAAGTCTTTATTGTCCACACGTTCATGAAAAGTATAGGCCTACATTAATACTTATTATATTTATGGTAAGAATTATTTACATATCCCGTATGGGATATTGTGTTATTTAAAAGTTTGACGCGAAAATACAAATAAAAAAGAATGCGGACGTGTTTGAAACTGCCCACATAAAACGTGAACGGTAAAAAATACGCATTGTGCAGTCACGTGTCTTCTGGGCTACGTCACTGGATTCCCCTATCCGCTACTGATAATGTTGCGCATGCGCACACTCGGAGTAGTTCAGAGCAGTCTGTACATCTCTCACGCGCTGGGAAGACGGAGCTCCAGCTGGAACATCCAGGGTAAGAGTATCATCTTACAGCACTTTATCAGGGGACTTGACGTTAACAGTTCAAACATAAGTGTTGTCATATCCATCATGCAATTTTTTTTACGTACCAGTGCGAACGAACATGTCAATAAAAAGTATCATTATTGATATTCATTACGCTGCAGGCAGATACCTCTATACGTTAAATAAATGCGTGAGCTGTTACATAAATGCAGTTAGCGACGGAATGAACAAGACTCACGGACTTCCAGCATTTTCCGCCTTCCTTTCCGCATGAAAGTATGCCATATGATTGCACAGTGTTGTTTACAATAAGAAGGTGGAGGGGGAGGTTTCATTTTGCAAGAGTAAACCGAACAGAGTGCTGCTGTGAAGAAAGTATGAATGATCAGAGCTTTGAGAACATGCCTATGTCTCAAAACCTAGTGAGCTGCCTATTTAGACACGATTTTTGTAGCGTTTGCCTGTGTCTAATTGTCAAATAATTCCTGCATCCACTGTGGCACATAAGACTGTGCTTATTTGACTTCACCAAGCAACCAGAGATGCTGATGCATTTATGTCATAGTTATTGCTAATGAAAATATGCATTTGTTATGGAGGACCAGTATGACTGTAGGAAAGGTTTCTGATGGACCCTGTGAATTGTCTTTTGATAAGATGGTATTTTGACAGGTGCTATTTTAAGACAAGTAAAATGAAAGGTCTGAAGGACTGGAGCAGAAGTGAGATGTTTTCAATAGACAAATCTATGTTATTACCTGCAGCTGGTAAATATTACTATTTAGGTTTATTTTTTTCAGTTTTACTGTAATTAGTTTGTTTTAATGCTGTGAATGTTATTTTATGCTAAGGCAACATTTCAAATTTTCTTTAATGTTTTCATCTAATCAATATTTTATTTCATCTAAGCTTTATTTTAATAAAAAAAATTAATAGTGGTTTTAGTTTTAGTTCACCACAATAACCCTGTATTCAACCTGTCATCTGCAAGTCATGATAAAATAAAAAATGTTATGCTATAATAATTAGATACAAGCATTTGTTAGAGTTTTTCTTAATTTTTTACAATCACAACCCAGTGATTTAATATGGCAAGCCATTGTGCTTTGCATTTTGATCACTGAGTCCTATTAAACAGCGTTAGTCAGATAAACCCGGTATCCAGGCTTGACTGCAGGCCTCATAAACATGGCTACATATTTTTAAACTCCAGTGGCTGTAGATAATAGTGCTCTTGTTTCCAGCCAAACCGAGGATCATTTTTCTTGTCCTTTTGAAGTGCAGGCCATTGATGAAAAGCTCAGTGTTAGAAGCAATTCTCTCAGTCTGCCCGTTCTGTGCAGTGTCTCGGGAAAAGAGTAATTTTATGTGACTTTTATTGAATCTGATGCTCTCTGGTTAGAAGCATTGATCCATTTAGGCTTTTGTTTATGTGTCTGATTGTTTGGCATCAGTCAGCGAGCCGCTAGCTGATCAAGCACTGTGCGTTCGATCGTAGCAGTCTTAAGTTTACAGCGCCTGATACCATGACAGATACGAGTGAGGTTTCCCTTGAGGAAATAGAAGGACATGTTGCGTAATGATGCAAATGAAACCGCCTCAAATTAACCTCTCTGTGGCCTTATTTTCACATCAGAGACCGACTCTCTTACACTATTAATACAGAAACTTTTCACACCTGATATAGATTTCTGCATGATTTTTAAATCCAGACGAAATCTGATCTTTTTTCGTCTGGTAACATATCACTGTCCTGCAAAGTTAGTAATTATGTTGTTCCCTATACCACAGATCCTTATTTTTACTTCTTGTTTGTCAACCAGCATGTAATCTGAATCAGTCTTTATTTGCATTTTGCTTATAATGCATAAACAAGTGATCAAGTTCAGTGGTTCTCAAAGGGTCGGTTACAGGACAGTTCTGATAGCAGAGACAGGAGGAAAAAAACAATGGCAAATGCAAATAATAAAATGTTATTATTTTGGGTTACACACACGTGTATATATATATGTGTGTGTGTATATTTAATGTATATCTTGACCTTGACACAAAACTAATTGAAAGCCACAGTTCTAGTTTACCAGTTTTCTAGTTTTTTGACAGACTTGACCTTGCACACAAGCCAGCCCGATATCTCCCTCCCTGAGACATTCATCACACATGTAATTATCTTTCTCTCTGCTCTGCTGACTCTGATATCACTGCACTGCTTTGGTAACCCTAACCCATTCAGTCCCTTAAACCAGTAGACCAGCTCATCTGTGTTCCATCACTCTTGACAGCAGATCCTCCATGCTGGGCCTGGGGCTCACAATGAAGGGGCATTTTGTTGCATGGATGGATGGATGGAGTAGAAAGAGGGGGCAGTGCTCCAGTGCAGGGAGGCAGGAATACTGCAGCATGTGCATTTACCCTCTTGAATGCTGAGATTTATAAAGCGCAAGTGAACACGCTCTCCCAGAGAAGCAGTCATGTGTAGGAGTTTGGTATTGGTCCTAACGCTTACCCTAACATACAGCTGTTTTTTTCCGCCTTGTGCTTCTCAAAGATAAGTGTGAAAAGAGGCGGGAGCAATTGACACTCTCTCTGTCTCTGGTCACTGTTTGTGTGTGTGTGTGTGTGTGTGTGCACTTGTGGGTGCGTATGCCAGCCAAGTCACGCTCCTCCAGCTCTGCATTATGTAACCGTCCTCTCAGTCCTAATGCATTTCTCAGGGTTTTGTCAAAAGCCTAAGGGGGTAGTCTCTGGCCTTTTTGAGTCTTGTAAAAATGATCCAGGTATAGCATGAATGATTGTTTTTCTGCATGCAGAATTCAAATATTGTTTTCATTCAGTTAGACTTACAGAAGCTGCTCTGGTGGTCTTACGAGGTTTCGGGTTGGTACACACTAGTTATCACTTATGGATCATTTTAACCAATAGCAAAAAAGAGACTTTTACAACCAGTTCATATAGATCAAATGAATCCCAAACTACCATAGTATTTCCTCCCCATGCTATGGGGACCTTTTAATAACCCCCATTTCAACCAAGAAATCCATATAGGTTTGATACAAAATGAGGGTGAGTAAATGATGTCAGAATTTTCTGTTGAACTGCCCCTTTAAAACTCTGATCCAACAAAAGCACTGGCGACAGTCAGAGCAAAGTGGATTAGCCTTTCATTTGAGAAGGAAACGTGTAATTTGTCTTTAGAATTATATGAGTAGCAGATGGCATTTTCACACAGGCAGGATTAAGTACTTGTGAATATTATACTGTAGCCATGATGTCAAATCAATAAGCATTAGCATATTTAGAGGTCTGAGAAGAAAAACACTGCATTGCACAGGTGGCATCATTGTGTTTGTTAACCATGTCCAGTGCTTCATAGTAACACATGCTTTTGCACTGAGATTCTGTGCAATGTGTTTCATAATGTAACATAGTATTAACAGGCTCTGACAGACTCTGTGTTGCTTCATGCTGTGGTCAGTCTGTATAAACACAGCTGCAAGGAAGTTTACCACAAAAAAGGACATTAAAGTACTCAACCATAATGTTACACTTCATGAAAATGTTTTGAATGCTTGATGTTATATGTTTATTATAATTATTATCATTTATTATGATTAATAAAATAGTTGTATATGTCTTATAATAATATATATTATAAATGGAAAACATGTTAAAAATAGTATATAAGATGTACTACCATTCAAACGTTTTTGGTTTTAGTATTTGTACTTTTATTTAGCATTTTTTGCAGGATGCATTCATGAAATTAAAAACTTATTTCAATGCTAAAATAGAAATATCTTGTTTTTCTTAACTTTCTGTTTATCAAAGAAAAAATATACATTATATATATACTTTCCACAAAAATATTAATGGGAACAACTGTTTTTAACCATAACTATAAGAAATGTGGGTAACACTTTAGAACAGGGAACATTTATTCACTTCGACTTTTTCCTCAATAAATTGCTGCTTATTAACAGTTAGTAAGGTAGTTGTTAAGTTTAACACTATCTTTAACACTATATTTACCTAATCCTATTGGGTAGGATTAGGGATGTAGAATAAGGCATTAATATGTGCTTAAAGGAAGACGCCACATTTTTATAAAATAGGCTAATTTTAACTTAGTAAAACTAGTTTTACTGTTTTTGAATCCATTTAGCCGATCTCTGGGTTTGGCGGTAGGACTTTTAGCTGTAGCTTAGCATAGATCATTAAATCTGATTAGACCAGTAGCATCTCACTCAAAAATGTTTTGATGCTTTTCATATTTAAAACTTGAATTTTCTGTAGTTACACTGGGCCTAAACAGTCGTTTAAAACGGGGCAGTCGTGGCTTAATGGATAGGGAGTTGGACTTGTAACCCAAAGGTCATGGGTTCGAGTCCCAGGTCCGGCAGGGATTGTGGGTGGGGAGAGTGAATAACCAGCGCTCTCTCCACCTTTAATACCATGACTGAGGTGAGACCTTTGACAGCTCTGGGTGTGTGTTCACGGTGTGTGTGTGTGTGTGTGTGTGTGTGTGTGGTTGTTCACTTCTCACTGCTGTGTGTGTGCACTTGGATGGGTTAAATGCAGAGCACAAATTTCTAGTATGGGAAACCATACCTGGCCACATGTCTTTAGTGGTGGCTATGATCAAATCTCACGTCTGAGATTGTGTTTGGAAGTTTTGGAGTCACCTGAAGTGGCGCACAGCATAAATCTGCTGGAGAATTATAACAGGATTTTGTTGGTTATTTTCCTGACCGTCATCAACCGAAGCTCGTTAGTGGATCGTTAGAATTTAGCTTTATATGTGCGAAGAACAGTGCAAACAGCAGACCATGAAAATTCAAACGTTGCATCATGTGCGGAGAAAAACAAAAATTAAGTCTATAAAAGAAATAAAATAAATAGGACCACACAAAATATATAATAGACTATAATTTATAAGTTTAATATATAATTTTAGAACTACTTATTTTTAATTTTTGTTTTGTTCTGAATACTGTTCAATTTAAAATATTTGTTTTAGAGGGAAAGAGGCTATTATGTTTATATTTAGTAATATTTTAATATACATATAAATTAAATAAATGAATGAATGTAGCATAATTGTTTGCAATTACAAGTTTAACTGGTGTTTTTGGGGTAAGATAAATTTTTTTAAAGACATGATATTCAAATAACAATTGTTTTCATCAGCCACATTTATCAACGTCCGATCATTCGTACGATGAGATTGATGGCATACGAATGTTTCATGAATCAAATGTGAACTATATCGTACAATGATTTGTGTCAACTTTTAAATATGACAAATATTGCAGCTCTTTGGTAATTTTTGAGCGAGATGCTACTGGTCTAATCAGATTCAGTGATCTACGCTAAGCTACAGCTAAAAGTGCTACCGCCAGACCCGGAGATCGGCTGAATGGATTTGAAAATGGTAAGACTCAACTGTTTAAGTCTAGGAGAGTTGGAAAATGAATTTATTTTCAAAAAAAGTGTCATGTTCTTTTAATTACTACTAATAAATGGCTAATATTCTAGTAATATGCATGCTAATAAGCAACTAGTTAAGAGACCCTAAAATAAAGTGTTACCGAAATGTGTCCTTGACACCAAATCAGCATATTGGAATGATTTCTAAATATTAGAATATTAGAGTGGCTGCTAAAATTCAGATGTGTATCACAGAAATAAATTAGATTTGAAATTGAAATATTATATTACAGTATTAGTTTTTACTGTACCTTTGATTAAATAAATGCAATATGTTTAACCACAAATTAAAATTGTTGTTTTTTTAGGCTCAAAAGACAAAATTGTGGAGCTACAAACAGCAGTTCCCTCTCTGAGCATTTTTTTTTTTTTTTTTTGCTGACATCATCACATCTCACCTAGTGACTGAATTACCCCCATAACAAAGTATGGAGGGGGCCGTGGTGAACAACCTCATAGACTTTGACTCGCCCTCAGAAGGGACAGCTCCCTCTGTTCTTGGACCTCCCAGTGGGGTGGGATTTTTCTCATCCGAGCCTCTTGTCCCTGAGTCTGCGAGCGAGGCCACGATGGAGCCCCTTCTACCAGAGCCAATGGCCCCCACACACACTTCCCACAGAGAAGAAGATAGTGACGCCACCGAATCTGCTGACAGTGACAACGAGGACACAGAATCCCCATCACACCCATCGAGCACGCGACGGTCCTCGTCCTGTTCAAGTCATAGCACTGAGGATGCAGAGGAGACGGAGATAAGAGCATTCATGAAAACCTACGTGGCAAAGCTCTTCCATGGAAGGTGAGTTGCTCCACAAACTACACAGTAAAGGATTGCGTGAGCCGTGAACACAGAAAGAGATGTTTCGTAGAATGTTCATGCTGCTCTCTTTCAAAACTAGAGTGAAAATGAAACTCTAAAAAAGGCAAAAAAAAACTCAGAAAAAGTGACTTCTGTGCTACTCCAAATCTTCTGAAGCCATATGGTAATTTTGTTTGAGGAACAAAGCAAATGTAATTTTTTATCTTTTGACATTTTCCGCCACAGCTCACAAATCTCATTCACACAAGACCAGATGCAATGCTAGTGATAAGATGCACTTAAATTACTGTCTGTTCCTTAGTCAAAACTATTGTATAGCTTCAGAAACCTTAGAATATAGTGTATGAGTCATATAGACCTCTTTTATGGCTTTTATGGGACTTTTTATGTCCTTGCTGGAGTTTGACAACCCTTTGTGACTGTACTTTTGGGGTATGGAAATGTACTTTTGTTCTCCATGAAAGTAAGAAAGTCATAGGGGTTTGAAACGAGTAAACGATGACAGAATTTTCTTTTTTTATAGGTGAACTATTCTTTTGAATGAGGAAGAAAGTTCACTTAGAGTTATAGTCACATGTCAACTGATGTGTATGTTTGCATTTGTTCCTGTTGTTTTAAAGTACTCGCTCGCTCTCCCTATTCCTTTCTCTTTGTTTTCTCTTCCTGCTGCTACTCCTGGTTCCTTTAATTCTCTTTCCTCTCTCAGGGAGGACTTTGATCAGGAGGAGAAGGCTCGCTTTGGAGGGCTGTGCACTGGAGAGAACGGCAAAGGCAGGGAGTGGTTCGCCAAATATGTCAGTGCACAGGTATGAAAGCAGCAATGCTGAGCAATCATCTAGATCACTAGATCACTCTATTGCAATTTCAAAACATTTGATTTTTATTTATGTGAGTTATTATGGTGACGGCCATGGGTGAGGGTTTAAAACCTTTTTCACACATTTTGCACCGGAGGTTTGTAAACAGTGTCGCTATTCTTTAAAGTGCCCCTATTATGGATTTTTGAAAATGAGCTTTCATGTAACACAGCTCTAAGTGATTGAAAACATCCTGCAAAGTTTTAAATATGAAAGTGCAATTTGTGTAAAGTTATTGTCTCTCAAAACAAGAATCAGCTCTGAATCATTTAAACGAGTCATTTTTAAAATGAATCCAAAGCCGTTTCATGTTGACGACAACATGAAACATTTGTTTCGTGCAAAACCTGGCGTTGCTTCTGAATGAAAATGCAAATTCAGCCTTTACCACTAGGTGCCGCTTTTGAAACGGTAAAATAGCGTTTTTCCCGATAACTGAAAAGCACATAAAATTTAAAACATACAAATATAAGCTAATTGAAATACTAATAAATGCTGTAATAGTAAATACATAACCCTAAAACAACACTGTGTGAGAAAGGTCTTACACGTTTCTTTACCTCTATTTAACAGGTTAGAGTGTTCACACTGTACGTGTGAAAAGCAACAGTAAAGCCTGTTGTTCCTGTCACATACTAAATATAGCAAAAAATATTGCAAATGCACTGCAAACATATTTAGCAACACAGTTTTTGCAACATAAGATTTTATGAAGCAAACTACACACCCACTGTTTAAAAAATGTGTTGAAAATTGTTTGACTAATTGTCAAAATTACCAAAATGTTTGCCAATGTAAAAAAAAAAATTTTTTGTCTTTAATAACAATAATAATTCAATAGCACAGTTAAATGTAATGAAATGGTTATCAATTTTTTTATACTGTAAATTATAATGTTGAGATGCTTTTAAAATAATTTTTTTTGTGTGTTTTTTATTTTAAATTTATTTAGTCTATATTTTTATTTCTATTACTTTAATATTTGCTATTTATTGCTATTTATTGGTTGTCGGCCATAACATAAAAATAAATATTGGTCATGGTTATCCAACAATGCCTCACTATAAGCCTCAAGCACAGTCTATTTAGACTAAATGTACCATTCACATTCTCAGGTCTTTCTCAATGATAAGAGAATTCGTGCAATAGAATGTGCATAAACAAACAGAGTTGTGATGATAACCATGCCTTGTGTTTGCAGCGCTGCCACTCCAAATGTGTGAGTGAACAGACGTTCTACAGGCTGGTGCAGTCCTTCGCCGTCGTTTTATTTGAGTAAGTACATCAGTATCTCACATGAATGCTTGAGTAAGTTCATCAGTATCTCACATGAATGCTTGACATTACATGGAAGCCAAATCAAACTTTTAAGAGCTAATTTACTAATTTTCTGTAGATCTCTTGGCAAGTCAGTGTGTGACTCACATGTAACCAATATTTGATTGATTGACAGATGTCACCAGGTGGATGATTATGGCCCAGCCAAACACCTCATGACCATGTGCTTCACATATTACTACATGGGTAAGAAAGTTCACCGTTAAGCAAACATTTTGTGAGGTTGTGTAGAATGTTAGAATCTGATAAAGAAACGCCCAGATCTCCTCTCACTTCCTTTTACAGCCTATGACTCAGACATTACTGGTACTGCCTCTTACTGTTTTGGAAAGATTAACAGTGCTATTGCTGTTTTCAAGGGAGCTTGGTTTATATGACCTAGTATAAAAACTGGTGATGTGGGAAAAGGTACATATACACAACCATTCAAAAGTTTGGGGTAAATAAGACTTTTCATATTTTGGGGGGGAAAAAATAATCAAGGATACATTTAATTGTCCAAAGTTTCAATACAGATTGAGTCAGTAATGTATTACACGAATAAACAATTTTCAATTTAAGGCATTTCATTATTGAATTCAGAGACATCATTGTCTATCTCAGTTTAGTTTAAATACTATCTGTGCAATTAAATCGACAATAATCATTAGAAATTAAGTGTCTCATGCCAAAGTTGTGTTGTCATGCTAAGAATTGTTTTGGAATCAAATTATGACTCTTTAAATCTAATTGTAAACTCCCCACTCCTAAAATACACAGTGTGTGACTGCCTGGTATGCCTTTTTAATTAAATTAATTCAAGTTTCTAATGAATATATGTGTGTGTGACAGGTAAGTCCCAGCTGTCTCCCACAGAGCTGCTGGAGAGGCCCAGCGGGGGGATTGACTCGTACCTGCGCAGTGGAAAGGTCTGGCTCTCTGGAAAGAAAGATATTGCAGAGCGACTGCTCAAAAACACTTCCACCAAGACTGATGTTAAAGGATTCTTTGGGGGTCTGGAGAGCAAACTGAGAGGACCCTTGGGCCGAAAGAATGAGTGGGTGATTTTCTGCCATTTGCTATTATTCACTCTTTTAATTAGTGACACTTCTGCTGCTCACAAACTCTTCCGGTTCTCATTGTGTCCTCCTCAGAGACACGGATAAACCTGCTGAACAGAAAACTAAAACTCCAGGTATTTTACAGTGTACCACCATTGTGTTTTTAATCTGGTCTTTTCTCAACTGTGGTAATCTCTTGTCATGTCTTTACCAGTTTTAGATGTCTCGCAAAGGGTTTTCTCTATGTATATTGGTGATGTGATTTAGTGGTTAAGAACCTGGGTTTGACCACTATGCTGTTGAGCAAGAGATTGTCTCTGTGACATGTATAGGTGTTTTGAGTTATTAACTGTGCTTATCTCTGTTTGTGTTCCCTGTAGTTTCCCCCCCTCTCTCCCCGGAAAGAAAAGAGGAGGAGAAAATCTACCTGTACACACACCTAAAACAGCAGCCCATTTGGTAGGTTGTTAGTAATCTAAACATTTAAATGAACAGTTTAAGTTGTTTCTGAAAAGTATCTTTCAATATAATCAGCATTTTAATAAAAACCTATATCTATATAAAAAACATATAGTTACATTTTACAATGTCAAAAAATACCATAATATTTAAATATTTCACAATTTAAATAATATATCTATATTATTTAAATTGTGTGTGTGTGTGTGTGTATGTATATATATATATATGGTAATAGAAATATAATAGAATGGTAATAGAAATATAGGAAGAAAAACAATTAGTTATCATCAAGATAATGACAGGATATTAAACTTTTTTTCTAATTATTAATTTCAAATCTTTAAAATAATTTATGACAGTTCAATATATTTTAAAATATAATTTATTTCTGTGGATTTTCAGCAGTCATTACTCCAGTGTCACATGACCCTTCAGATATCATTCTAATATGCTGATTTGCTGCTTTCTTTTTATTATCAATGTTGAAATGGAAACATTGATAATAACCAAATAGTACCATAATATTCAAATATTTTACAAATAATATATCACTATTTTTTGAATTACAGTAATGTTGACAGAAATGTTTTTGTAAAACAAAACAAAACAAAATGTATTTACAATAAGACAAAGTGAAGCAATAAAGAAGCCTGCTAGGCTTAGTCCACATTAATCTACTTGGTGACATTTTGAAAGATCTCCAAATCATTTTTAACATTGTTCAGGCACTATATCTGATCATTTGCCACATACAGATGCATCTTTTTCTCTTTGTCTTCTTTAAAAGGCACACTTTGAGGTTTTGGAACGCAGCATTTTTCGATGCCGTCCACTGTGAGAGAAATAAAAGATCCCCCACCACAAGGTGAGACATTGCAGTGTTTTCCACAGTACACTCTGTAACTCTTAAGACTTTTTATAGAGTGCTTCTTTCCTCTTTCTCCTGATATATCGTGCTATTAAACAAAACAGACTTCGCATGGCACCTAATACACATGTTAGATTGCGTGTTTGTTTAGACTGCGTGTTTGTTTGTGTGTCTGTTAAAGCCAGAGGGAGAGATTGAGAGTTTACTTTGTGTTTGATAGATTGTTAGTGATGTGGAAATAAACTACCCAGAAGTTTGAGCCGAGGTGCGTGACTGTGTGCCCGGTGCATATGACAGTCTTACGGTGTATTTGCAGTCTGGATGGGTCTTGCAGTCTGTGCTCTTATGGTTTATTCTTCCACAATGCTCATCTGCTCATCATCCTCTCTTGCCATTTTTTCTCTCTGTGGCTCTCTCTCTCTCTCTCTCTCTCTCTCTCTCTCTCTCTCTGCATGTGACTTTAACCCTTTATCTCCCTGTGCCTTGCTGCCTTACGCAGGCGGACGGCTGAGGAAGAGAAAGATGAAAGGTCTGTCCTTCATTCCGTCTGCTGGCCTGGACAATGCAAGATAAAGGCTGGAAAGGAGGATTAAAATGGAGAGGGGAAAGTTAGATGGGTTAGAATGAAGTGAGAGTAAAAGAGTGAAAGCACAGGATAAATTAAAGGGAAAGTGGAGGGAGTTTAGGAAAAAGATGAAAGTCTGACAGAATTAGGGCACTGATTACTTACACTCTATACAGAAAACTTGAAAATATCAGGGAATTTAGTGATTTCTAGACTTGGAAAAAGAATTTGAATGTAAAACAAAGGAATAAGAAATATACTAATAAAGTTTTAAAATATATGGTCTTAAAAAATATGGTTTTGCTGCTTAAGGTTTTTGTAAATATATTTTTTACAATATATATTTATATATATAATATATATTTATATATATATATATAAT
>JAUMHE010000071.1:13062854-13075591 GCA_032359235.1 Enteromius mattozi | reverse complement strand
TTATTTATTTAATTTTTTTTTTTCCCCTAGCTCCACTCTGAAATATTTAACTAACTACAAATTTAAATTCAAAACCTAAAAAGTTAAACCCTCTCTCTATATTTATATATTTTAGCACAGGATCCAGTAAGGAAGTTGTGTAACATTCTGATAACATTTTCACCAGCACTCAAAGGAAACTAGGTCCTCCAAAAAAAAACACTGCCTCATGTTGGTCACATTTGCCTTAGGCATAATGCTTTGTCATTTTTATCACACTGTCTACATTGTCTACTACGCTGTCGACTTTAACTTTGTTGAAATTGTGGACCTTAAAAACAGATCAAATATTTATTATTACTAAAATACTAATCTGCTATAAAAGAGGGCAGCATCTAATCTGATAGCAGAGAAAACATTAAGAAATAAAAACAACCATACACTCATGCAGGTAGCATAGTAAAATAAATAGGCTTGTTAACTTTAAAGGGGGAGGACATGCTTGTTGTTGATTTCAAAAGCCTTGCATCCGATCAAACACAGTATTTTGGCATGGTATATCAAATTCATCTGGCCAGCATGAACAGGTTGCATGACATGCCCTCATTATTGAAAACCATAATATTAATACATTTCAATGTTTAACAGAGGACATTTTTGTTTACCTTTGTACGATAAACACTTTTGGGACCAGTTGGGAACCACTGATCTACATTGTAGAAAATGAGAAGAGGGCACTGAGATCACAGTATTCGCTTTCCTGTATTCTTTGCTGCATCATTGCATGCAGTCAGAATGTACTATATCCAATTGCCTATTCATTGCTATGTCAACTGCTAACCGGCTTGAACTATTAGAGGTGGCAGGCACAACTATTACTAGTGCTCATACTTGCTGTAAGGGGTTCTTTCAAATCCCCAGCCGTAATTGTTCAACTTTGACATGTAATTCTGTTTGTGCTACAGACATAAATGATTCATCAAATCATCAAATCTCTTCTAGAAGAGACTTTTACTTTACTTCTCTGAGTGTTCAGACAGTTTCACCTGGTAGGCTAAAAGCTAACATTAAAAATGCACTGGACAGAAACAGTTATGTAAGGGGCAAAACAAATTGTTTTTCCAGTTAGATCTTAATTTATTTTTTAGGAAAGGAACATTTTGCACATGGAAAAATGCATTAATTTGTTGCCTGAGCATTTTGTCCTGTTCCGTGAGCTGAATTGTGGTTCCGTGTTCCTCATATGCTTTTTATTATTTCAATTTTGTCTTGTTTTTGTTTTGATTCATTGTGAATCATGGCTGCAGCTGACTGCTCACTAAAGCTTATTCTAAAATGTTTGTTGGATTTTGCATGAGCACCAATGAATGGCTAATACACATTTGTTCTTTTGTATGATTGTTTTGCTTTGTTTTTACACCTTTTAACTCTCTAACCTCACAATGTTTATTGTAATGTGCTTACAAGTTTCTGAGTGAACTTTAACATTATGAAAAATATTGTGGTGAATGTCTCTCATGCTTTATGAGAGAAATATCAGTGGCCTCTGACCTTGACCCCCTTGTTTTTGTACCTTCAGAGAAAAGTGGTGTCACATGACCCAGGAAGAGAAAGATGATAGCTCCAGATTTAATAAGAACATCACTTTCGGTCAGCTGGGGTGAGTTGCATGGTATTTTACACAATATTGACACAATCAATGTTCATTGCATGTTTTTGGGCGTTGTTTTGTATGCTCATATGCTCATAAATAATCGCTTCTATTTATCCAGAACATTCACCCATAACATGGTGGCTTTTGGATTGAGCAAGAAACTCTGCAATGACTTCCTGAAGAAACAGGCAGTCATTGGAAATCTTAATGAAGGTAATGTCACATTCTGTTCCAAATTTGAAAAAAAAATAATAATTCAGTTTGTAGGTTTGGGACATTAATTACAGTACTGTTCCAAAAGAACATTTATTTGTTAAAAATAATCAAAACAGTTTCTATTGTGAGATATAAAAAATAATCTTAAAAACAGCTGTGATAAATATTCTGAAAACTTATGCAGTTTGATGAATAAAAAGTTTAAAAGAAGAGAATTATTATTAGTTTTTTTTAGAAATGTATTTACTGTCACTTTTGTTCAGTTTAATACATCACTGCTAAATAAAAGTGTTTTTTTAACAGTAGTGAATGTGTAAATATGATTCACACTTTTTACTCTCCTTTTTTCAGAGCAATACAAGCTGCTGTGTGACCACATTGAGCAGATGGCTGCAGAGTGAACATCCAAAACCATCTAAACTCTACCATTCACTTCAGCACATCCTTTCAAGCTCTGATGATCAGTATTCCACAAATGCCAACACAGTTTCGCCTTTAATTATCACCCCAAGGTCCTACCAGCTGACCTTGCCAACAGTACAGAAATAACGTCAGCTTAAAAATAGTTGGCATAGATCAACCACATCCCATGATTCAAGTGTCCAGCTGTAGTGTAAAAACTGTTTATTTTTGTCCAAACAGCAACAATGTGAAAAACAAATATGCACATACTCTGGAATAGCAATATGGCTTCAGGCATCATACTATATAATATGGAGTTTATATTGTATGATGTGAAAATCACCATTTCAAAAATTCCATATCTTTCCTGCTACTTTTATGTACAGAACTACAGTACTAAAAGTGTCCTTTGAGCAAATACAGTGACAAATAACGAACAAAAAAATACAGTCTAACAATATCAGTATTTCACTATATCAATATCAACAAAATCAATAGCATTAGTTGCTCTCTAGAAGTCTCTACTGGTCTGTTCTTGTTATATGTTCCCTTTTATTGCACTTTTCTGATTTTGTGTTCTTCCTGTATGGATAAATTGAGTGTTAATAGTGTTGGCGACATTCTCAAAACATATTGAGACTAGAACTATGTCTATTCCCCGGTTTAAGTGCCTTTAGTCATTTATGTAAGCGGTGATCTTCCCATTTTAGTGCGAACAAACCTGTGTCAGCATGCCGTTATCCTCCCATGACTCTCTGGGGTAGCGCTCATAAGTTTGTGCACCCTGCCAGTAGTTGTGTTAGTGTTGTATGGATAATGCTTGTGGGTGTTATTTAAGTCAGTTACAGAAAAGTATCATGCTGCAGCTGTGTCGATGTCGTACAGTGTTGTGTCTTTAACGCATGGTGTGCATGCACATTGTTTACCATCTACTTACACTGTTGTGCAATTACATTTCAAGCCGGTAGAGGGCGATGATAGCCCTCCGCTTTGACTGTAGGTCGGTGGAGGTGAATGGGTCTTCAAGAGATCGAATATGTCCTCCATCTGAGGAAAAACGAAAGTTAATATATTTGGTTTGTAAATACAGATCGTTTTGTTCACAGAATAATGAGGAGTTGGATGCCAAACGTGGGCTGGTTTAAATGGATCGTCAGATTGTTGGGCATTTATTTATTCAGCGTCTGTATGTGTTGTACAGTACGTGAGCGCATGGTTGTATCAGGAACGTGTTGGATCCAGTATGGTCTTTGCATTTTATATGATTATGTTAATATTGTGCTGTCTGTGTAAATTTATGTTCATAGTAAGCTCAGTGGTCTGCATTGTATTTTCCCAAGTGCCCTGAATTTCCTATTGGAACGTACCTGGAAAACAACAAGAGAGGTGTTGACCTGTCTCTGATGTGTGAAGTGTTTGTTATTAAAATACATATACAAAAAGATAAACAAATATAATTATTGTTTCCTTTATTATCTGACAAATCCTCATTCTAGATCCTGCTATAGAGCATGGGACCTGTCTCTTGGTCTCCTAAACTGTGTTTATTTGATTCAAAACATTGGGTGCATATTATTACAATTTAAAAGAATGTTTTCAGCACCATTAGGCTACTGCTGTTTTCAATCTCACATGATTTTTCAGAAGTCATTCTGATATGCTGATTTAAGCATTTCTTATTATTAGCAATGTTGAAAACAGTTGAGAAAACATGAAGAGATGATTATAGGATGGCGCTCTGTGCCTGATAATGTGTTGCTGAATATGTCTGTGCAGATTCAGCTCAATGTGGGAGTGTTTAAGTCTCCAGTGAAGAAAACTGCCAAATGACTGCCACGGCTGGCTGTGTGTATAAATAAACAGCAGTCACACTGGCCTGCACTGATTGGACACACAGTAATGAGCTGTGAAAGGCCAAGCACTGGTGTCTCACAATAAGAGCTCTACTACTGCTAATTAATCCCAGACCCCATCAAACAATGGACAAACTTTCCTTATCTTGAACGGTTAGTGATTGATCACATCCTACGCTTTCTTTCTTTCTTTTGGTCTTTTGACTACTTTTTTCTTTTCATTCATTATTTATAATTTCATTCATTTATGCAGAAGCCCCCACGAGATCTCAAAATATGAGATGATAGGATGTGATATTTTATCATTTATATTTCAAAATCATGGTGTTCCCTCACAAAAGCTTCGTGCTCTCCCAAGAAACTTTGTGTGTTTGTACTTTTGCATTTACTCATATAATTTCAGTATTGAAAAATAGCTTTCCACCAATCTCATATTATTTCCATTTCCACCAAACTTTTGGAAGATATTCTGAAGAATGCTGATAACCAAACAGTTTCGATTTTTTTTTTTATTGACTTCAGCTGTATGGACAAAAAATAAATAAATACAATGGAAGTCAATAGGCACCAAAACTGTTTGGTTATCCTCATTTTTCAGAGTAACTGATCCCCAGAAGAAAGTCATACAGGTTTGGAACGACATGAGGGTGAGTAAAGGATGACATGAGTTTTCATTTTGGGGGAAACCAAGGATAATAACTGTAACTATAAAGCTTACAATCTACCCAACTATAACAATAGTGACATATGATGGAAGAACGATATTATTTGAACACTTTATTTTTATTTTTGCTAATGAATGCTAAAAACATTAACGTTCATTTAAGTAGTAGAAGTAGTAAATCCACCAGACTTTAACAAGCTTGAGTGTTTAAAGTAGCACACAACGTATGAGTTTGTAATAAATATAGGACAGTATTGTGCATTTTCATGAGCAGTAATATTAACTTTATTGTTTTTTACTACAATTCTCCGTGTGAACAGGCCTTTGGGGGCTGTATACACTTTTAAGAAATCATATTTTCAATCACAGACTAGTAGTACCAGGGCTGTAAGCTCCATATATGTCAATATTCAGATTAATAATTAATAACAGGATAAGAAAAATGGGCTCAAATAGCTGAACATTACTCGCTATCCTAACTATGTGGTTAGAAGTTATTTATTGTTACAAACCATGGAGTGATACATAATTTCAGTTTTGTTGCAGTTTGGAATTCATATTTTTAATAGAAAGCTGAGCAGAAAATCTTATATGAAATAAACTGCATAAGGATAAATATTGTAATATTCATATCAAAATCCTATTTATTAATCCTAATAAATAAATTCAAATTCAAAATATTAATTACCCATAATATTTTTCCTTTAAAAAATTCTTTGTGCCAACCATGTCAAACTAAAAATGTTCTGGAGTTAAAATCTAAGGGTAACTGAACACAAACAGCTCTGTTTCCTCATGGTAAGTCCTATGTTAATCCATAAAATCTCTAATTCCCACTTACAAACACAGAATCTCATAAACACACATATACATCCTCTCATGCATTCATAAAGAGCGACTCTGTTTGAACCCCTATGCTATTTGCTCTGTTAGTGTGTCGGTGTGATGTTTGGCTGACCGGTTACAGACAATTTGCTGTAGTCGGTCAGTTGGAGTGGACCTCTGAAGCCAGTGCACTTTTCAAGCCCTCTTTGGGAGGCTAAACTGGAGTCAAGTTTCTCCCCGTAGGTTAAGTGTGAACCAGACAGCCGGGTGGTCTGTGACAGGGGCCACAGGCACACACTAATGGGTCTTGGGAGCTTTCATAGACACGTACACACACAACTGTAAAGGTATGTGTAGACATGCATAGACACTTCCATTCAGACAACATTTGGCCGGCACATCTGGCTTTTAGAACTTGAAGCGATTGTTTTCAGGATGGCTTATGTTGCTCAAAAAGTTCCCTCATTATGAGAAGTGTGTGAAACACATGTAGGTCTTCATGATAATCCCACTCTCAGACAGACTGACAGATTTAATGTCTTTTGTCTGCAAGGTCTGCTTTCTTAAAGTTACACAGTGTTCCATGATACAATAGTAAATACAACATAAAATCCTGAATTAATATTATTATACAGTATAAGTAATTCAAGTAAGTTGAAGCATCACATCTCTTTTAATTGTTGCCTATCATGAAAATTTGTTTGTATAATCTATGTATTTAAAACGTGGACAATAAGTTTTTGAATATTTTAGATTTTTAATTGCTGTTTTTTTTTAATAATTAATGATTTGATTATTATGATTTTATTCTGTTTTAATTCAATTCACTAAAATGCATGCTAAGAAAATAGTTAATAGTAACCACTGCAACAAAATTATGACGAAATTATGATGATGAAAACACATTACAAAAAATAACATATGAGAATAGCCTACACAAAACTGTATTTAACTTTTCATATATATATATATATATATATATATATATATATATACATATTCTGATTGTATTTAATATTTTCATTTTTAATGAAATGACTGTTTTCTGCAAAATGCAATATGGCAAGGTTATTTTTTTATTATTAATTTCAGGGTGTACCTTCACCATTTTTTCTATAGTTTAAATGTATGTTTGGAAATTACAAATTTGTGACAACTTACCACAAAATTTAAAATGATCTACAAAACAACCCCACTTTTCACTCAAATTATGAAGTAACATGAATTTCAGAATTTCGACAGATCCCGTTTGTTCATATCTACTCACTAAGTACAAAAAATGTAAAAAAATGTGGATATAAAATATTATTTTACAATCTTACCTGTATTCTGTATTATTAAGGATTAGTTCACCCAAAAATTTTGTCATTAATTACTCAACCTCATGTCGTTCCAAACCCATAAGACCTTAGTTCATCTTCGGAACACAAATTAAGATATTTTTGATGATATCAGAGAGACATCTGTCCCTCCATAGACAGCAATGCAACTGAAATTATCCAGATCCAGAAACATAGCAAAAACATCTGTAAAACAATCCATGTAACATCAGTGGCTCAACCTCACTTTTGCAATGCTACGAGAATACTTTTTCGCGCAAGTAAAACAAAAACCCGTGACTTACATCTTCCGCCATGCTGAACGCACCGTATACGCAAGCTTTAACGTATTTGACGTAATCAGCCTTGTTTACATCCGGGTAAAAGCATGCATATGTGCGTAATCTGCGACTGTTTGCACCTAGAGGAAAGTGTACGCTTATACAGTAATGTTCTCTAAAATGGCGGAAGACGTAAGTCATAGGAGAAGAATGGTGGAGTATATAATATTATTTTTGTTTTCTTTGTGCAAAAAAAAAAGTATTCTCCTATCGTCGCAAATTCTATCATTCTCCTATAATTGCAAAAAAAAAAAGTATTCTCCTATCGTCGTCATTTTCAATTAAAATTTTGTCATTAATGACTTATCTCCATGTCAATCCAAACCCATAAAAGCTTTGTTTGTCTTCTAAACATTATTTAAGATATTTTGGATGAAAACCGGGAAGCTTGAGACTGCCACGTAAATAACACGATCATGGTCCAACATTGCCAAAACAGTCCATCTGCCATCAGTGGTTCAATCTGAATTATTTGAAGTGACAAGAATACTTTTTTGCATGCAAAGAAAAGAAAAATAATGACTTTATTCAACAATTCTCCTCTGTGTCTTGCGTACAAACAGTGTTATCATCACTTTGTAACATTGAAATTGAACCACTGATGGCAGACAGACCTGGACCTTGACAGTGGTATTTACATGGCAGTGAATGGGAAAGTCAAAAGCCTCCCAGTTTTCATCCAAAATATCTTAAATTGTGTTCTGAAGACAAACAAAGCTTTTATGGGTTGGGAACAACATGGGGGTAAGTGATTAATGACAAAATTGTAATTTTGGGGTGGAGTAACCCTTTAATACTCATGTCTTCTAATGATTTTCACTACAATAAATACAATAAAAAAAATGTGAGATACGTGATGGTATCAGTTGAATTTGTATGAAACGAGAGCATCTGAAAGTAGCACTGGTTGAGTTGCCTGCATTTGCCGGATGATAAATGTTAGGAAATAGTTGCGAGATTTATAAGACAGAATCAAGTATTTCAGGGAGCTATGTAATAAATCATAATAAAATCAGCAAAAACACATGCTATAAAAAAAGCTGTATGACTGGTAGTAAATATTTAGTATCCTAACTATGATAGGTTGGCATAGTTAGCAAGCGCCTCAGTGCCAAAGCAATAAATAAAGAATTGTTTGAAATCAACAGAAAATCCACTCAGTTGAAAAATGCAGGTATGCTTAAACAAGGAAACACCTGAAAGACTGCATTGGACTGCTGGTCCTCAGTAATGTATACCTTACTGATTTAGTTTAGGTTTAAGGATGGGAATGCACAAGTACAAGGGTGGGATATTGCGAAAAAAAATCGAGATAAAAAGTGTTCATTCAGCAGCTGTTAGTCAATTTAAATTCCTTGGTTTGTGTGAGCTAAACTGGAGGAAAATGACCATGTCCACGCCAGCTGGTGCATAATCCACTGAGATGATGGTTATATGTGTAATATTTAGTTTGGCGCATAGAACAACACTTGAAAGTTTATTTCTAAATGGCCCTTTGTTATTCCCTCAAAAATTGTATTTTTACGGTATGAGTCACATGAGTAATCATGTCAATTACTGTGTGCGGCCATATGTGCGGGTGAGGGAGATATTTATTGTGCTAACCTCCTATTACAGCTTCTCAGTCAGGCATCTGAAAAGATATGTAAACACACAATCATCAGCGAATACTTCATGACGTCATTCCAAATCAAAGAGCAAATTTTACATTTGACTCGAAAGCAGCGGGTGTCCATCTGTGTTTTTCATGTGTCATTTGCAAATTTGGTTGATATGAAGATCACTCGTGCGTCAAGTTTGTCTCGGCGGGCTTGCATATAGTGTACTGCTCAATCTCTGGACGAGGGCATAAAAGTCAAATAAACAGAAGAATCCTAAAATAAGCATCAAACATTTACATTATGATAAAGTATATGTGGAATCATAGGTAGCCTGGTTTACCTCAGGTTAAGATTACTCGCATGTGGTGCGGATGTTGGTTTTCGGCAGAAAATGTGAGTGAAAAATATTATGTTTAGGCCCTATTTTCAATATAATTTTGAGGTCAAACCGTTTTTTGTTGTTTTTCTTTTATTTAACAGGTTTATTAATTATTACTATCATTTTTAATGACATAAATAATATTGATATTGGTGCACTTTACGACATTTTGGGTCATCTTGAATTGCTTTTAAATGTGCTATATTTGACTAAACTGTGCTGTGTTGGCAGTGAAAGGGTCTGTTTTAGTTTTGGGTTTGATTAGTTAATGCATGAAGGTGTTTCCTAACATTTCTATCTCGATGGGCAGCACTGAATTGGATGTTTCATAAGCAGGCCAGATAGCAAACATGCATCTTGTGCTTTTCGCATGCAAATAGCGATGTATAAAACGGAGCGCCAGGAAACATAACTTGATTAGCAGCTAATGTTCCTCCCAGAGAGACCATCAATCTTCATCAGAACCCCACCCCTTCCTCAGCGTTGAGAGCGTATTTGGACAACTGAGTTTGGTTTACGCTCGGAGTGAAAATATATAATAAACACACAGATTAAAACTCTTTTGATGCCGGCGGTTTGAAATGGTATGATTTAATGCTGCCTGGAGACGTGATTGCACATGAAACAAGGGTGATGATGCTTCTTTTCTCTCTTTCTTGATTTGACCCCCCGTCTGATCTATCAGGCCTAGTCAGCTCTGTCTCAAATGAGACCCAAGCTTTGAACCATGGCTATTTGACCTCTTCATGACTGGATTCAGGGTAAATGGTTTGTTGTGATAACCACCAGATAATGTAAGGTGTAAAATATATTTGGGAAAAAAATTATAAACATTAGCAGTCTACATAAATGTATCTGTATAGCTATATAAATTATGCTGACATGTAAATGTATTGTTAAAAAGTAAGCTTGTGGGTGGGTGAATGAGTGAATGAATGTTTCTTTCTATTGTATCGCTTTATCTGAAGTGTTTATTTGCAAAACCTCTTTTTTCTGATGTTATCATGTTTTTAGCGTTTTTTTATTGTGTTAGTTAGCTGTATTTTTTGTCAAGATAGCTCAGCTGCAGTTTGATTGAAATTAACTGCAAAGAAAAATCTGATTTTTGAAAATTGTTAAAAACTATCTGTTTTGGCAAATGAACTCTTTATATATAACTAAATATTGACATTTTACAGTAAGTACCTACTATTATCACTATTATTCTAATAGAATTATTCCAATACATAAATAAATATATTGATATAGCGTTTAAGATCAAACTGACAGAAAGGCTACTGATTTCATGATCCTTTAATTATTTTGAAATCATTGCAAGGCAGTGTGTCAAAATCATTTTACTTGCTTGTGGTCTGAAACAACTGTTTGTGGATCTGATTCAATGTTGGTTTTTGTCATTTTCAGTAAACAAAAAAGTAGTGAGTAATTGCTTAAAGTCAGCCAAACAATGTGTTTGTGTGACAGAGATATGTTTTAGTTTTTTTTAATTAGGCGACTGCTGTTTATCAAATTCTGCTTTATAGTCAATATGCTTTCATTTGGCACCTCTCACAGTAGAGCACTTGTGGTTACAGCCACAGAAAGTGTGCTCTATTTCCAGTCAAAATAAATGAAAATGAGGTGGTGATCCGCTCTCGGGTGCGAATATTTTACACGTTAAACACTTAGGAAGATAATCTTTCTTCTCGTGTTTATTTTAATAAAATGCTTGAGAAGGACAGAACACAAACTGAGAATGTTGTCATTAAAATTCACATCCAGCTCTGTGGTCCATCAACTTCAAGCTGTTGAAGCAACATTTGCCTTCTGTGATACTGTTTTTGTGGTTACCAAAAAATCTAAAAAAAATACCAGTCTAGCCAGATATCCAGCAGTTAGACATTTAGCGATCCGTCTGTATTACATAACTCAATGTTTGCAGAAATGGAAATGAAAACTTGTTGATAAAACAGACAAGGAAAAATGAACTCAAAAATGAATGAAAATTTGCTGAATATTTACTCAGCATTACATGGATTCTCTGGAGTGAAAAAAAGTGAAAGTAATTCATACAACTCCAGTCTATGATTTAACAATTTGTGGAGCTGAAGAAAATTATAATAATAAGATAACTATTATTTCATAATTCATAATATTGCTTTCTTCTCTAGTAAAAAAATCTACCTCCTGTTTTTTGCTCACATCAAAATGCATGATACATTTTTTTTAGAACCCTTCTGAACTGTTTTCACTTAAAGAGTGTGTGATCTGTGCATATTTCTCTCCTGATTCAGATGACTTTTTATTGGAAAAAGTAGAGTAATGTCTTAATTACAAACACGCAGTTTGTGGATTACTTGCGTTACTTGTGGATTATTGTGATGCTTTTATCAGATGTTTGGACTCTTATTCTGGTGGCACCTATTCACTGCAGAGGATCCATTAGTTAGCAAGAGATGAAATTAAATCTCCAAAGCTATTCTGATGATGAAAAATATTCATCTGCATCAGGGAAAGAGGAGTACATTTTAACTACTTCTTTAAAATGTCATCTATGTGTGTTAATTGAAATGAGTATTGCAACTACATTATAACACTAGAGGGCACAATTATCTTTAGAAATAAAAAAAAAACAATGAGATATTTATTTTGGTATGCATTTGACAGTGCTTATTGTAAGAAAAAGTAAAATAGCAAAATAAACATTAAACAACCTGCACCTTTTACTTATAAAGTGGTATCAATAAATGTCATGTATTTCATCCAGTACTTAGGTCACAATGATGTCATCAAGAAATTCTGCTAAGTATGAAAGAGCATTCTTTTCATAATCTTAAAGATAACCTCAGAGATAGCAGTGTTTCATAATGATCATGGATGGCAAATTCAGGGCTGCGATCCAGCAGAGTCCTGCAGACTGCTCCATCTAAGGAGCCCATCTGTGAAGAGGAGGACAGATGGAGGCAGCAGATTGAGAGATGTAGTCTCTTTCTCTCTACAAACCTTCAGATGGATGACGCTCTATTTACACTTCTGACCAAAAGAATCCTATACACAGGAAATGCTTGTGGATGTGAGTTCCTCTGCTTGAATGTGGCTTATTTATTTCCACAAGCATTCCTGATTTGCATTCAGTGAGGCTTAGACCTTTCAGTTCAAAAAATACTTATGGCTATATATGGTGGCAAGGAATACATGTGGTAGACTAGTTTCACAGTTCAGGATTATGCATAGTCCTATAGCAACAAGTAGTTGTTGAGTTGGCTGTATAGAAATGACATACAGTCCTTCACTCATTCTTACATTCATGAACACACCCACACACACAAGTATATATATATATATATATATATGTACTTGTTTGTGTGTGTGTGTGTGTGTGTGTGTTCATGTGTGATTATATACTTGCTCCAGAAAGCATTTGTTTGTTAAGTAAAAGTAATAAAAAGCACAATTATAAGTTTCTACTGGTATTTCAACTTCACGAAAATGTTTCATTGTGGTTTCAGTTTCAGTATGAGTCAA
>JAUMHE010000071.1:13036092-13058592 GCA_032359235.1 Enteromius mattozi | reverse complement strand
GCACATATACTGGCATATGATCAAGAGAAGAAGGTTCAAGAGGAGCTATAAACGTGTTGTAAACGTACTGTATACACATATATATTTTCATCCAAACATTTAATTATGCAATTCTTAGACCACTGATACTCCAACTTTTGAATGTTGGTTCTATTCTACTCTATTGTGTCTTTATGCATCTGCCCAACAAATATTTCTGGCCCTTTTTTGTGTTTTGTTTAATGTACTACATACACACAAACTATTGTGTTTGGATGAATCCTTGTATGTATTTAATACTGTACATTTGTACCAGATGAGCATGCGATGAACAAAGCTGAAAAAAGCAACCCTACTCACAGAAAACACAGACCAAAATAAATTAAATGAAAACAATATAGTCAGACACCAGAGGAACATATCATTCGAACATTTTGAGTATAAATAATAATACACAGACAGTTTCACCACATTCACCGCGTTGCCTCTCTGTATTATCATCACTTGCACTGTTATGAAAGCACTTGCCAGTCACTCCATGCTTTCAATAAATGACGCCATCTGCTGGCATTTTATCAGTATTCCCAATCTACAACCTTTTCAAATGACTGTGTTCATTGGTGTGGCTTTTCCTGTGTGTAACCACAAGCTGAATTTATTGATTTAGCTGTCAGATCTAATGAACAAGAAAAAGTAAAGAGTGCCATATTTGTCCATGCTCATAACAGTTAGGCCTACTCCTTTCTCTGTGACAAACACAGTAGACCTTAATCGGGGATAGACGCCATACTGAATTTTATGCTGATGAAAATAAGGCTGTGAGGGATAGAGTTCACAGTATACTCATTGATATGCATTATTTTGTGGAGATTTTGTCTACTGAACAATCTTTACGTTTAGCAATAGCACAGTCCAAAACACACCACACTTGACATCCAAACGCCTTGTTTTGGTGCTTCTCAAAACTTAAATATGGCGGTACTACGACTAAGATTTATTACTACATTTAGTATTGCATTTATTTAAAAGCAAACTGATACGTTGTCTTTTGTATAGGCTATGTGAAATGAGTTTGAAAGTAAAGTTTACGAGCGAGCAGACCAAAAATAAATTGATGTTTAAAAGTTTATAAAGTATTTTCTGACAAATATTTTGTTTTAAGCACCAAACTATGCCACATCCAGCAACATGGAAACGTCAACACGATCTAACTGTCGAGTCGAACTTTCTATATATGTATATTTTTTTTTATTATTGATTTATTTATGAATTTGTGTTATTTTGGGCTATTTGATTGTATTCCACCTCTTGGCTTTTGTGGTCTGCAATCAATGTTCCGTTTATGGACTGCGCTCCCTCTTTGGCTTTTATTTTGAAAATTGCCGCCAGGAAGTCCTATCTCGTTCGCATCGGAAGTTAAATTATCAGCTGATCATGGTGTTTTGGATGGAAGTTGCTTTTGGCACGGAGGGGCTCTTTCTTTATCATCTTAAGCAAATCTTAAACGTCAGAGACACCGGAAAATAAAGCTGCATGTAACAGTGCGCCATCTCCAAAAACCGAAACGGCGGCACCCGGAGAAATCCGCGTTATTACGAACAGATGATGGTCATAAGTGGTGATCTGTTTGCTTGCTGTTGAATCATCGGAAAGAAAGAAAACAACGTCAGGCGAGGCTCGTGCGAGTCACTGATAGTCTGATGTGTGTATGTTGTCTTATCTCGGCCTGTGATCGGTGTCATAAAAAGCCTAAATGCGTGTAATTTAATTGGTTAGACGCGCAATTTCCTTCGGTCGATGAAATAATTAGTAGATTGTGTTTTATGTTATTCAAGAGTAAGTCAAAGGTCAGAGCAAAGTGTTCGTTGTTGTTGTTTTTCTTTTCTTTATACAACAGACAGCAGTTATAGACTTTGTTCTGCTTCGTATTGGTTATAAGATATATAAATATATATATAAAACGTCTTGAATTTATTCATGCTTATGGAAGTTGATAAAAGAGCAGCAACCTGTAAGCAGTTATTCATTCTTGACATCGGCTCGCTGTGACTGACATACAGTTTACTTGTTTAATTTATTTAAGCTTTGTCATATTGAGTGTGTATCTGTTATTCGTTGTATAGTGTTATTTATAAGCATGGTGACAGTGGAATGCGTTGATAGCTGGATTGCGTCACTTGTGTTTTGACATATCTGACGTCAGGGGTGTCGTGTGTCACTCAAACTGTGTTTAAAGCGTGTGGGAGCTTTATTAAACATACTACTTCGTTATATTTGGACTGATTTGGTGATTTAACGGTGGATTATTCAAGATATTTCGAGAGGGAAGACTCAGATCTGGCACAGTCAGAGACCCTCGTTGATATTCCCAATTTCTCTCCGCCAATGCTGGATCTGGAGGTCGTTCCTGAGCGATCTTTAGGAAATGAACAATGGGAATTCGCATTAGGTGAGTGTGAGATCAGTTCAGAAGCTGAAGTAAACATTGCCAGAACATCTGAAAACGAGCAGATTTATTTGACAGTACAGTCAGTTGCCATCTGGATTTCAGAAATGCATCACGTTCTCTGTGACACGTTCATATCTGATTTTCACTTGACCTGAAAAAGTCCCAGTTGCACTGTTTTTTGTTTGTTTTTTTGTTCCTCTGTTTTGTTTTACTAGGACTTATGCAATATATTTCAGTAAATAAATATATTTAACCCATGAATGGAATCAGGATTATCGCAATATTGCATAATTTTGATTTGGTACCGATATTATTTCCTTTCTACATACTAAATAAATAAATACATTGAAATAAATAAAAATATGACTTTATTATATTGTTATGCATGTATTGTTTTGATTATATAAATAAATATTTTTAAATCCTCCGCCAAGAAAACAGTTTATTAAAAAACAATATATTATATTCTACTACTTTTTCGTTTCAAGAACTATAACGAGACTAATGATATTTGCGTCTACATTAACGAATGATGAAGTTATATATTTATTCAGATATGCTATTAACAAATCGCAACATGACATTATTTTTGACTGCCAGTGTTTTTGTCTCTCATAAACTGAAATGCTTCGCTGTGTGTGTTTACGGTTATCGTTATTGTACCACACAAAAATATATAATAATATAGTCAAGTGTTTTATACTATATTATTTACAACACTGTTAATGAATGCTACAGCATACTTTAGTATTAACTATAGCGAACTGATAAACTCTAGTAAATACTGTAGTATACTTAATTTGTTTACTACAGTAAGCTGTAGTGTTTTGTAGTATAATATACCCTACAGTTGTAGAAATCTTAATAAAGTAATGGGGAGAGTAACTTGTTTATATCACTATAGTTGTTAAATTAGCACAGCAACTGTTGAATTACTACAACAAATGAATTCAATTTCTTTATAGTATTCGGTATAAATTACTGTAGTTTTTTTTAATGTGGGGTGACTCGACCATTAAACTTAAGTTCAAGTTACTTCTGGATTTGAAAAAAAAAAGACTTTTGGACTGTGCTGTGTGATAATATTTACCCTTTTATGCCCTGTAATTATCATGTCTTTACTACACACCTTGTACAGCTGTTGAGGCCACTTCTTTCATCATCATGTTAATGTGAACTGAACTGTTTGTCTGGATTTGTTTCCAGGGATGCCATTGGCCCAGGCCATTTCAATATTACAGAAACACTGCCGAATCATCAAAAATGTCCAGGTGCTCTACAGCGAACAAGTACGGATCTGCCATTATTATATCTATGCATGTCTATGTTGTGAGGTTTTTATCTAAGGTACTAGTATATGGATTATTTGTATCCTTATCTGACCTGTTTCTCTCCCTCAAACAGATGCCACTCAGCCACGACCTCATTCTCAACTTGACTCAGGATGGAATTAAACTGCTGTTTGACGCCTGCAATCAGAGACTGAAGGTGAGAAGTGACGTGTGTGTGAGAGATTCTGGGCTAAAATGTGTTTATTGCTAACACTACGTTGCGAATATATCTCCGTTGAGTCAGTGTTGTTTTTGCAGGTAATTGAAGTGTACGATTTGAGCAAAGTAAAACTGAAATACTGGTAAGTCATCTTGTTTAGCCACAGTAGTTATTGATTAAATTAGTGTTTCACCCAGAATTAAGCTTTTAAGAGTAAAATATTATAGAATATAGACATTATAGATATAGAATTAGATACAGATAAAAGTATACTAGATAGAGAATTAGAATTAGATAAGATATATCTATAGAATTGGATATAGATCAAAGTTATACTGACTTCTTGACTTCTTTGTCAGCCACAGAAATGTAAAATGACGCATTTCTCTGTTCATTACAGTGGAGTACATTTTAACTCTCAGGCAATAGCACCTACTATTGAGCAGATTGATCAGTCTTTTGGCGCTACTCATCCAGGAGGTGAGATTTATTCTCTGTCAGTTGTTTGTCCAAACTTCTTTTGCTGTGTATTTATTGTGGGCTTCACGTTCTCTCTGTCCAGTCTACAATGCTGCCGAGCAGCTCTTCCACCTGAACTTCCGAGGGCTTTCCTTCTCTTTCCAGCTGGACTCGTGGAGTGAAGCTCCTAAATATGAGGTGAGACTAGGTTCGCTCCCTGTGTTCATGCTACTTAATCATGTTCATTGTATTTAGATGGAACTTCAAAGAATACAGGTAAAACCATCGTATTGCATTTGGCATGATGTATTAATTTGGTATTTCCTTGGTGTTTTTAACTTGTTTGTTAGTGCTTTCTTTTCCTTTTACATAGTATTTGTTCTAGACAGAGACATAGAGGAAATTACCCACTGCCTTAAAAATGTCGCTTATTCTTTTTTTCTTTTTTTTACATGTAATTGCTTTATAATGAAAGTTATATAAAGCTAAGTACTGTACAGTGTGTGCATAATTATTATGCAAGTTGAAATTCTGAGCTTATTTTTTCCAAGCACATTTTACCAATTCTAAACATTCAGCATGTTATTCTTATTAAATGAGGGTCATTTTTTAGGATTCTTTACCTAACCTAAGTCTCTGAGAATTGGACACCTTACATTTCTGGAGATTCTTGGTAGTTTGCAGTTTTGGAAAATGATGGCACTTCCAAAGGGTTCCTGATGGTTTCACACTAATTCTTCACCTTAATTCTATATTCTTTTCTTCTCCACCTGTTTTTTTTTCTGACCATGCTCACCCAATGAGCATTTTGCTGTCAGATGGTCATGCCTTAACTCTGCAATTTCTGTACTGCATTAGTTTTGAATATTTATAATAGACATTTCATAATTGTTGACTTTTCAGTCTGAGTTAAATTTCTTTTTTGGCTCTTTTTGTCTGTAAAGAAAACTTAATAATTATGCACACCTAAACACAAGGAGTTTTTCCACTTCCAGCCTTTATGGACAATTATATATCAGTTATAAATTATTTAAAAATGAGAACGTATTACGAAATTAAAAGTAGTTATTAAGATTGATGTGATTTGGAATTGGTAAAATGTGCTTGGGGGAAAAATATGATCAGAATATCAACTTGCATAATAATTATGCACATACTGTATTTAGAGTGTGTGTGTGTGTGTATGTATATATATATATATATATATATATATATAATATAAAAAGTAGCACCATATTAGTTATGAAGTAAAAATAAATAATAAAAGTAATCAATAAAATGTAGGTATGTATTGTTTATAAAGTTGGATGTTGACAATATTAATAATAATATGAAGTACTTTATTATTAATGAAGTTAATTAAGATACATAGAGATTAACAGATTACTGCGTGCAAACGAATGCCACTTATATTAGTGTTATACAATAGTTATTTCTGTACTATTATAGTTTATTATTTTTATAATGTATCAATGTTTAATTAGCTTTTTATTTGTATTATCAGTTTACAGTTTAGTTCAGTTATTTTAGTTAATTCATTTTTACGTTTTTAAATGACTGTTTAGGTTCAAATGATTTAATTTCAGTTTTAGTTCAGTTTAAGTGCTTAAACTTCAACTTCAATGTGTCTAATTAGTATTTAGTTTATTTTTATTTAGTTTTTATTCTAATATTTATTCTAATAGTTATTCTAATATTTGTATTTTATTTTTAGCTTTTCAATTTCAATTAACAAAAATGTTTCAGTAGTTTTAAATTATGATAATAACCCTGGCCCATGTATGAATTTATTCAAAATACATTACTGTGATGATGTGAGCATCTTTTCACCAAAAGAGACACCAGCACATACACCGTATTCTACTCCTAGCTGTTTTGCCTTGACAGCCTAACTTTGCCCATGGCTTGGCCTCCCTGCAGATTCCCCATGGGGCCACTGTCAAACGGATGTACATTTACTCCGGAAACAACCTTCAAGAAACCAAGTAAGAGCCGTGCATGTGTTTGGAAATTTGTGGTGTGGTGATGTAAGTAAAATGCCATATCACTACTAATGAATGAATACAGCTGCATACTATTGAGCATGGATGTGTTTATTTATCTACCCTAAAGTTCAAAGTCATTGTCTTAATATGTCTATTTGTAATTTTTATGTAGCCCAGGGGCGCATTAATCTGCATTTAGTCTGAGACCTTTGATTGTTCAGTGTAAGCACTTGTTAAGAACGCTGTGGGTTGCACTCCCTCAAGCAACGAACATTGTAAATGATATATTTCTTCACAGGGCTCCGATGATGCCTCTGGCCTGTTACCTTGGTAATGTGTATGCAGAAAGTGTGGAGGTGTTAAGAGATGGGGCGGGACCGCTGGGTCTCAAACTACGCTTGCTCACCGCAGGTATTATCCATAAAACTAATGTCAGGCATCATTATGCAATTTTTCAATAAACATGAATATGACTCAATTCATTTTAAGTATTATGATGAGAACAACTGTTTTCTGCCACGCTTCTGTGTTTAAAGGCATATCATGACATGTTATTCCCAAAAGTTAAGCAGTGCTTAGCAAACCAGCATAAGTAATGTGTGCTTCTGGGATAAATAAACATTTGTGCTGATTATTGTTTGATTGTTAGTCATCACCAACATAAACAGCATAGGTTTATTTTATCACTATAGCATAAACCATAAAGCTGGCATAATCATAGACGTATTGATCTTAACATAGATGTTTATAGATATTCTATTCATTCTTTTGAAATGTTCTTGGTAATCAGCATTGTGTGAGTTTAACTATATAGTTCAGTGATTTTCAACTGGAGGGCCGTGACCCAAAAATGGATTGCAGGTCTGTTTTGATTGGTCACTAGTCACTGACTGCAGAGAAAAACAATAATAAATGCAAATCATAAACTGCAACTATGTAATCATCTTTTGAAAATTAGCACATTACAATCATTAATCATAAAAAGGAAACAGTTTCTTTAAAAACAAACAGTTTGTTAACATTAAAGGACATCTAAGTTTGGGGTCAGTGAGAAAAAAATCATGTGACACTTAAGACTGGAGGAATGGCTACTGAAAATTCAACTTTGCTTAATAGCATTTAAAAATATAAAATAGGCATCTTATATTGTAATAATATTCCCCAATATTACTGTTTTTACCTTAGTTTTGTTCAATAAATCCAGTCTTGGGGATAAGACTTATTTCAAAAACATTAAAAATCTTGCTGATTCAGGTTTGAACACAGTGTATATATATATATATATATATATAATTATTATTTTTTACTTTACCAATTTTACTGCTGCCTTGATGTCCAGAGTGAAATCTCGGTGCTGTAATCCGGATAATAAGTGATATCTAGTGATCCAGTAATAATAGCAAACAAATATGCTGTTTGAAACACTGCTTTTTCACATTGTTTGTGTTTTTACTTTCTCAGGATGTGGTCCAGGAGTGTTGGCTGATACGAAAGTGCGAGCCGTTGAGAGAAACATTTACTTTGGAGATTCTTGTCAGGATGTTTTGAGTGCTCTTGGCTCTCCACATAAGGTCTTCTACAAGTCAGAGGATAAGGTAATGCCACATTCTCAAAAATAAATGATCGCATTCCCTCTCCGCATTTATTCTGTTTGTCTTGAATTATCTTTTCTTTTTTTGTACGTCTCAGATGAAGATCCATTCACCCTCCCCTCACAAGCAAGTCCCTTCCAAGTGTAATGACTACTTCTTTAACTATTATATTCTGGGAGTGGTGAGTATAAGTTTTTTTAATTACTCCAATATTTACATTACTTTCAATTACATGCTGTTAGTGTAGATTTTGTTTGTTCAGTTTACATAAAAGCAGTTATTGTCCTATTATCTTTCAGGATATACTCTTTGACTCAACAACCCACCTGGTCAAAAAATTTGTCCTTCACACCAACTACCCCGGCCATTACAACTTCAACATGTGAGTCTCATTTCTCTGCTTTTATTGTTTTATGTATTGTAGGGCTATTAAATAGTTGTGTGGATATATATTTCAGTTGGGAAGGTCATTCTGGAGGTTTTTGCAGTCTGGGCATATTGATTGAACATTGATTTTCATTTCAAAATTCTTGCAGTGTTTAGCAATGTGTGGTTTGAGTATCATATTCCACGAGAACATCAGAATAACTGCCCTTTATTCCCATCTCAGATATCACCGGTGTGATTTCAAGATTCCTCTCATCATTAAAAAAGGTCTGTATAACATTCTCTGGACTAGATCATTATACTGTCCTGTCTCTGTGGTGTTTTGTGTTTCATTCTTTAAATTGTGTTTCAGATGGGGCAGATGCTCAGAGTGAGGACTGCATTCTGACCACTTACAGCAAAGTGAGTTCATGGACTTCACTGTATAGTCAACATACGCATTACATGTTATGTTATACATTACTGTATGTGAAAAAATACATTTTTAAGTGGGGTTTTTTTTCACTTTTGCACTCAGTGGGATCAGATTCAGGAGCTGCTAGGACACCCCATGGAAAAACCAGTTGTGCTACACAGGTGAGAGCCATGGGGTAGAGATTTGCCCACATGAACAGTGTTATTTTAGTATTATTAATGTAGAAATACAGTAGTTATTAATGTTTAAATTAGCTTTTATTTGTATATTTATTTGTATTTTTGTTTTAGTTTGTTGTATTTGCTTTTGTCATTTTTATTAGTTTTAGGCTTTTTAAAAAATATTTTTATGTATTTTTAGTTATTTCAGCTTTATTTTCACAAGATTTTTAACAATTTTAATTAAAAATTAAGCTGTAAAATGCAGACAAATACAGCATTGCCTGAATAAAAAAAAGGTTTTCACATGGTTTTTCACATCGTTTAATTCAGACTACACCATACTGACACACCTGCATATGAAATATCTAATTAATTTATATTTAATTATTTATAATATCTAATTAACTGATGCTGTTGTGCACTGCTCTGCAGGTCTTCATCTGCAAACAACACCAACCCTTTTGGTTCTACATTTTGCTTTGGACTACAGAGGATGATATTTGAGGTATGTGACTGGGTCAACTGTGTGTGTCCTATTTGTTTTACTTAGTCAGCCTGTATAAAAAGTTGCTTGTAAAAATAAAAATAAATATGTTAATTTAAAAAAATAAATAAATATCTATAAATGGCAGATTTGGTATTCACAGCTGTGCTATGTGCACAGTTGAGTGGCTCTTACTTGGGATGTACTGATATAAAAATATTTTACAGTAAGGTTAGGGTTTTTTATTTGGCCCTGTAAATCTAGCAATCTCTAATTCTAGTCTTTAAAAAAATAAAGCCTTTTAGACTTTAAGCACTCTTTTTTTATTTACTAACTGCTAGCTTCTCTATTCTTTTTCTATTCTATTTACTCATTTTCTTTTTATATATTATACAGTTAACAAAAAGGCCTCTAACACTAGCTTGCCCTTTTCTTTTTCTATTCTGTTTTCTTTTTATTTATTATATAAATTAAAAAAGCCATGCTACATGTTGTAATCTTTAAGTAAAATAACTTCGCAAAACACTCTTTCTTGTTTAAGAAGCCATTTCACTCAATTGTATGTCACAATAGGTGAGAAAAACAGGAAGAGGGTTGTTCCAGAAGTGAGTTTGAAGAAATCATTGGAAAGGGTGAAGATATTTATGTCTTTAGGTATTTATTTTGATACAAAACTTACTTGGGCTGAACAAATAAATAAAATAGTTAAGAAATGTCAGGTGGTGTTAAACATCATGAGATGTGTAGTGGAGTGGAATAGGGGGGCAAGTTTATCTTCATTAAAAACAATTTATGTAGCACTGATCCGGTCTGTGTTTGATTATGGCTGTGTGGTATATGGTTCTGCCTCAAAAACCTTGTTACAAAAACTTTAAGCTCAAGCAATGACACTGTGTTGTGGAGAAATAAAGACTACACTCATAAATACTATCACAAATGTAATTTTATGCCGACTTCAAACAGTCTGATACTTTTTTCTTTTGTTTTACTTAAAAAGTCATTAGTGGCAGATAACCAATATGGTACTGATGTATTAATCGCCCATAGCTCATTCACAACTAAGCACTTAATTAACTGTTGGATCTCATCTCCATGTTGTTGCAGGTCATGCAGAATAACCACATAGCTTCTGTGACTCTCTACGGAGCGCCTCGTCCAAGTAGCCTGGCCCGTGCCGAACCGAGCACCCACTGAGGAAGCCCCCATGCCCACGGTGCCCATCCAGCCCTGCAGAGCCTCTGAACTGACCAGCAGAGTGTGCCTTCACTCACTGCTGCCATCACACAAGCTAAAGCAAGACATGCTGGGAGTTTCTCTGGAGTTAAACTCGCCCCACCCCCAACCCTTCACATTTTAATAGAGGCCCCAATTCGGTCTCCTCCTCCGATAATAGCATGGAGGCTGCCCTCAGCCTGCTAATGATCCCAGATAATCGTACAAACCTGGCTTCGCCCCCAAAGCTTTAACCCAGACATGCATCAACGTCAGCATTGATATAATACTTGTGGATGCACAGTGATCCATTTCCACACAAGCGTATTGAGTTTTGTTTTTTGCCTAACCTTCGAAAAATTTCCATACCAGACGCACCAAAGGGCAAACATTGAAGTGATTTCTCCTCTGCACGCTAAACACTTTAACAAAAATGCACATGAATTCAACTTCATTTGCTTTCCGACGAGCAGAGGATGAGAGCAAAGTCAAACGAGGAATAACTTTTTTGCAGCAAAATTCAACGACGAGTGTGTTTTGTATGCATTTACCCGAGGTTCCAAGCACAAGCTAGCACAGCATGGATCCAGTGCTGTGAAAATGTTTTTGTGGCACATGAGCAGGCTCCCATAGACAAGTAACGATTCATAAACTCATTAACTCATACCAAGTCAGCGGCACAGAATACCTCCCATTTCAATAGCGTACACCCGCTTTATGGTTGATTCTGTTATTGTTTTGTTCGTGAGCGCATTCGTTTTGAACATTTGCACTAAAATACACCTAATTTACTTGATAATTGTCTCCTGTCCACTGAGGAACGTTTTAATTGCCGAGTCTCGGAGAGAAAGGACGGCAGGGGAGGGAACGACGACGTGCAATCTGGATTTCAAAGCTAGTTGCGACCCTGACTGGCGAGAAAAGCCATCCACCCATCGCTGTTTCTCTTTACCGCTTAATGCCGTCAATTCTGTTGCCGTCTTTCTTTTTTGTCCACAGTACAAAGATGTGAAGTTCTTTTACCTTATTCAGTATCTTAAAGTCTTAAACTTCAGAACTGTCTTCTGTCGCCTGATTGCCAAAACGTTAGCCAAAGAAGAAACAACAGTTAGCTCTCTGTCATTTTAAATTTACATCGTAAGAACATTCCCTTTTGATTTAATCCATACAGTCCCTAAATTGTTTTTAGCATAGCAGCCATTTGGTTTTTAATGTTTTAAAGCTTTCTGTCTTGCTTTTTGATCTGTGGATTTGTTGCTGTTGTTTGCGTAGTAAGTAGATGTGATGTTTTCTATAGCCTTGTCCGTGTCTGTACAGATCTGTAAATAGCGTACACCGTTTTCATTATTTCATCGGCCTAATGGTACCATTTTTAGATCAGCTGACATCTGGAACTCCCCTACATTGCTAACATACTGAGAGTTTCTGGTTTTCTTTGCCAGCCCTTGAGGGACACAGCTTCCCTCCACTGTTGTCCTGGATAAACTCACCTACATTCGACCACTTCAAGGTGGATTTAGAGATAATGACTAGAGCATTTTAACTTGAGTAAATGGTTTGTTCACCTCAAACTACTGTTCATTGCTGTGCTGCCTGGCAGCGTAGCCACCTATAGCTGTCAAGTTCAAGTTCTCTAGTGTCATTTCCACCTCCCTTCAGGCTTCTGCAGTGTGTTGTTCAGGCTAATTTGGGCATTTTTAGCATTCTGTTACATAAACTGCGCTGGAAGGCCATCAGTGGTGTTTTTAATATATTTTACTTTTGGTCATTTAAAAGGAAGATGCTATTAACATTGTGCCTCTTCTCCCACCGAGCCTGTCTTGACTTTTTCTCTGTAAATTAAATTGTTTGAAAAACTGCTTTGTCTGTGTCTGAGCATGCAAAGCTAAATTGATAGTTATAGTCTTTTTGTTTTGAAAATCGTACCTGAATAGTAAAGGAACTTAGGAAAAATGGACTCGTTGAGTATTGAACTCTTGTCATGAAAAGCTAATACTGTGCAAGTTTATTTCCACCATGAAAACGAAAAAAAAAAAATTGTGATGTTTCAATTTCACAATTTTGACTTTTTCCTCACAATTCTATGAAAAAGTCAACTGCGAGATATAAACTCGGAATTGTGAGAAAAAAAGTCAATTGTAAAGATGTAAACTTGCAGTTATAAATTTATTTGCCATGCTGAAGATAAACTCAAGTTGCAATTACCTTTTTAATTTTTTTAATTCCATAGTGGAAATAAGCTTCCATAGTTTACTCTGTTCAAAATGCAGCATATGAAAAATGATGTTATGGGTCAAAAAATATATAAGAACATGTAAATGGCTCTTCATGAGTAGGGGTTCACTAAGTGGTTGTGGTGTTTCTATTAAAATACAACCTGTACTTTTTGAAAACGGTGCGAAGTTCCACTTTAATAAGCTTAAAGTGACACATGGTTAGATTTTAAAACCGTTTAGGGCTGAGGAAAGGCACAATTGGAATCTCCGTTATCAATAAGGAATAACACAACCGCTGTTTTAGTGTCATTTAGGGAGTTTTACTACAGGAGGAGTGTGGTCTGATGGGCTGGTTGCCTGCCCAATCTCAGGTGGATGTTTTTTTTAATGCCAGGAGCAAGCGAATGCTTAATTTTCATCAAATGGGTTTTGACTGTATTGTTTCCTCTTCAGACTTTATCCTATTTTTGCATCGGAATGAATGAATGAATGATCGTCCTAAGGATTGTAATTAGAAATGGACAACCTCCATACAGTGTCATGCGCATATTAATGCTATGTATTGGATTCCTCTATATTGTATGTTCTTCCCCATTCTCCAAAGTGATAATTTTTTGTGGATTCAGTACATTTAACCCATTTTTTAAAATGGGATTTATCCTCAATTAAAAAAAGTGTGTATCTAAATTGATTGCAATGTGGTGTTTTGTATCTCAGATATTTTTACTTCTGTAGATTTAAGAAACATGTATGTGGAAGATCAACATTATCAGGCATTTTTTTTTGTTGTTGTTTCATTTTGTTTTGTTTTTAAAGCAATAATCGTTTCGTTGATGGATAATAAATCAGAATGGTCTGGTATATGTTTGTCAATAGCTCAGAATGGTGCAACAATGCTGTGACCATTGGATTTTAGTTTCCTCGTTGAATCTACTGAAAGCATTATCAATTTTTTTTAACTGCTAATTTTGCATTTTGTTCATTCAAACTGTTACAGTGTGTTAAACAAAAATATTTAAAGAATGGATGTAATAAATATGGAGGGAAAAAATGGACGCATCCTTTGTCTTTTGTTAAAAACATCTTTTTTTATTCACTTTAAAACAAGCTCAAAGTGTAGTAGTATGTTCATGTTCACAGCAGGCTATACCAAATTCAGTTTAATCTAAATCCAAAAGACAGCAGATCATCCAAAACAATACAGCACACTAATAAAAGAAAAAAAAAGATAAATAGTGCCATTTTTCTAAAGAATACATACAGTAATAGTCTGTTCTGTGATACATAACCCAGTACTTTTTTGCATGAGAATATCAGGATCAACATTAGTGTCCATTTTGTGCATACAAAGTGTCTTAATTCCTATACAACATCTTTATAATTTTGCTTAAGTCTACAGTAACAGAGGAACAGTTTAAGTGAATGATACAGCTGTGAAACTATATGTTTACAAAGTATGGTTTTAAAGAACTTTTGCTTTAAGTTTTTTTACCTTAATTTAGCCACTTTTTAAACAGTTTTTTAGATAATTCACCCTAAAATTTACTTATTTACTCATCTTCATGTTGTTCCAAGCCTGAAATGTTCATATACATTCAGATATTGCGTGTCAACATAGATAACCAAGTCCTGGCTTCAAACAATTGAATAAAACATAGCTACAATTTAAGAATTTGTTCTTACAGCTTAAAAATTTGTGATAAATTGTTGTTTTAGTTAAATTGTCGGCATGTTGTACCAAGCTCGTTTTAGTTTAATTACGACCATGATTTGAATTAAAATGAGGAATGGAATTTTCTCAGTCGTAGTTTGATGTTTTTTGTTTCAAAGTACATTCATTATCAATGTTCAATGAGTCAATGTTCCACAAACACTTTCATTCCATAGTCGTTGTTCCTAAGCTTCTTCTTTGCCTTGTTCTTAGCTGTCTTAATCTTGTCGCTCCACTGAAAGGGAAAAACCGTGGGATCCTGACTGCTGTGACACTGAAGGTTAGGGTCATGAAGAAGGTTCCACATGAGCCAAATCTGTGGGACCGTCAAGCTATGCACCACCATCAGCTCTCTGTAGAAGCAGGGGTCAAAGACCTGGAGGTGGGGTGCAGCAGATGGTCTTACGATTCCAAAGGTGCGGAAGCCCTCGTGACGAGTCGGCTGAAGGCCGATCCTAAGAAGACACATGCCTAGAAAGACATCATCAATGGGGAAGAGTTCCACCTCTTGGCAGGCTAGGTGGAGCTTCAAAGCGGTATGTCCTGACATGACAAAGCCGCCTCCACCCGCATAAGATGGGTAAATCCCCTGGCCATAAATAAACTCTGGGACAAAGTACTTACTGTTGCGTCTGCGGATTGGTTTCGCATTGACGATGATGTCGCCAACAAAAAGGTCCTTACTGATCTCTTGACCCTCAAGCATCTCCAGGATATTGTCAATGTTCACATACACATCTGCATCACCCTTAAAAATAAACTTGACTTTGGGACAGCTCACATTGATCCACTGTAGGAAGTGGATTTCTTTTAGCGTCAAGTTGAAGAAGGTGTCTTCAAAGTCCCATAGGAGGATATCGCTAAAAGTGTGACTCTCATATCCCAACAGTTTGTCCCATAACGGGAGCGCTGTTTGATTTTGGGGCACACCGAGAAGAAAAACCCTTTTGACGTTAAGGTTTCTTTGGGACACACCTTCTCGTCCCCATGTCCGTCGAACGACCTGACGTTTGTCGAAGTCCATTGCTACTGATTTTATGGCGATCAGCATGTAGGGGGCTCCTTCTGGTCCAGAACACTTTGTTGGTTGATCAATTAGCAGCTTGAAGTCCCGTTGGTCTTTCTTTCGAAGGTAATCCTGAAAATCAAAAGAAGCATGGGTCGGTCGCAGACTTGCTGTTGTTGAGGGCTGGCGAAATTTAGTCTTTGCTTTGCTACGTGAATTTTGAGATTTGTCCTTTGATCGTCCTTGTGCTTTAGGCTTGATGTGAACCTCAGGTTTGCAAGGAGGTATGTCTGGAGATTTTGAAGAGACCGGCTTTGTTTGCTGTCCCATTGATGCTCCACTGATGAGGGGTCTTGAACTGGTGGACCCCTGTTCAATGTGCAAAGTCCCCCATACGGGTGTTATTCTTTGATGTGCATATAACAGCATAAAGAGAAGCACCAGCAGAATCAGGGAGCAAAGCACATCTCCCTTTATATAGACCCTTCTCATGGTGTGCGAGGTTTCAGTGTATTCTTCCTATTAAATTCTGTTGAAGATTCATATTCCTCCTAAAGTATTTGGATTTTCTCACACCCATAGTAGATTCTGTACAAAAATAAATGAAAAGCACTAGTTTTTCCTCCTAAAAATAAAACCTTAAGATGCCTTCTTTTTTTATTATAAAATTTGTAGTCGTTAAAGTCAGTTTCCTATTGTGTGAGTTACGCCTGAGTTTGACTTACCACAGTCATCCTGGATGTCACGAAACAACAGGAGACACAGGATATTACTTGACCAAAGTTATGCTCCATATACAGCCAGGACTGCATACTTCTGTGAAACAGAATACGCAAACAATTTATAACAGGATCCACATCTGACATCTGTGACAAACTTGCAAACTTAAAAATCTTTCCTGGCACTTCAAAGTAAAATAAATGTTGATACTGTTGAAAAAGCTTAAACTGGTGTCTCTTTCATGTGCGACATCCACAGAAAAGTTGGAGTTGCTTTCCAAGTTCAGTCAGTTTTTAAAAAGATGCCTATCACATAAACTCAGTGTGTCAACACCTCTTTAGATGTGAATAATGCTTCATTGATCAAATCCTCTCTTAAATAATGGGGTATTCTGATTATTGTGAGAGGATATTTTGATATATTTCCCCCTAAGTTTGACATTTGTCCTGCAGTCTCATAATAATATATGCTTCTGTAATTCCTTCCACTCTGTAATTTAACATCGTTATTTTCACATAAATTACAAGAAATGCGTTTACTGTGTAACTGACTTTTAGCATGCTTTAAATGAACAAAATTATTTAGACCTCCGAGCCTCGAAACTCAAAACAGCGACTCCTATACATCTGTGCATGGTTCAAGAACATTCAAAAACAAACTAGCCTCCACATTAACAGTTTTTTAGGCACTCGTGTAATTCAAACTTTTAAAATTCACTTTAAACATATGATTACACTTTTGGATAAAGTCTTTTAAAAAGTACTTAACACTAGGCTACCTCATAGAGTTGAATACGCAAACTTAAACCCCTTAAGGCATTGTTATGAAAGTGCGCATGCTTTTCTTTTTCCAAGTGGATTCATTTATGATTACTACATTTTCGAGTTCAGTCTTGTTTAGAAGTGCCTTACAGTGTGTCAAACCTTCATTTACAAGACTTACCCAGATGAAGGTGTACCAGTTCAGGACAGCAATGACAAGACAGCACTGCAACCAGTTCCAAACATCTGCTTCCACTATTAAAGCTGCTGCAATGCACTGTTGCGTGTGCATGTTTCAGAAAAACTTTTCCAGCTCGCAGAAAGGCGCTACGGTACAAAATACATCAACTTTCTTCATATCAGCCATGTTCGGAGGACTGTAGAGCAGTCATAAGCGCAGGACTTTTCTAAATACACATTTTCAAAGTACAGCTCTTTCGTGGGTCACGTGACAGCTCAGAGATTGTTGGATGCGTCGCGCGCCAGATGCCAGCGCAGCAACTGGACGCGCTTTTGGGAGCGAGGACACGGAATCGGGAACGCGCACCAGAATTATACATTTGGTAAACTCGTGTCCCATAACCGCCCCTTTCTGTTCACCATAATGGAAAACAAACCAGCTGCAGCTTCAATCTTAAACAGCACAGAGGAAGAAAACAGATACATTTATATAATAATTTAATTCAGAATTTGCTTGTATACAGATAAAATAGCAGTGGTTTTACACACACACATTGCCTTGATACACAAAATAGTTTCTTTGGCTATCAATTTGTCTAAGACTTTACAGTACTGACAGACCAACCCAGTTTATCCTCTAACACAAAACTGCTGCCAGCGAGGTTCTGGAATCCAAATATATCCCCTCATGCAGGCTTTTTCATTTCCCACCAGGTTGCTGGGCACTTTCCAAGCCAGTTTTTGAGGTCTCTGTGGTCTGATATTCCAGACATTTGTGCTTGAAGGTCATTTAGGATCAGATCTTCCTCAGGATGAGGCAGTCCCTGCTTTCATAATCTTGAAAAGGGCATTGATGTTGTTGTTTTTGATGGCATCCCGACAGGCAGTGATAACTTGAGTTTTGGGTTTTCCCACTGAAAAATATATATATATAATAAATAAATTTGGCACAAATAACTGGCAGACAGCAGAGGAAATCCTTGTTTGCCCTCCATATGCACGTTCCTATATGGTGTGAAAACTATAAATACTCACTGACAACCACAGATGTGTCTTCGTAGAAAAATCTACTTACCTCTCAATCTCCCAGCCCTTTGGATGGCCTGGTTAACTGACTTTAGTCGGGCAAGGAGGGCATTGTGATTATTAGATCTGATTTTATATTCATTAATCAGATCTCTGTTGAGGTCATACAGTTCAATGTAGCGTTTCTTCATATTTCTCCTAGAAAAGAGTATCATTTATGTGTGTACATTTGTCCGAGAAAGCAAGAGGACTGATTAATCAAACTAGGGATGCTTACCAATCGCCCATGAGTCTGGCATCTTCTGCCTGCACCAGCATATTTCTTATGTAGTTGGAATGATCTGCCATTGCTGCTGTGAGCTTTTGATGCACTGAGTGAAACTCATCCACCTAACATGAAGATAAAAGTTTATTTTGAGCAGAAAAAAAGACGTTTTCAAAAACCTTTATGGAGATGCTGATATTTCTAACCTCAGTGAGAGTTGCTCGTAGCTCTTTGAAGTAGACAGGAAAGTCAGCTTCAGCCTGTAAGTCTTCTATAGCCAAAAAAGAGGCAAGAGACTGGACCAGATCTCCTGCCAGATCAATGTCATCTGTTTTCAGTGTGATCTGATGAGGCAAAAATAAGTTAGAGATTTTGAAACATGAAGAGAAATTAGCTCACAAATACTGATGCACACACACACACACACACAAACATTAAAAACACCTCTCCACTAGGCTGCATGTTGATTTTCAGTGGACCTCCTCCACGTAGTGCAGTGAATGTGATGTCTGGACTGTCAATGCCCTCAGGCAGCAGAAAGTTTTGGTTTAGCCACATGACCACCTGCAGACATAGTTTCCTCATATTTCAACACTTTACAGTATTTTTGTGATTTCATGCAACATAGTTTCATCATGAGTGTGTCATTTTACCCTCTGTGGTCTGTCATTGATGCTGAACGTGACTTTTCCTGTGGGTTGTGCGGCTGAAGGGTCAACATTAAGGTCATACATGGAGAAGCGAGGCAGCTGACGTGTGATCTCAAATACATGGAACTGTGTACTGGAGTAAATGAGGAAGAAGAGAGAAGAAGGAGAAGCGATTTATGATACCTTCACCTTAAACTTAAAATAATTACAGATTTTTTGGCATCATTTTTGTCAATCATCATGATGATATTCCACATGTGTGTACCTTGTCTTCCCTCCCACAAAGGCTTTAATGTGAAGGTCCACTGGAATGTCTTTTGGAGGAATGATGGGGACACGAACACAGCCGGAGAGATTTTGAGAGCTAGGATGAACCACATGACTCTCGCCTTCAAAAATCCCTTCAGCAAATATCAGCACGGCTCTAATGATGGTTTCTAAAGGAGGCACCACAACGAAATTCACATCATTTAGAACTTCATTTCAGAAAATAATTTAAACTTCACATCTATGGAGCCCCACTTATGACATGCAGGGTTAAAAATAGATACTGTTACAATTACTTTGTTTTAGTTATGGTCTATATTGCGCTAATTAATTCAGTGGTGCAAAAGAGTTAAGTTGGATTAACCGTACCATTTGGAGTGGAGATGTTGAGCTCTATGTGTGCTCTCTGGCTCTCTGTGGCTCTTCGTACAGACAAGGCTGTCTGGAGCTGCGTGTTAGCTGGAATAACTCCCATCTTAGATTCTCCCTCAGAGACACCAGGAAGAGCCTAAATCAAACAAATCTCACTGACCAAAAACTGCCTCTGGAACATCAATGTCCATCAAAAACATTTTAACTATAGCATGTGTAACCTTAGCATTTTCCTCGTAGTTTCGTAATTCCAGCATCAAGTTCTGTTTGCGTTGGCTCAGCTCCCTGATCAGGTCTTGTTCTACACTTGCATCCATTAGGTTTCCTTTCATCTCCTTACTTGCAGGGAGATAGCCACGTACTGTAGGGTGACACAAAAATCTGATGAGCCGATTTTCAAAGACAACATGCATTTACAATTTTCTGAAATCTTACCTTCTCCCTCCACAGAGGTGCATATAAGCTGGATCTGTCCATCCATGCGGTAGTCTCCCTCAACAACCCCAGCCACAGAGGATGAGAAATTATCTTTGAAGATCACCTCACCAGTGCGATCACTACGAGCATCAATCTAGACAGGAAATCGTCTCATTTGAACAGTACTGCAAAAACCTTGTGAAGGAAAATGTGAGTGTCATTGCTAAAAGACTGACCTTTCCATTGGACCACCCAGTTATGAGCTCAACAACACCATCAGCATTAAGATCAAAGGCATGGATACTCATAGCATGATTTTTAGACTGTGAAAAAAAAGATAAGTCACTAAATCAATACAATTGATTTTGATGTTCATGCATAATCATGCTTGTCTAGAAAAAAGGATGATTTCGGTTTTTGTTTTTTTTCCAGAATATTCTGAGTTTTCTGAGAATAACTCTCACAATGAAAAGTTAAAAACCCAATAATATTAGGTTTAGTTTGAATACATAACTATGCACTACCTTGATCCTCCAGTAGCGGGCAGTGCGGTCATACACTCCTACAGTACCATTGGCCAGAGCGTAACCAAACCTGCTGCCATGCATGTGACAAAGCGACGTGACTGTCTAAAAGGAACAGAAAAGGAAAAACTGTATAAATAAGCAATTACAAAATCCCCAAAATTGCCAAAATCAACTAACTTGGTCTCAGAATATTTTCATAATCCATACCTCATTTTCTGCCATTTCAGTCACTAGTTCATCCTCTCTAAACACTCTGATGTCAAAGTCCTCTGAACCAACTAGAAGCTGGAAAGATGTGATGTATGGTGATTTTTTTAAAGCAGTGTTTTATAATAACTTACAAATGCATTGTCATTATAAAGAGAAAACTAAAGTGTAATGCCTAACCTCATTCTTGCCATCTGCAGTGAAGTCACAAAGCACAAGTGATCGCACATTATCTCCAGTTACCTTTAAAAAAGGGTATATCTATAAATATCCTTTTTTGTTTTCAAATATATTTTGAAAACTGAAAGTAAAACGATCTTACTGTCCAGAACTGGTCATTTCCTTCAAAGTCAAAACCTTGCAGAGCACAATTTCCCCCAATGATGGCAAGGGGGGGCTGGATATCTCCTAGTTTTCCCAGAACTATGGCATTGGCCCCATCAGTCACCTGTTATGCAATAAGCATGTAACAAACATTTCTGTCTTGCTTGGATAAGAACCACTCATATCAAAAGATTAATAGATAGATTACGTATATAAGTAACCTAAGAAATCCACTCTAAATTACAGATTAAAAAACAAAAATGTAGCTATATATTGTATATAAGACGTGTCATATAAACCTTGCCTTACCTCCTTGTAGAAGATGTCAGTGTTGTCATGAACATCATAGGCCAATAGGTTGGTTTGAGAGCCGACGAGCAGTGTGTGTCCTGTGGTGTTGGGACCCAGAGTACCAGCCGTAAGACAGCTGACTGCCTGGTTGATATTGAGGAGTGAGATATCGGAGTCCTGGGTACTTTGACTCAGCCGGTGGGCTGCTGGCCTCTGGCCTCGAGTGTGTGGGTTATGGATAAAAACCTGCATGGGTTTAAAAGTTAGACTTGATAGTAATGTATGGCAACACTCAAATAGATAAATATGAAGAAGACACTATAGAAGCTTGTTTTGGCCACGGGTTAAAAAAATTAAAAAAGATCATTTTGATTTATTTATCTCAAAGGTATGAATTTTTTATTTTATATCTCACAAATCTGCCAATGTGAGCAAATACTGTCAGAAAGCATGGCACATGGCATAAAAGAAAACAAGTTTTCTGCATGAATATTCTTGAACAAAACACGTGCTTTGTAAATTTGTTGAACACCAAGGGGAAAAAACTATTAAAAGTATTAATTCAATATAATATATTGTTACATAATACATACTACTTTTAACTTACCTTCCCTGCTTGTGTGGCGGCTGTGAGGCATGGGTGTATACCATCATATTTTCCAATGGCAACCATTCGAGGGTTAATTTTATGGTTCAGTTTAAGGGTGAAGATGGGCACTAACATGGTGGCACAGCTCAACGGCAAGATCAGATCTCTTACTAACAAAACAAAATCCTTTGGAAAAAAAAAAAAAAAAAAAGTAAAGTTTAAACAATGGCTAGGCAAACATCCACAGCACACACTAGAAAACCGCAATCAACCTACATGAATAAATATACAGGTCCTTTTCAAAAAATTAGCATATTGTGATAAAGTTCATTATTTTCTGTAATGTACTGATAAACA
>JAUMHE010000071.1:12998559-13033468 GCA_032359235.1 Enteromius mattozi | reverse complement strand
TTGTTTATTGAAGATGCAGGACAACCACCTAGTAGTCCATTACAAAAGTCCAGTCTAGAGGTCATGGGCTATTGCTTTAAAAGGGAAGGAGATACAAGGTCCCTCCTCTTTTCTTTGGATGAAAGAAATGACTAACAACGTCATTGACTTACGCAGTTAAAGGGAAACTTAAAGATTTCTACCATATTTGGACTCCTTTTCTACGCTATTGTAACCAGAGGACTTGATAGTAGGGACAACTGATACACTCATTTCCTCTGTATTGGGTATCTCCACTACATAATCTCTAACTAATAACTGGTGGTGTACAGAAAAATATAAGAGAGAGTATACATTTTATTTGATCTTATTATTTATTTATTTGTTAATGTTTTTTATTGTTATTGTTTAATTGTATTTAAAACAAATGCAAATAAATATACTAGCCAGCTAAACCGGCTTCATGGTACAGGCCCCTGATCTCTCCTGAAAGCTGGTTCCAACTGAGGGTGACATAATGGCTAAAAAAGAGACTCACCTTGTTTTGAGTGAATCCTTGGTGTTTCTGGCTTCATAATGACCAGTATTATGAAAAACATTACCACCGTGATCGGAAAAATTTTAATGATTTTCAAAGGATGGATTGCAGATAGCTGGGAAAAAACATTTTAAATGCAAATGACCATATTATATTAATGGTCAGAATGGACTTTATTAACTATTAAAGGCCTATTAAAAGAGAATAAACAATTTCAATGCCTGGGTGTGAGCAACTTTCAACAATTTATGGAGCTTACACTTAGAAAGAAAAAATTCTTGTCAATAATATACTTCAGACAAGAGGGGAAAACAAGCATGTATTTGCTGATGTCCGTATTTTGGTGCAATTCATTTGTTTAATGAAGCAGATGTCAACATGGACAGGCTGCATCCCTTACAAAAAATAAACCATGTTTTTATTACAAATTAAACCAAAAAACAATCGTTACCATACATTGGAAACCACAAATTGGCCATGGTTTTGCTACACTAACTAGTTTAACCATTGTATTTGTAATAAACCATGGTTACTGCACTTTTACTACAATAAAACCATGGTTAATTTCGGTAAGGGATTAACTATGGTTCCCCTGATTTCTGTAGATCGAGATAATGTATATTGTATCATCACCGCCAGGGATTATTCACATTGTTTTCCAAGCAATCTTAAAGAAATTGTGTCTGACCTGACCTGACTTTTAGATTATTATTGTAAACAGAAACATCTGAATAAAGTTCTGTCGAGTCGCGCGTGATTCTGGGAAAAATCCGTTTGAACCAATCAGCGCGCGCTCAATGCAACCCGGGAGTTCACGAGGGTGTTGTGTTTAGCATAGCGGCTAAAGTGGAAATTATCCTATCATAGCCGCTCTTCACATTCACATTCTGGGAGGTGGGTTGTTACATATGCGTTAATTAATAACCTAGTTAACAGCTAGTTAATTGAAGTCTCGTTTAACAGGTGTCTGTCTGGGACGTGTTTGTAGACAGCACCTCATGTCAAGTTAGCTTGCTAGCAAATGACAGTCATTTCTAGCCACTACTGTTGTTTCTCAAACGATCATTCAGTCAGCGTAATTCTAAGAATGTGTGTTTGTATGTTCCATTTAATAAAATTATAATGCTGAATAAACGAGTACGCAATAATGCAGTTTATTTGGCTTTATTAATTGTAGTTAATAATGTCTCAGACATCCAAAAGTTAGCATAATGATATGTAATTAAAGTGAAAATCACACAGTTACTACAAACAACAGTAATAATAATTTAACATGGAATGTACTTTAAAATGTAGGTTTATCAATGTAATAAGCTTTCAAAGTTACTTTCAGTTTTATTGTTATGGCAAGAGCTGTAGTAAGTGATAATTTGCTTTAAGTCACAGTTATTATTCAAAATAGCAAACTGATTACAAATGATGTGCATATCACCGTGTAACGTAGACATGCTCTTCTTTTGCTTTCAGGTGGAACAGGAGCTGCACATGGATACCGAGGGCTTTGGGGAACTCCTGCAGCAGGCAGAGCAGCTTGCAGCAGAGACTGAGGCCGTGTCCGAGCTGCCCCATGTTGAGCGAAACCTACAGGAGATCCAGCAGGCAGGAGAGCGACTCCGTTCCCGCACTCTCACCAGAACCTCTCAAGACACAGCTGACGTAAAAGCGTGAGTTTTCAGTTTGGTGTCTGTATGTCATTTGGCGTGACGCTTACATTTATTTGAAGTCATTTGGGTCAGCATATTATTTATATCTGTCATTTTTTTAAAACTTCAGGTCCATCCTCTTGGGCTCTCGGGGTCTTGACATCTTCCATATCTCTCAGCGTCTTGAGAGTCTCAGTGCTGCCACTACATTTGAGCCTCTTGAGCCAGTCAAGGACACTGATATTCAGGTTAGTGCGTGTTTTATGTACTGTCAGTTCAAAGGTTTCGTGTTGGTAGGAGTTTTAAGTATTTAAATAGTATTAAAATAATGATCTAATGCTCTCCAAGGTTTTGTTTGATCAAAAAAATACAGTAAAGCATAATATAACACTATATTAGTGAACATACCACATTTAGAACAATATTGTGAAATATTAAACTATAAAATAACTTTTGCTTTTATTTTTTGATTAAATGTAATTTATTCATCTGATGCCAAAGCTGAATTTTAAACAGCAAATCATTCTAATATGCTAATTTGGTAACATTTATTATTATTTTTATCAGTTTGCTTTTTTTAACCTTTCTTACCCAGCATTTATTTTAAATGAGAATCTTTTGTAACAATGTAAAGTTTTAAATGTTACTTTTGATAAATATAATACTTGCTGAGTAATGATGATGATAATAATAATAAAAAATCTTACTAACCCCAAGAATTTAAATGGTACTACAGTACCAGTCAGAAGTTGAACAGTACACTACAGACTGGAAGTGTATATATGGTAGTCGACTTCTTATGGTTTAATTATAATTGTTTAGCATAACTCAGAACTGATCTCCTTCTGGTAGAAATCCAGTAAATGCATAAATCTGAAATAAAAAGAAACAAGCGGTTTAATGAAAATGCCTTGCAAAAGTACACATACTTGAATATAGTGTTGTTTTTTGTTTCAAAGTTACATCTTGTATTTTTATATTTTGAGATTTGCTGTCTATTATTGTTCTCCTTTTACATGTATATTGTGAGTAGAATGCAGCTTTATGCCACTGTTTTAAAACAAGTGTTTTAAAACATTTTAATTCATAAAACTTTACAATTTAAATATAATTAAGATAACTCTTTTCTTTGCTTTATTCTTTTTAATTTTGTTTTTGTTAAGACCAGTCTAAAATTAATATATGTGCCTTTTATTTGTGCCATAAGTCTCTTTAATTGGAAATCATTTGTTAAGTACATGTAAAGGATACTATTTTTTGAAAAGTAAATTTTATTTTCATGTTATTAATGCGTCATTGCACAGTTAAAATGTTTATTTCTTTAAAGAAAATAAGTAAATAAGTACTCACCACAAACCTTTAGCTTTTCTTAATGCTTTTCCCTCTTAGTGATAAACTCTGCAGTGTCTTCTTAATAATTTGATGAGACATCCTGCATTACAGCCTCAATAGAAGCCAAATAAACATTTCAACAATCTCCACACTCAGCCTATTTATAATCAGCACTATGCTGTTGCCTTCAGAGCTTAAGATACAGGGTGGGTCTAATGGCTCTCAATCCCTGTCTGTGCATTTATCTTAATGGCATGCTATTCATGTTTTTGTACATTATCATTGCTCCTTAGTGCAACCTTTCTTGTGTGTACCATACGTATGTATTCCTGTTTGTTTTGATTTGGGCATTTGTGAAGGCAGGTTGAGTGCACAGCTTTTAGAAATTATGTAGTGCATGCTGTGAATTGGATTATAGTATGCAAGCCTGCTAAGGTGTGACTTTGCTGTGGCAATTACTATTGAATTCAGTTCTAAGTGCTTCCATAAGAGTAATACAGGCCTAAAGGCAAAGAGACGTGACGTGGTCATTACCGTTAAGATCATTACAGCTTAAGAGTTTAGTGTTTTTGCTGACTGCTGCCATTGTAAATTAAAAGAACCAGATATTAAAATGAAAAACGTTCATGCCTTTGTGAAACGGTAACAAAAACAGTGGATGCTGCGCCCCCCTGTGGATGCTGCTGATACTAGAGGATTTTTAGATTCAGATATATAAATTCATGCATTGCTAATGCCTTTTTGCAACTGTTATACACAAAGCACCAGAAAACATGTGGGCTCAGAGAGGGACAGAAAAGTATTGTTTATGGTGACTTCATTATGATACCACAGGTTTAGTGAATTATAGTGAGCTGACCTCACTAAAGCCAGAAATCAGCCGTGAAGTCAACAATGAGCTGGCAAACCACCGGAGTCATCTTTTGGCTTTTTGTCCCTGTTAGCACCTCATGGCATTGTGAGCCGATTGTAGTATGCTCAAATTAGATTTTATTGCCTAAGTGGCAAATATGTTTATACTTTTTGTGTGTATACATTTTAATGCTGTTAAGAAATGATGTGAGGAAGTAATATATCACTTGAATGTTATAAACTAAAGCCTTTTGGCTTAATGCTGCTTTTGCCATGCCATTTATTGTGGTCTTTAGCCTCATCCATCATCAGATGTCATACGATCATGACTAGCATGGTCTTTAAAGGGTTAGTTCAACCCAAAATGAAAATTCTGTTGTTAATTACTCACCCTCATCTTGCTCCAAACCTGTAAGACCTTTGTTCATCTTCGGAACACAAATTAAGATATTTTTAATTAAATCGGAGAGCTATCTGACCCTCCAAAGACAGACAGAACTGAAATGATCCAAATGATCGCAAAAATAAAATAATTTACTCCATTCTTCTCTGAGTTACGTCTTCACCAGTTTGGGGAGTACTTAAGAATGTATTTTACATAATCAGCATTGTTTACGTTTGGGGGAAAGCACAAGGATGAATGTAATAAGCATAGTTTACGCTTAGGCGAAAGCTTGTGTATGTGTTGTAATACTCTCTAAAATGGCGGAAGACATAACTCAGGGGAGAAGAATGGTTGAGTAAATTGGTACTTTTGTTTTGTTTGTGAAAAAAAAACAAAAAAACTATTCTCGTAGCATCGCAAAACTGAAGTTGAGCCACTGATGTCATAAACAGTCACATGGACTGTTTTACCAATGTATTTACTAAGTTTCTAAACCTAGGAACATTTCAGTTGTGTTGCTGTCTATGGATCAGCTCTCTGATTTAATTAAAAAATATCTTAATTTGTGTTCCGAAGATGAACAAAGGCCTTACGGGTAAATAATGAGAATTTTCAGTTTGGTGTGGAGTAACCCTTTAATGAATTCTGTGGGACTATTTTGATCAATAAAAAATGCTGCAAGTGATTTTTATATTTAACTTTTGTTGTGTGCGACTTTTGGTACAGTTTAAACAGTATTGGGGAAGATATTAATTTCTATTTTATATTAAGGAATGACAAATTTTTGGGGGGGAAAACTTAGTTTGGTCTAAAAACTCTAGACAGATTTTGGCAGCAGTGCTCTGTTCTTATCTTAGTCATAAAATATGATATTCCTTATTTCTCAGCATGCTTTAGTTTGAAAGGAAACCACTTGATGAGTCTGTTTTTTAGCCACAGTATCGATTGCTTTAGGTTTTAAGGCGAGTCATTGTAGTAAATGCCACTTTAACAATATTAATGATAATACAAAATGATGTCCAGAATAATATGAGTTAAAAGGAGCACTTTTGTGGTTTGGTGTCGATGAAGAGATATTATGATTCTTACTGAAGGGCCATTTTAATGTCTTACCAAAGGGCTGTAGGGTATATAAGGATGGGAAATATTGATCTGATGATTATCCAAATTTTTGTTTTCAGTGCTGTCAAAGACAAGAACACTTCTGTAGACTGTTTGAGATTATGTATTTAAAAATTTGGCTCTATTTGGATAATACAGTACAGAGCAAATAGGAGGCAATGTGGGAGAGAATCAGAAAAGACCACTCATTCTTGAAACTGAGTTGACGCTTGCTCACCACATCAGTTGTGGTATTTTTTTACACCATGTTTTGCTATTGTCAGAATCAAAAGATATTTTACAGAAGTACGTTTTTGGGCAATCACAGAGTCACACCCATCAAAATGTACAGACAGTGTGTAACAGAACTTTAACAGATGTTGTTGATAGAGACTGGATGATGTCCTCAGTTCTGACCATAAAAAGATAGATGTATTTTTATTTGTTTGAGTGTTATCATTGCGGATGGAGAAGTGGCTATTGACTCATCAAGTCGTGTAATGATCCACTTGGTTTTTGCTTCTTGAAGATTCGAAACTGTCTGCCCCCACCCATCTTTTTCTGTCCTTATCTTTTCTCTCCTTCTCTTTCTCACTGTCTCTATCCCTCCCCCTCCTCTCCATCGTCTTTTTGTCAGACATATTTTTGCGGTGGGCCTGCCAGAGTGCGGTTCAGCTCTTACTGGAAGTGCACTTACTGCCTGGCACTTTCCTCACCTCCCTCCCTGTCTGAATGTGTGTGTGTGTGTGTGGCTGAAAATCTCTTTAGCATTTTCAGAACAACTCTGATTGACTCTAAGGGCTATGAGATTTCTCATATCTCCCTTTTGTTGAACTTGTGTAACTGCTCTTCCATTTATCATCTTCCTCCTTGTTATGTATCTCCGCCGACTAAATCAGCCATTGAAAAGCTGTTCAGAATCGCATTTAAACCTGCTGCTGAATAAAACAAAGATGCTGCAGGTGCCGTGCTCAGAATTGCACCATTACAATTGCGCCGAGACATCCAGATGTGCATCGACCCTGCGAGCTGGTGGCGGGGTGTGTGTAAATTGTATATTGTGCGTGCTCCATAAGGCTGCTGAGCTGTCTGCCTGCCTGCCTGAAGACAAAGGAAATGCACGCTGCTTATGAGGCGTAGTCTCCTGCCTTTCTCTCGCCTTCTGCGTTCGCGTGTGTGGGAAAGCGTGCAGCCTTCTGCAACCCACGTGTTTCCTTTATAAAAGCTAAATAAAATGTTTTATTTTAACATCACAACATTAAGACGAACAAAGGCAGGAATGTCTTAGGTATCATGTAAATGAAAAGGCGAATGCTTTAAATGATGCACTGCAAAAAGGAGATGCACTACCCGCGCAAAATGGCGCAGAATCGGGCGATGCATCGCATCTTTTTCTTTAACTCTCACTTCCGCTTACTTCCATCTTTCCCACATCATGCATTCGCACCAGAGTGTATTATCTAAGCACATACAACAGTAGGTGCAGGATAAGTGTAAATAGCTCTACATGTGGAGTCTGATCTCTGGTCAGTGCACTCTGCTCATTAACTAAACATGACTCTTAAGAGGATTATTAGCCCAGTTTCTGGACAGGATGTCGAAAACCATCAGGAGAGTGTGTGGGGTGGGGGGGAATCCATTACCATAATTGCATTGCGCTAGCTGAAGAGGAAAAAGGAAGGATGCAGAGATGTTTAAAAAAAAAAGGAAGAAATGAGTGAGAGTGAAAGAGGAGGCTGGCAGGGATGCTGGAGGAGAGATGAGGAGGAGGGGTGGACGACTGATGGTGTACAAGCACATGGATCAGGTTGAATAATGACTTCTCAGATTCCCCCCCTGTGTCTCTGGGCCGACTTGGTACGCTCCGCCTCCGACAATAAAGCAGCCCACAGTAACCCTGCTCGTGGCTCATATCTAGGTTCAGACCACTGGGCCGCCTTGAGGTAAAGAAGAGTGCATGTGGCGGAGACAGTGTGGGCCTCTGGTGAAAGAGGTCAGAAACGCTCTAAAAATGCACTGGCCCGCTTCTGCAGGACGTGGAAGATGGAGATGGCATGGGCAGGGGACGGGCACTCTGCTTCTAGACACTTTCACCTCTCAGCAGCACTTGGCCAGCAGGTTAAACCAGAGCATAAGTGAGTATCACCTACACGCACATGCATTCGACAGGCTTGCTATAGTACGTACGCCTCGGTCAGACGGTTTAGCCCAAAAGACGAGACTGTCACCTTCTCCGAAGGGATGATGAAGATGGCGAGGAGGATGAAGACTTGTCTGTCACACAGGAAGTGGTGGGGTTAGGGTGGGGTTCCTTCACTCCTTCTTATTGTTCAGAAGTAAAAGAAAGGAAAAAGAAATGGATGTATAGATCTAGAGAGGGGTGTTTGTTTTTAAATCAAATGCTGTGGGTTCAGTAAGCGCATATATGCATGTCTTTTATACTGCTTGCATTTGACACAGCATGCATGCGATGTCAATTTATGTCATATTTCCAGCTATGTGTTGTTCAAAATGCATTATACCTGATTTCAAATGTGTATACATCCCTGAGAAGGTGTGTGCACCATTAACATGTATGAATTCTATATGTAGCATTCATTACAGTGTCTTTATCGAACATGTATATGCTTCATATAGTAATGACGTCTTCTGCTTGTCGTGATGCACCGTTTTTATTCAAATCAAACTCGGATAAATGTTCGCTGCGCCTTGAATCTTCCAGAAATACACGGTGCTTAATTGTATGGCATACGGTAACCTCCCCTTTCAACCTATGTGATCTGCACTTTGTCTAGCTGCTTTATGGACAGCATTTAGATACACATTTATTTTGCTGCAGTCAGATGATTTAAACTGCATTAAAAAAAAAGATATACACACAGATTGGTACAAATTTGGTAAAATTCTGAGAATTATTTTTTTTTCATTTTATGTAACTAGTAATGTAAAAAAAAAAAAGCCATATACAATGAAACGCTTCACAATATGTAGAAGGCATGATCTTGGATAAGGCATGACCCAAATGCATCCATGTAAAATGTGTTCCTTTCATTAGCTAGTGGCTCTTGGGTACTTGATGCAAAGCGTGAGTGCCTGAAGGGGGCGCTGTTCTGTAGCTAGCGGTTTAAGGCACAGTGACTGAGCAAGAAATAGCGCTGCTAAGTATGAAATGTTGCCTGCTCCCACACCTTAAATTTCCCCCACCCACTTTCCATCTCTGTGTCCATTAGCTCGGCTCTTTCATTTGAATGCGTCATTTAGATGTTGCGTTCCCCAAATCAGAATAAATCAATCCTCATTAACAGCTGTCAGTCAGAGTGTGGATGGGGTGATGGGGGTCGTGCAATCTCGGAGGGGGGAGGAAAAGAATCATCGGGGGGAGGGGAGGACAGGCCAGGCTTCAACTCGATCCTGAGAACTTGGATAAAAAAAAAGGGTGTGAATGGTGATCAGTGCCTACATTTCTAAAATCAAACAAATTTATTGATGAATTTAAGGAAATCTCTCAAAGTGTTCATTCTTTTACGATTATGTGGTGTGCTTTTCATGAAACGACTGCATTCAGTAAATATCAAACCTAGAAAATGTGCCTGATGCTTTTTTGATGTCATCCTTGTTGTAATAATAAAAGCCAATAGTTGCAGGTTCCAGTTCAGAGGTCGCATTTCTCACCATCCTTCGAAAATTGGCTTTTCAGCGGTCTGATGATCCTCCAAACCCATCAGAACCAGCTTCCCCTTCTATCAGTACCACTCCCTATCCCAACCCCCACTCAATGTGTGTGTGTGTGTTGCACATCATTCCAGTGGCTTCTCTGTCCTCAGGATCAGCTGCTGGATCTTTCTGTTCTCTGTTTAATCAAAATGAATGCGGGTGTGTGAGTGTTCGTTACCCAGCTGTACATTCAGTACGATCACTCATAGTCCATCCATACAGGTTGCTCGAGCTGCACACTCGGCATCCAGTTAGAAAATGTAGCTTGTGTATCCTTGGAGGCTACTGATGTGTGCGTTTTCCATCTGTGATCAAACAAAGATGACGTTTAGATGATGATGGCCCATAGTTAGATATAAGCAGCTGTTGGCTTTATGATTTCCAGTTGGTAACAGTCTAGTCAGGGTTTTAACTGTCAGTGTACTAGAGAGTAGTCTGAGAGTGGAAGTTGGGTGGAAATCGAGCAGTTTGAACCACATTTTCCATAGACTTCTGTGTTTAAGAACGTGGTTCACATGTTCGCATGAATGCGGGTTTCTTAAATGCGCAGTACTTTAAGTACACTTGAAAACGTAATGAACCAAAGCTTTGCTGATCCAGCTCTGACCAGTCGAGAGCGGCCATTTTGGGTAAGCGATCTCGCGAAGGGTCGATTCTAAGCACATTTTTAGCAGCGATTTCGATAATGATGGCAATTCTCCATCTCTGGCCTGTGGCGTTTGCGTCTTGGAGGAAGTATGAAGTGAAGGAGAGAGAAAGGGAGAGAGGGCGTGCTCTGCATGCAGAAAAGGGGAAAGTAGGTTGCAGTACGTTTAACCTCCATGTCGTGTCTCTTGTTCCAGGGCTTTCTGAAGAACGAGAGAGACAATGCACTGCTGTCAGCCATCGAGGAATCACGCCGCAGGGTGAGCATCTTCCTTTACTTCTCTATATCCTTTTACAAACATTTATTTGCCCAGTCGATCAAACTATGTCTTTTTGGCAAGTATAGATGAAAGGAATGAGATTTTTAACAACATTAAACTTCTGGGCAACTACATCCCGCATTGCCCAGACATTTCAAATCTACGCAATTCATCTGACAGCTCCTTTATAATAGTATCCTTCCGATAATTGCCAAAGGTTGTAGATCTTTCGGTTTTAGGTCAAATCCTCTTTTCCCCTTGTTGTTTCCTCAGCCACTGTCAGTGAGATAAAAACAGGCCCTTTCACCTGTTATTATCCATTTCTCAGCACAGAGCTGCTCTCTGCCAGGTCAATATCCCATCTATCTATCCTCTCAGTCTAGTCATCAAACCTCTCAGGAGGAGGAATGTCAGCAAAGAGATGGACAGAGGATAATTTGCCCACCAAAGAAGAGGTGTTACCCTCACAACACAGATGGCCTGTATGTGACAAAGTGTCCCTCACAGAAAGGCCCAAAATCCAATTTTTAGTTAACCTTTTTATATTATACAGATTTGTAACTATATATAATAACTGTTAAATTATTTTGTTTTTAATTATCAGTTGTTATAAAAAGCCAGTCTCCATTTATAATGAAAAAGAATAACAGAAAAAAGTGATCATGTCATGATTTATTTCCTCATATTTTTATTTTTGTGGTTTATTGTGAGGAATATTTAACTGATATGTGATGCCACATGAAGAGCAGGGCTTAACATCCTAGAGTTTACTTTAGCAGACCAATCTTGCACATCACTTACATCAGCACGTGTCAAAGATTTTCTTAAAATTTGACATAAACCAAATTTTGTTCTTAAAACTTGACATAAACCATGTGCAACTGCAGTTTCTAATAAAATTACTGGCGAGTAATTTATTCACTCTACTCTCCAAAGCCAATTTTTACTTGCATTTGGGCATTTTGAGCGTTAATTTTGGACCCCAAGTGAGAAAGAAGTAAATTGCTGGATGATTAATGTTTTTTTGACCCAGCAAAATCATCTAGAGTACAGTTAGATCCTGAAGTGCGTATGAAGCCAAGCTCTATTGTTTTTTTTCCCCCAAAACCAAAACCCTCCTGAGCGTTTTCTCCACTTGTAATTTTACCTGATTGACATTAACTTTAGCATGTCGTACTGATAATATCTCACTCCCTCCATCATTACGCTCGATTCCAAAATCTCTTCCTCCAGAGTTCAGAAGCCTTTTTAATTAGAACGCTTGCAATTATCACACGTCGATCCGCCGGGACCGAGTAAAATAGACGAAAGGTCTTCGGATTCAATCAGGGTAAGGGCTAAATTGGTGGTAGGCGTGAAGACAGACCCAGATAGCGGCACAGTTCCATTAGCGAGGCCTCCACGCATCCAGGCTTTAGCGGGCCAGACCCAGTTTGAGTCTCCCCAGGCCCAGCTCTCGTTCCTTGTCCCTTGGAGGTGGGATTGGGGGAGGGGTGAAGATAGTGGTGCCCGTTAGCGCTTATTGTGCACAGCATGCTTCCCAGATCCAGGCTGCTCCTTTCTTACTCCGCTAGCTATTTTTAATGCGTCACATGTTGGGTAACCTATATATTCGCTGAAGGCTTTGTAGTTTCAACTCATTTTACTCTCATTTATCATGTTTTTTTATGTGTGATTTGTACCTTGTCCCCTCTCTTTCACTTGTTCTGTCTTTCTTGCAGACATTTCTGCTGGCAGAGGAGTACCACAGAGACTCTATGTTGGTGCAGTGGGAGCAGGTGAAGCAGAGAGTGTTGCACACCCTGCTGGGAGCTGGAGAGGATGCACTGGACTTCAGCCAGGAAGTGGAGGTCTGAGGAACAACACGCCACATGAAACATAATACACACGCAGGATAGATGTGATATAACTCTCTTGTAAGATATGTAATAGCACACACTCACCTCACTTCACACGTGGCGTATCCGTGAAGTACAAATCTCTCATTTAGCATCTAAGGAGCTTGTTCAGATCTGTTGGCGTGATACACCCAGCCTGTGGCTACATTTGTTCTGGATCTTCTGAAATCTTATCTGGCAAAATCATTTCATGTTCTTTTCAGAATAGAACATTTAGACCCGTTTGTTTTTTAGTAATTATAAAAAAATTTAAATTGTTATTTATAGATAACATCCAGTGGGCGGTAAAGTAATTTATGCACTACAAACATCACCAACACAGCATATATAGGAAAAAGAAAAATCATGTGACAGTAAGATGGGATGACATTGACTGCTTTTAGTGGCTACTATTCATAAAATAAAATCTCTTTTGATAGCATTGCTCACATCTTTGTTGTCACAAAATGGAGAGGTGAGTAAGAGGGAAGGATGTAGAAAACATCAAACATTGAAGATGACAAGCGCTCCTCTTCTAAATAATATATAAAAAAAAAACCCGCATGTCTCACTTTTATGTCCTCAAGTGCAACAATAGTCTGTCTACGGCAAACAATGACGGTCTTTTTGAGAAGGCGAAACCTCAGAATATGCTTTTGTCTTTCCTTTTGTTTTCCTATAAAGGATTCAAGAAGAATGTACTGTTTGTGCGAATTTGGACACAAATGCACGTATGTTTGTGTGCTCTAGGAGATTTTTGACTGCTGTCCTGCTGCTTTAATTATTAAACAGCAGTTAAATTTTCCATGTGTGACCTGCTGTTCACTTCCTATGCCAGGAGCTCACTCTTCCTTGTACCACCAGCCTGGGTCGCCCCCTCCCCACTACATAGTCACACAAACTACAACGCCTCAGTGGCTTTCTTGCCAGGCTGTTCATGGAATTTGCTACTGTGGAGTGTGTGTGTTAGAGAGAGACCGTGTGTTAAAAATGATTTCAATTAAAGCACCATATGCTTTATGTATGTCAAATCTTTCTCAGTACATGTGACATTTTTTCTTTAGAAGAGAGAAATTCATGTCCATATATACAATTTAAGGTTTTTCTGTCTGTCTCTCTTTCTCTGTGTTTTCACAACACCGAGCTGTGTGCTCTCAAGCGTGAGTTATGTTCTTCACAATAGCTTCACGCTACATTGGTCGCTGCATTTAGATTAAAACAACTCTCCAAGATAAACGCAGCTTGTGCACTTGTCAAACCCACGCTTTTACAGGCGCACATATGCAAACCCACACGTAGAGAATATTAATACGGTCTTGTTGTGTAGACGTCCTTAACGGCTGTTGCTATGTGCCCTACAGCCCAGTTTCGTGAGTGAGGTCGGAGTTCCAGGACGCAGTACACTGGACAGTGTGGAAGTTGCCTACAGCCGACAGGTTTGTAGAAAGACATATGTACACCATAAGCGCACACAAAGAAAAATAATTTTTTTTAAATATCTTTATTGTATAGTATATAGTATAGAAATATGCCTTTAATATTTTATTAATGGATCATTTTAATAAATAATAATATAAAAAAAAAAATGTAACAATTAAAAAAAAAGTACATGGTACATGGACGCTAATAAAACATGCAATCCTAGTTATAAGACATCTTTTAAAAAAGGCATAGTTAATAAATTAGAATACATTTTCATTTAGTTAAGCTTAGCTTTTCTCTTATCTAGAAACAAGAATAAATGTATTGTGTTTTGCAAGCCTAGCTTGATTGATCGAAAAGATTGATTGGCTGGAACGAAGCATGATGGGTAAGCTCCCAATCTATCTATAAAAGGGAGGGCTGTCTCTAACTCTCCCCTCCTTTGTTCTCTTTTTTGTCAGATCTCTCTCTTATTGCCTTTGTCCTTTTTTTCTTCTTTTTTTTTTTTGAATCATGTGTCGCCACATTGCCTGTGGAGTCCTCTTCCTGATCTTTGTGCTCTTTTTCGAAAACTTTCTAAACATTTTCATCCTGTTTGTTTTGTTTTTCATCATACTACACTTCACCTCCAGATAATAGTAGATCCAGCTATGGAGAGCTTGGCTTTAGACAGCAATCAGTCTATGACCTTCATTTTCAAGTTCCATTTTTCCTCTTTCTTTTAGATATATATTTTCAATGAGAAGATAGTAAATGGGCATCTTCAACCCAACCTGGGAGATCTCTGTGCCTCAGTAGCCGAAAGCCTGGATGATAAGGTATGTTGCATTCAGCCTGGCTTCACTGTGTGTCTGTGTCTCAGAACTGTAAGGGAGCGATGGCTTTTATAGTGATTCTGTAAAGTTGTCTGTGCATGTATTTGCAGAACGTGTCAGACATGTGGCTCATGGTGAAGCAGATGACAGACGTTCTGTTGGTGCCAGCAAAGGACACGCTGAAGTGCCGAGTGTCTGTGGACATGCAGATGGCCTTTGTCAGGCAAGCCCTGCAGTTTCTGGAGAACAGGTGAGAAAGAAGATTCAGCTTGCTCTTTGTTTAGAGATAATATTGACATAAACTAGTTTTAGTAGGAATGCAATATTGAAACTACCAGTAGGTGAAAATAATTTTTATTCTAAAAATGACTTGACTTGATGATTGTAAGATTTAAAAATAAAGAAATAATATAGTATGTATTTTATTATTGAAATATTATTTAAATTAAATAAATTGAATTATAAAAGATTTAAATAAAAACAATAAAGCTTCAGTGTAGAGTTGCACAATTTGTTTAGAGAAATGTTTTATTGGTTGTATAATTCTGAAGTTACACTACCATTGACAAGTTTGGGCTCCGAAATAAAAAAAGAAAAAGTCTCTTATGCTAATGAAAGCTGCATGTATTTGTTGTAAATAAATTTTAAATAGTTTATTAACAATTTTAATGTTTTTTTTAAATATTAATTGCTGAAATGGCAAAACAGCATTATCAGCAGCCATTACAACTTTCTTCAGTGTCATATAATTATTTTAGAAATTATTCTAATATGCAAATTTTCAGTTTAATAAACATTTCTTAATATTATCTGTTTTATAATTATTATTGATTTTGAAAACTGCTGCTTAATACATTTGCGAAAACCATGATTTTTTTTTTTATAAAAAGTTCAAAAGAACGGCTTCTATTTGAAATAAAAATCTTTTGTAACTTGAACTATTTAATGCGTTCATGCTGAATAAAAGTAGTAATTGCTTGCCAAAAAATCTTACTGAACCCCAATAGTAGCGTATGTTCAGGGTTCCCATGGTGGTGGAAACCTGGAAATATGAAAAATAATTAAATGATTTTAGGGAAGCTTGTGAATATTAAAAAATGTACTGCTTGTGTCTCTCTTCTACAGCTATAAAAATTACACTATGGTCACTGTATTTGGGAATCTGCACCAGGCTCAGCTGGGTGGAGTACCTGGCACTTATCAGCTCGTATGCAGCTTCCTGAACATCAAGCTGCCGACCCCGCTGCCAGGCATGCAGGTACTGCAGCAGAACGTGTCCTCACCACACAGCACAGGCAGCACTACATCATACAGACTAGATGCCTTCACTGCAGATACTCTCAAGTGAACTGCGCAGAGTGTGCCTTGCCGTAGTATAGATAACAGCAGTGGATTCTCCCTGCATGGGCCAATAAGCTGCTTATTTCAGAGCTGAAAGTAAAAAGAGGGGTAAATGGACGCAGTGTGACCCAAGGATAAACCCTGCTATGTGTGTAACAGGACGGCGAGGTGGAGGGACATCCAGTGTGGGCTCTGATCTATTTCTGCCTGCGCTGCGGAGACCTGTCTGCCGCCATGCAGGTGGTGAACAGGGCACAGCATCAGCTGGGCGACTTTAAGATTTGGTTTCAGGAATACATGAACAGCCCCGACCGACGGTGAGAACGCACATACACTCATCCCAAAACTAGATCACATCCTAAGAGGACTATTTCTCCTCTGTTTTTGGTAACTACTTCTCTCTCTTGTGCGTTTGACCCAGCTTGCTCCCTTTTCGTCTCTCATGCATAAGTTTGAATCTTAAAACTGAATAATTCAGTAAATCTGTTTTAGGATTTAGCATATATTTATTCAACTGCACTGTTCTTCTCAGTTTGTCTCCTGCCACGGAAAATAAACTACGACTTCATTACCGACGTGTGCTGAGGAATAGCGCTGACCCATACAAACGTGCGGTCTACTGCCTCATCGGCAAATGCGACATCGGCGACAATCATGGAGAGGTGGCCGATAAGACAGAAGACTACCTGTGGCTCAAGGTCTGATATAGTGACTGATATAGACCAAATTGTATATTAGAGTTTATGTTATAGTGTTTTGAGCCTTTTTCTGTGTCCATATGTAGCTGAATCAAGTGTGTTTTGATGAGGATGGCAGCAGCTCCCCTCAGGACAGAATGACTCTAGCCCAACTTCAGAAACAGCTACTGGAGGACTATGGTGAGACTCACAGTCACTACTTATATGTATGGTGTATATACTTTTATTTAATTGAAACATTTATATTTATTCAGAATTCCAACATTTTTAACAGTGTATAACATATACTCAAAACTGGGTTATAACGAAATAAGATTGTAAGCTGTTCTGCGACAGACAGGTTTCAGCTGGATTCAATCATATGCGGCAAAAATTCATAGTGAATATTTGGGGGGGGGGGGGTGTACTTTGTCACAAGGGAATCCTAGCAGCTTCTGTTAAACTGGATTAAGTTGACTATACTATTAAATAATATTACAGTTACAAAATTCAGTCAGTATATCTTAATCTCAGCTCTTTAAAACAAGTGGTCTCTCTGAATGATCAAATTATAAATCTGCCCACTTATCTTTAGATTCAATCCAGTCCTAAAGGAAGAGATTTAAATGGGCATTTGAAAGACTAGGAAGTTAGTCAGTATGCAACCCCCCTCCTATTCAGTCTCTGCCAGTGTGCCCAACCCAGATAAAAGTGTATGTCATTGTGCTGTTTTCTCATGGCTTAAACTTCTCCTCGCCCAGTTTTAAAAAGGCATCCGCTTAGTTTCTTCCACCTGCCTGATGAGTCAGTCTTATCTCGCCGGCGCTCCTGCAGTACACCACATTAAAGACTCCCTCTATTGCTGATAAGACTTCTTCACTCCCAGCTGCGCTGCCATTACGCTCCTTGCAAAGTCGCAGCAGGTCTTTTCAATGCCGCTTTAAGACGTCAGTTTTAACGGCAATTTAAATGAGAGAGGATTATTTCAACTCATGCAAATGGAAATGAAACAGCCTATTTAAGCACTTCACAGCTGAGGAAGATTTATGTGGAACCTATTACTCGCTTAAAGAAGCATTCAAATTCCTTAAGTTACAAATCCTTACTGGCTGCATTTGCATGTGCACATTCCCAATGTGTGATTTATAATGTTCTGTAAGTGGTTTGGATTATTCCAAACGCTCATAAAGGTGTGCGCCGTTATTTCAATTGTTTTCTGCAGGTGAGTCCCATTTCTCGGCCAGCCACCAGCCATTCCTGTACTTCCAGGTGCTTTTCCTGACTGCGCAGTTTGAGGCGGCCATAGCGTTTCTTTTCCGAGTGGAGCGCCTGCGCAGCCATGCCGTTCATGTAGCTCTGGTGCTGTACGAACTCAAACTGCTGCTCAAATCATCGGGCCAGAGCGCTCAGCTATGTAAGTTCTGATCAATAAGCGATAACTCAATTGTATCTGGTTTCTGTTCTAAAGAGGTTTCTGGTCTTTTCTCAGTGAGTCAAGAGGCTGGAGATCCGCCAATGGTGCGACGGCTCAACTTCATCAGGCTGCTGATGCTTTACACCCGCAAGTTTGAGTCCACAGACCCACGAGAGGCCCTTCAGTACTTCTACTTTCTCCGGTAATGGTCATCCCAACCCCTGCTGATGCTATTGGGTCATTTAGGGTAACAGAGCTGTCGAGCAAATCTATACTTCAACACACCAGACCTGTTTTAAAATCAGCTTGTTTCCAATTTGACCACCGAACTGTAAGTCATGTCTTTTTCTCTGAAAATACTGAGCGAAATCCCTCTCTGAGAAGAGATTAATGTGTCATGAATAACTCAGAACCTTCCACGAATGAACCATGAATAATTAAACCTGTTCCATGCACACCGAATTCGATGCTAACTCGACCCATTGTTTTAAGAGACCTCCCAGGCACCATTACAAAAAGGAAACGGTTGATCTTCTAACAGTCTTTTATCTCAGGGTTTGCAGGTGTATCACAAAGCCAACATGTTCCTTTGCAGGCCCAAGTGCTTTCATGATACAAATGCCGTAATTCCTGTAATTTGCTGTGTGAAAACTCACAATCACTGTTCTCTGTTTGGCCACAGGAATGAGAAGGACAGTCAAGGAGAAAACATGTTCATGCGCTGTGTCAGCGAGCTAGTCATCGAGAGTCGGGAGGTAAGAAACGTGTGTGAACTCAGTGGAGGAAGCGTTTCTGCGTACTAATTGCTATTAATATTATTACATAATATGTCAATAACTAACTCTCTTCCTGTAGTTCGATATGCTTCTTGGAAGACTCGAAAAAGATGGAAGCAGAAAGGTATGTCGGAGGCTTTTTTTGTAATATCACCTGACTTGCAGACAGTGAACATGCCACTGTTGTTTCACGGTAACTCGCTCGTTCGTTATTTTGTTCGTTCAGCCTTGCAGGGTTGGGTAGAATGTGCTATTGTCTCAAAGGCCTTTGCAGCACAGTCTGGCCTTTCATGCTCAAAGCAATTTTACAACACAATTGTGCATTCACAGTCTTCCTCAGCTCTAAGCAGTGTTTGTTTGAATCCCTTCAGCCCGGCGTGATTGACAAGTTTGCCGGAGACACGCGGGCCATCATTACCAAGGTGGCCTCAGAGGCAGAGAACAAGGGGTTGTTTGAGGAGGCCGTCAAACTGTACGAGTTAGCCAAGGTAAGATAAGTTGTGACGTGCCATTGGGTTGATTAGTCTCATGATGATTGTGCCTAAAGCATCTTTTGTTTCCCGCATTAGAACTCTGATAAGGTTCTGGAGCTGATGAACAAATTGTTGAGTCCAGTTATTGCTCAAGTCAGCGAGCCCCAGTCCAATAAAGAACGACTCAAAAACAGGGCAGTGGCTATTGCCGAACGGTGAGCATTTTGTACACAGACCTCTAGGCAGAAAAGGGTTTTATAGTTTATAAAGTACAAAAAATTTATTATAATCCCAACTTTATATCTCACTACTTCATCTCATAATTGCAACTTTATATTTCACAGTGTGATTTTACATTCCCCAAATTGTGCATTTATATCTCCCAAATGTGACTTAATATAAAGATGAATTATGACTTGGCCTCTTCTGCAACTTCACATCTCATAATTACCACTTTACATCTTCCAGTTGTGATTATATAACTGTTATAACTTTACTCCCAATTGCAACTTTATAACTGTTGCAATTTTACTTCTCACAGTTGCAGCTTTTATTTGGGAATTGTTGCTATATCAACCAATTGCAATTTCTTATATAATAATGTTTTTATTTCTCAGTTGCTATTTCGAATATTAGAAATTGCAACTTATAATAGTGATTTCTATATTTTTAAATGTGATTTTTATTTCTTGAGAACTGACTTTGTTTTGTGTCTTGCAAATCCAGCTTTATTTCTTTTTTTAAAATTGTATCTACATTTTGAGGCAGAAACAGGATTCCATAATGAACCTCCACTGTTTTTTTGGTCTAGATTGTAGTTTCAATATACAAAAAATGGTTTCTTGTATTTCTTGAGCACAGGTACCGTACTAATGGTATAGCTGGGGAGAAGTCTGTGGACAGCACCTTCTACTTGCTCCTGGACCTCATGACATTTTTTGATGAGTACCACGCCGGACACATAGACCGAGCCTACGATGTAAGTCATCTGTAAGACTCCTGTTGAGCTTCGGCACATTCCTCTAGGCATTAATCTTTATTTTTGTGCCATTCTGTGTCAGGTGATTGAGAGGCTAAAGCTGGTTCCCTTAAGTCAGGACAGTGTGGAGGAGCGGGTTGCGGCATTCAGAAACTTCAGTGACGAGGTAAAAGTTCTGAAAGCATTAGCATAAATCACCTACTGTTTTTTCAAATGCTGAGCTGTTGTGACATTTCAGGTGATTCCAAATTAATACCTCTTTTATTTTGCTTTTTGGTTGAGTTGACTAACAACTAGTCTATGTAATTTAAAAAAAATTAATTTATTCTTTTTTCTTTTTTTTTTATAATGACCAGAATGGAGACCTTTATTAACATGACATTCTCTCCATTGTGTCCTAATCTTTTCACAGATAAGACACAATTTGTCAGAGGTTCTGCTGGCCACAATGAATATCCTGTTTACACAGTACAAGCGTCTAAAGGGGGCTACAGCAGGTACACCAGGAAGACCTCAGCGTACCCTAGAGGACAGAGACATGGTAAAACACATTTTCTAGCTTAAAATGATTGCCTATTCAACTATTAAGATTGTTGAGTCCATTATTCACTAGACATTGGACACACACTGTGATGATGCATGTTAATTGTGAATAGCTCATTTAATGTGTGTGTGACCACCGGCGGTTGCATTTGTCTACTTTCTCTGCAGCTGCTGCGTAGTCAAGCCCGGGCTCTGATCACCTTTGCGGGAATGATTCCGTATCGCATGGCTGGAGATACCAATGCCAGACTGGTTCAGATGGAGGTCCTAATGAACTGAAACTCCCCCCTTCACCTCCAGCAGCTCTCTTTCATTGTCCTCATTCCACCATTACTTTTGTCAACTTATATTTGTATTTTTTTCCATTATTTGAAATAATAAAAAAATGAAATTCAGTTCAATTTTGTTTAAATTTCATTTCTTTCAATCATCTTTTTTTTTTCAATTTTTTTCATTTGTTGTGACATTGTTTTGTCTTGCAATTTTCTTTTTTTTTCAGTTGCATATCAGTTTCATTTTAAAAGCCATAGAAGCTATATGAAACTAATCAAATACACTATTACAGCTTACCCCTCATGAAATTCAATATCAGTCCAATATGAAATCCAGTGCAAACAATCAACATGCAATAGTATTCAATAGTATTCTTTATTATGCCATTAACAGTAAGATTAGCCATTTTGGAGGATTTGGTGGTGGCCAACAGTCAGTGTACTGTATATACAGGGTTCTCTCACTTTCCAGGGCCAGAAAAAGAATGAAAATTTAATAAAGGTCTGAGCTATAGTGACTATATTTTACTAGTTATGACTTGTTCTGAAATATTTTATTGTCTACACGTTGTTGATAGACCTTGTGTAGTTTAAAACAAAAACTATACTAATTTGTGAACAATTGTTTCTCTTAAGGAAAGCACTTTACAATTGGTCCCCATTAATGCATTAACTAACAATGAGCAATATATTTGTTACAGTATTTATTCATACGGTAAAAATACAACTCTTCGTTATTAGTTCAGGCCCATTAAATAACCTTAACGTACAACTTTTGATTTTAATAATGAAAATAACATTAAGATTAAATGCTTTGGAAGTATTCTTAATTGTTTATCCTCTATATATGTTAGCTAAATGTAATTAACTAAAGCCCTTTAAATTAAATCAAATCACATAATCAATTCCATTCACAAATCGGTCTGAATCACAAAATTCATGGAAATTAATTCTGTCGAGAGAGAAAATAGTCTGTTTTGGTTGGCTCATACTATATTCATTAAAATGTATATTGTGTAACACAAACCTACTGTACAAACAAGTGGCCGGACAGTGTGTTTAGAGCCCTTTCAGAGAGTTACAAGAGCAGGAATGTGTCTGTGTGACATTGATTCTCTCAGCAGATGGTGGGTTATGGAGGAAATGCCCGTAGAGCACACAGATGGACGTGTTGGCTTTGTCACGGCCGGCTGCAGTGTCTGCTCCAGCTCCCTCTAAGCTCTGCTTTGCATTTTTAACCGCTAGCATCTGGAGCTGCTGCATTAATATTAGAGTACACTGTCCTAAATTCAAGGTACTCGATGCTCAACAATCAGGCTGTTACCTCTTTATTCCACCATTTAAATCAAAAATAAATCTGGTCCTTAAGTATTTTTTTTATTATAAGTGTTCCAGCATCAGTACATCATATGCAACAAATAGGTACTCAGTTTGGATTGGAACCTGGAGAAGAAGATCTGGAGGAGAAAGATTCATCTTCACACCTCCTGGACTGGTGTGTGAGGTGTGTGTGCTGCAGCTGGTGTTGTGAATCAGGCCGATGTCACACGTCCGCGATAACCCGGCTATTTCACAACACCAGGGTGGCACCACACCGCTGCCAACAAAGGAGCTCTACCTAACAAATCATCCATTCCTTTCACAGAACGTACCTCTGTGTACACACTATGTATAGTAACGTATTACGTATCCTCACTAAAAATACAGTGGTTCTTTAAAATAAAACTTTTTACAGCTAAAATGAAGATTTTCATTTTTAACGAGTGTGAAATATTACTGTTTAAAGTAATTTTTTTGTATTTTAACATTTATTCCTGTGATGGCAAAGCTAAATTTTCAGCCTCATTATTCCAGTCTTCACACGGTCCTTCAGAAATTATTCTAATTTGCTGAACTGGTGATCAAGAAACAGTTCTCATTAATGTTGAAAACTATTGTGCTGTTTGCATATTCATTGATTTGATTTATTTATAACCATGATACATTTTTAAGATTCTGACATGAGTAGAGCATTCAAAACAATAGCATTTATTTAAAATAGAATTACTTTTTGTAACAATGGAAGTCCTTACTGTCACTTTTGATCAATTTAATGCATCCTTGCTGAATAAAAAGTATTCATTTCTTTTAAAAAGATTAGACTAAATCCATTCTTTGATGTTGTTAAAACAGTTTTATGTCAAATGAAAATTTGGCTGTGTTTCCTACAGTAGACTCATTGTAATTTCAATTGAAACCGCTTTATACAGTCTTCTACTCCTTGTTCTGATAGCTCCCCTCAGGGAGCATGAGGATTTTTAAAATGACCGTTTAGTTGCTGGTTTTCCGCTTAAGCTCTTGGTGTCTAATAATAGAAATTTAATCAAAAGATCTGCTTCAAAGCAGAGAACCTGTGGGTACGTTTGTAGGATCTGCACTAATTACACCGAAAAGGCTCCACCTTTGGGGCTTCCAAACCAATTTCTGCAGAAATAATTACTTAACCCAATGCTGCTCCCTGGGTCACATGCATTGGCAGACATCGGTCTTTTAGTTAATGAGGAACTGTTTCTGCAATGATCAGTCAATGCTTAAGGCAAAAGGCTGTCTTCTGGAACAACTGTGAGCTGCTGGCAGGTTAAAGTGGCTAAAATGAAGGTCACTACAGGATGGAAAAGTCTCTGATCAAGACAAATACGCTGTCTCAGTCAATATCCTTTCTTATTTACACTTATTTTAAGGTGTCTTGTTGCACTGCAATCATACATTTAAGCACTGAGTAATATTAATTAACATGAACTTACTATAGGGTTAGGGTAGGGTTTGGTTTAGGGTTAGTTGATTGTAGCCTAATTATGCATAATTTACTTTTATTATTAAAGTAAATAGATGTGACATGTAACAAGGACACTGTAAGATAAAGTGTTTGTATCAAACAAAATCAATGTTCAGAAATTCTTCCAGATATTGTAATTTTTCCTGATTGCTGTCAGAAAAAAAGAACACTAGCAAATTGTGAGAGGTGAAAAACAAAACTATGTTTTTCCCCTAAAGAAATTTGTAATGTATAGTTTCCTTTGCATGACTCAGGATTCTCAAAACCTGCAGCTGTCCTTGAGAACAAGTGTGAAGGATATCTGACCTGAGATCTGAGTCATTACATGTACCGATGATGTTTACAAGCCCCAGTACAAGCAAAGGGCCCTGCAGCGACAATTCGGAATTAATGACCGTTACAAAAGCTCCTGAATATGTTCTCACACTAATCATACATCCATAAGTGGTTCCTTCCGGCCCAGGTATAATATAACCCTTCAAATCAAGCCCTCGCTTTACTCAGACGGCTGTTGATATCAGTTGTGTTGGAGGTACTGCAGGCCAATGAAGGAATGAACCTCACAACCGCCAGAAGCCCGTTCTCAGTCTCTTCGCTGAGCAATGGAGATGACCGTAAATTCAGTTTGGGGGGATGTAGCAGTTACGATACAGACAGCGTGGCCTCCCGCAGCTCTGGAGTCTTTTCTGGATATGACACGTTGGATACTCCGCCGAGTTATGACTTCTATACCAACACTGAGGTTTTTGGGAGAGCAAAGAAGTCAAGACCTTCTCTCTTTCAGCTTCACTCGAACCCACAGGTAGAGACAACATAAAACTGACTGAAGTTTTTCCTTCGAAATTTCATAAATAAACCTATTAACGATGCTGAAGAATGTCAGTGAGTACTTCCAGATCAAACTTAATGTTTATGATAAGCGTCATTAGAATTTAATATGATTAGATTTATTCTAAATATATTCCCGAATCCAGAATTTTTTTCCACTAGCTCATATATGTTTTCTCTCAGGACGACCCTTCTCCACCTCCTCTCTATGAAGAGTCGAGTGTGGACAAACAGAGTCCAGATGAAGATGAACCCACAGAACCTCCTCCAGAACCGACCCGCTTTGGATGGGCTCAGGGAGTCATGGTAAGAACATTTAAGATTGCCACAAAAACGTATTTAGGGCCCCACCTGAAAATATATAATATAATAAAATATTAAATATAGAGGAATGTTGTATTATATTGCAAAGGCATTCATATCTTTTTAAGTATTTTAAAGTGTTTCTGCATATGGATAAAACTATAGTCCAAGCATCTCAAAGTCAAGCAGAAAGTGTTCCTCTGAATGGATTCTCTGTAACTCCCTGTAGATCCGATGTATGCTGAATATCTGGGGTGTTATTCTGTACCTGAGGCTTCCCTGGATCACAGCTCAGGCAGGGATTGGTATGTCAGTCTCTGTTGTTATATGTCTTGATCTCGTTGTTTTTTATGTGTGTGTTTTACTGTTAAAACCTTGACTTGAGTTTTGTAAAATACCCTTGGGGCTATTAAGTTACATATCACAGTGATGTATACCGGTGTGTCAGTGCTTTCTATTAAAATGAACATATTCTTCTTTGCTTTAAAGGAATGACTTGGGTTATAATCTTGGTCTCCTCTTCTATAACTGGCATCACTGGCTTGTCCACATCAGCCATTGCCACGAATGGAAAGGTTAAAGGAGGTAAAGATAAAGAATACATACATACAGTATGCTTTGGCTAACATGAAGCCATTATTAGATTTCTTTTCAGGATGCAATATTGCCTAGTCTTGTTATTTAATAGCATCAGCAGTGATATTTTATACTCGTATTCGTATATCTCTCTCCAGGTGGAACATATTTTCTGATCTCTCGTAGTTTGGGTCCAGAACTAGGAGGCTCGATTGGGCTTATATTTGCTTTTGCTAATGCGGTAGCTGTAGCTATGCACACTGTGGGCTTTGCTGAAACGGTACAGGTGCTCATGCAGGTGGGTGATTATGAACTAGTATACCAGAATACACTGAAAATTAAAGGTGAATCGTAAATGTACTGCCATAATCGTGATGACAGGCTTTTCATTTTTGGTTAAACTGTTCCTTTAATTAACTACTTTCCATGTTTTAACCATGGTTGTACATACATATTTTTGTCTAATGCTTATCAGGAGACTGAGGTTAGCATGGTAGACAAACTAAATGATATCCGTATCATTGGAGTGATTACTGTCACCTGCCTGCTGGCCATCTCAATGGCTGGAATGGAATGGGAGTCCAAGGTACGTTTGTTAAACAGATTGATTTTAAGCAATTTTGTCTCAGCTCCTAATAGCTTGCACTGGCTTTGTTCTTTGCAGGCCCAGGTCTTGTTCTTCTTTGTTATCATGGTCTCCTTTGCCAGTTACATTGTGGGAACCATCATGCCAGCCACTCCACAGAAGCAAGCCAAAGGATTTTTCAGCTACCGAGGTCAGAGAGCAATGCAGCCAATATGTTCCACAAATGTGCTAATAATAACACTTCATCCTCATTTTCTCATTGCTAGTCAGATTACACTACCATATGTTCCTCATAAAGTGTCTCAATTTGTGCCCAATAGCTGATATTTTTGCGACAAACTTTGTGCCCGGCTGGCGCGGACCGGAGGGCAGTTTCTTTGGCATGTTTTCCATCTTCTTCCCCTCAGCTACAGGCATCCTTGCGGGGGCTAATATCTCTGGAGATCTGAAGGCAAGTTGAGCTCCCAGTCTTAGTGATGTATCTTCCAATAAAAAGATTTTTATTTGTAGGAACTCAAGCCTCTTAAAGCTTGTTTTTCTGTCTATTGTTTTAAAACACACCACCTCCCATAGGATCCAAATGTTGCTATACCCCGTGGTACAATGTTGGCCATTTTTTGGACCACTGTGTCATATCTCATTATCTCAGCTACTATTGGTGAGTATCAGAAATGCCTAACAAGTCCATGATATTTCTGTTGAATATTTTTTTATTCCTTCCTATTTATGTTGGTCTGTTGTGTCTTTTTAAATTGTCAAATTATAACAAATTTGCAAATGAGGCCCACTTTAATTTCTCTGTTGTTTTCTTTAAATGCACTCCAGGCTCCTGTGTTTTGCGTGATGCTTCTGGTTATATAAATGATACCGTCTCATCTTTGTCTGGGGAGTGTTTGGGAGTGGGCTGCAACTATGGCTGGAACTTCACTGAATGTATGACCAACAAGACCTGCCCCTTTGGACTCAGCAATTATTACCAGGTGACTGTTACACCTAAATGGTCATTGAGTAATGCTGTCAACAACATCACTGAAAACATGTAAAATTTTGTATAACATATTATTCCAGCCCCTAAACATGAAATCTTCTTATCAGTATAACCCTCTAATGGTCACTGATCATTTTAGATTGAAAATGTTTTACTTCATGAGAATGGAAAATTGGTGACTTTTGTAGCAGCTGTGTACATGATTAGAAAAGGCTAAGCAATATTAAAGAACAGACACACTGGGATATTTAAGGTGAAAAAATGACCACCATAATATAAAATACCAAAGATATCTCACGACCAATTCATATGTGGTTAATTGATGTGAATTTGTATGACCTCATTCGTGCGATTTTGTACGATTTCTGTGAGGGGTACATTTAGGGGTGGGGTTAGGGTTGGTTCTTTAAATGAATTCTTACGAATTTGCCACCTTGTAAAATACGTACGAAATATGCACAATATTTAATTGTATTTGCAGTCCGATCTCACAGCAGTTCATACATATTTTACTACATGGTTAATTCGTACTTTGTATGACCTTAATGGTGCAATTTCATACGAGTTGACCCTTCACAAAGACCCGCCCCCCTTTCATTACTGTTGCTGTGTCCAACAAGTCATGGCACTGACAAAACAGAGCAGGTAACTTTTGATATGAAACAGCCTCAGCTTTCAAATTTGTATTTGTTTTTAAGAACTTCAAGCAGTATGTGAACCTGTTATCTTTTCCTTTTTTCTAGTTATACTGTAGCTTGATATAAACATAAATTAACATTAGAAGGTATCTTGTTTCAAACGCAAAAAGACGTCAATACACACAATTAAGTCCACCAACATTTGTTTGTTGGACAAAAATGGCAGTTGGTCAGATTGCCTGTCAATCAAACTCAGCAGCCACAGTGAAGTAGTCTTTAATAATGTATGTACCCATCTAACAGGGAACATTCTCAGAACTTTGGCTAACATTCTGGCAAGGTTCACCCCAAGTTATGATCAAACGTTCTTGCAGTAACGTTAATGGAATGTTCATTCAAAGTTCATTCTAAATCTGGTATTCAATAATGTTCTCAAAATTGTTAGCGCAAAAACATTATGTATTGTTCATCAAATGATGAGTGAGGTATAGCAGTGGGTTAAAAGTAATGATAAGTTCTTCTGTCATACATCACTTCAGAGTATGAGCATGGTGTCAGCATGTGCTCCTCTGATCAGTGCTGGCATTTTTGGAGCCACTCTTTCCTCAGCCCTGGCCTGTCTGGTGTCTGCTCCTAAAGTTTTCCAGGTAATAAACGAGCCCATGAACATCTTCATACCTCCATGATAGAGTGCATTTAAACAGTCATTCCCGTTCCTGTTTCCTTTCATCACTTTTCTCTTTATAGTGCCTTTGCAAGGACAAGCTGTATCCAGGCATTGGTTTTTTTGGGAAGGGTTATGGGAAGAATAATGAACCACTGAGAAGCTATCTGCTAGCCTACGTCATCGCTATATGCTTCATTCTAATTGGTAAACCATCAAACATCGTACCTATGCAAGTCTGTAATGCTCTCAAAAAAGTTTATTTTCTATTAGGGCAATACAAATGTTCTAAAATATATTTCAGCTGAGTTGAACACCATTGCTCCCATCATCTCCAACTTTTTCCTCTGCTCCTACGCCCTCATCAACTTCAGCTGCTTCCATGCCTCCATCACCAACTCACCAGGTGAGTTAGATCCAGCCACAGTGGGTTAAGCTAACAGTTTATGAAGTAATATTTGTGTTTTTTAATGCTGGTTTCTTAATCGGTTTAATGGTGCATACTGTAAACTCCGCAGGGCTGCTTTCTTGAGATAATGTCTGATAACATGACAAATGCAAACAAAATAGGTTTTGCGGAAATAATTTAATATTGTATTTCAGCCATTTGCATTCTCATTAAGCTGAATGCTACTGTAAATTCACAGGTCTTAAAATGGCCATATTCATATTGATGCTCACTGAAGCTTTTCTCATTTTCCATGTGTGTGAGCAGGCTGGCGTCCAACTTTTCGATTTTATAGCAAGTGGTTGTCTTTGCTCGGAGCAGTAGTGTCTGTGATCATCATGTTTCTCCTAACCTGGTGGGCTGCTCTTATAGCCATCGGCATAGTCATCTTCCTGCTGGGATATGTGCTGTATAAGAAACCCGGTTAGACACCTACACTCTTTATAGCTTGTGGACACGAGTCTTTGTCAGAAATAATTTGTCTTCCAAAGCTCATATTATTCCATCAGGCATTTCAGCTTGACCCAAATAATATTGCCAAGCTTTAATCATGCGCTTTGTGCATAACTATTGCTTGTGTTTTGTACATTTCAGATGTCAACTGGGGTTCATCAATGCAAGCCAGCTCATATAACATGGCACTATCTCAATGTGTAGGTCTTAACCAAGTGGAAGACCATATTAAAAATTACAGGTAAATAACATTAATGTCCACTAATTATATATAGTTTAGTTTCAAGTTTGCTTTATTTAGCACATTTAAAACAGCCACAAGACTGACCAAAGTGCTTCCCAGAAGGAGCAGCATCAGAAGAAAATCAATAAAATAAAATAAAGACCCATCATAGCTCCCTTAAAATGTTCCATTTTTGTTTATCTTTTCTCTTTTTCTATTCTTGCTTGTTTATTTTCATAATTTCTTCCTGCGCCCTACTTTTTCCATCTGTTCTTTTTCTCAGGCCACAGTGTTTGATCCTCAGTGGGCCTCCCTGTATGCGTCCTTCTCTAGTGGATTTCATCGGCACCTTCACCAAGAACCAAAGCCTGATGATATGTGCAAATGTTATTACAGTGAGTCTACAAATTGAAACATTAAATGGTCATGAAAAGAGATGATGGTCTACATAGTAATTTGGTAGTTTAAAGTATGTTGTTAACCTAAGGAACAAAAAAACATTTAATATATAACATTATATATATATATATTCTTATATAGATTCTTACAGTTTATGTAAAACCTAAGTCTCTTTAAGACAAGTCATGTCACTCGGCGGCCATCTTTGAAACGCCTCTCGGGCATCCAAGTGCAGCTCCTATCTCTTTGAATGAGGAAACATGAAATTTTCCAAAACTGTTCACTAATTAAGCGTACGATTAAATTTCATATTTGAAATAAACAATGAAATCTGACAACAACTGTGATAAATGTTGTTTCTTTTGCTCAAATAGCGTTATTAAAAGCTTATTTCTCAGGCTCTGGGTATTCTATATTCTTTGATAAAACCTATATCTAAATTAAAAATAATATTAAATATGTAAATTATATATTTGAAAAATAAGTTTTAAAAAGGCGAGACCTTTTAAAGCTCTAGTATTTAATTTGCTAGAAATTGCAGCTGCTGTCTCTGACTGTGTGTTTTTGACAGGGTGGACCCTCACCTGATGCTGTGGAGTCAGCCAAAATCAGTACTCATTTAAAATGGCTTGACAAACGCCGCATAAAGTCCTTCTACCACACTGTAGTGGCTGACGACCTTCGTGTCGGTGTACAGATGTTGCTGCAGGTCACCCATGTGCTATAATACACTATGCTTCATATTCTAACCTACAACAAACATCATTTATTTCACTTTGCAGCTTCTGATGAATATGTACCAGCAAAATGAGTTTGGTAATGTCTGTTTACGATGGTTCTATTTTTAGAGTACAGGTTTGGGTCGGATGAAGCCTAATGTCCTAGTCATGGGATTTAAGAAGAATTGGCGTAAAGTTCAACCAAGCATCATGGAAAACTATATTGGAATTTTGCAGTATGTATATCATATGGTTACCTCAGTGTTAAAATTCTGTTAAGAAAAATCAAGGAATGTGACCATTTCATATGTTTTTAGCGATGCATTCAATCTCCAATATGGTCTATGTGTTCTTCGGATGAAGGAGGGACTTGACATAAGTCGAACAATGCAAGCGCATGGTATGGAATATTTTAAAACTAACTTTAAAAAAATTTCTATAGTTTTTATCTTTCTGAAATTTTTCTTTTATTGTAGTGAATTTAGGGTTTGAGACTTCTACTGAACAATCACTTGACACAAGGATCTCAACTACTAATACATCGCCCACAATTGACATATCACGTGTGTATCCAAGCTCTTTACTACTCAATTTTATTTATGGTTGTTGATTTTTTTGCCAAAACCTTTGTATATCCTGTGTTACAGTGGACCCTGAGGAACTAATGGCCACATCCCAGCCAACCACTGTATTTCAGACTAGACAAGGAAAGAAGACCATTGATGTGTATTGGCTCTCTGATGACGGGGGTGAGTTACACTGATATACAAATAATGTGTTCGCTTTTCAAGATTTTATAGTGGAAAAATATGTCTTTTAACAACTGATTGTGTTGTCAGGTCTGACGCTATTATTGCCTTACCTCCTGACCCGTAAGAAGCGCTGGGGCAGATGCAAAGTGAGGGTGTTTGTTGGAGGTGAAGCTCAACAGATTGATGAGCAGAAACAAGAGTATGCATAACCTTTGATTGTGATACTTTAGTTTACTTAAAGTAAAAACTTTAATGTTGTGTAATATGTGCACTGTTTTGTATTTTAATTTATGTTAAAATGTAGTTCATTCTGCAAAGCAAATTTCTATAATATGCTAATTAGTGCTCATGAAAAATTTCTTATTATTGTCAGTATTGAAAAGATTTGTGCTGCTTTATTTTTTGGTTGAAACTATAATTTACTTTTTAGGATTCTCTGATGAACTAAAAGTTAAAAAGATAAATATTTTTTACAATGTAAAAGTCTTTACTTTCAATTTTGATCAATTTAATACTAATTTCATGCAATATCTCTAGATAACTAACTGTAGTGTGTATATATGTGTCTTTTAAAGTCATATTGACATTATATTATTACATTTTATACTATTTCATCATATAGAACATACAAAATTTTCATAACATATTTGAATTTATTTATTAATAAATAACCTAAAAATATATCTTAATAAATTAAAAACTAAACAATCTTAATATGTTCCTTCATTTATCATTTTTTACAATGAGTATTTACCTGATCCTTAAAATTTCAAAGTTGGTTAAGGGTTTGCATTTGTCAATTTACAGGCTCAAAGCTCTGATCAGCAGGTTTCGTCTGGGTTTCCAAGATATTCAAGTCCTTCCGGACATCAATGGAAAACCACAGTCTGAGCAGTACGCTTTTATTTATTCCATTCCTGTTACAACTTTCGGCACTTACCCATTAAACTTATAGAAAGAAAGTATATTCTTATGGAAGCAAATGCTGTTTTTGTGTCCCCAAATTACAGCATTAAAAGATTTGAAGACCTCATAGCTCCGTACAGAGTAAGTTCAGTGCAAAAGGATGGTCAAGATGCTGATGAGACGACAAAGGATTTCTCCTGGATGGTGTCTGATGAGGAAATGGAAACGTTCAGAGCTAAGGTATTTTTAAATAATTGTGTCCAGATACGTAGCCATGCATCATCGTTTTAAACATTTTTCTGTCATGTTTGTGCAGTCCCTCCGACAAATACGCCTGAATGAAGTTATTCAAGATTACTCAAGAGATGCTGCACTGATCATTGTGTAAGTGTTATTCATACAGGATGTGGTGCTGTGATGTAATTATCGATTAGGCCTGAACAAAAAGAAAACTTTGCTCGACCAGTTTAACTATAAGTTGTGTGAGGTTCTGACACCACCTGTCTTTTTTTTTTTGGCAGAACGATGCCCGTGGGGCGAAGAGGGGCGTGTCCTAGTTCGCTTTACATGGCTTGGCTAGAGATTGTGTCACGTGACCTTCGACCTCCAGTTCTTCTTGTCCGAGGCAATCAGGAGAATGTGCTGACGATGTACTGCCAGTGAACACCACCTTTTTCTGGCATAACTGTTCACACGCGTATATCAGATGAAAAAAAACTCTTGTTAATGACATGTTCGAATTATGACAGATTTACATACTTTCATACTGTGTTTCATACTTGTTTTGATGTTAACCTCAGTATATATTCAAAAATATCAATTTGTGCTGATTTAGATCATATGTTCTTTCTCCAGAAGTAACAATTCAAACAATTTCTTTTCAAAATTAACTTCCAAGAATCTGTTTATCTTAATTTAGTGATTGAATTTGTATATGTTTAGATTTGTTTCTTTTTAATGGCAACTCTGATATTATTGAATCTATTTAATAAATTACTACTTATGTATTAAATCTGTTCATTCTCAGACTATTAATTTACTTTATGGCACTAAGGCAAACCTAAACAATTTGTTTAGTCATTGAAATAAGATGTTAATCAATCAATTTGTTTTATATCAATTATTTATGAAGTTGTTTAGTCATGTCAGGTATGACCAAAATTATAATTTTAATCAAAAAGTGGACATTTTATTTGTCTAAACTATCTACTTTAAGGCTAAGTTAATTTTCTGTTAAATAAAGCTTAACTAATCTAAAAAAGCATGGTATTTGACACGCCTTGTGTATTCCTGTAAAGGGCCTTATAACACATTAAAATCATGAAGCATACCCTCGGATTTTTGTAAAATTGTAGGTAGAATCATAGGGCACTTTCATAATAATCATCTGATGCAATCACAACATTTACAGCAAACAAAAAAAAAAAAAAACTCCAATGTCTTTTTCTCAGTGCGCATGCGCAGTGCGTGGGGCTTCAGGACAGGTTCCACGTCTGAACACGAGCTCGTTTCAGCCAATCGCAGGCGGCCACAGTGTGTTTGGAAACAACACACGCAAATACTTCATGGCTTATGAGCAGAACGAAACTTCTTGAAATCAGGAAGGAAGCTACCTTTGACTATCGTGTCGCGAAGTCTTTGACAATTATTGCACATATTTTATGCGTTTCTTAATAGATTTCTAGCTGGTTTGACTAAGAACGAAAATGGAAGATTGTAAGGTCTCGGATAAAGAGACGATCTCTCTGGTCATTAAAACGCCTAATCAGTTTCATGGCGATCAGCTGATCGAGGGAGTTCGCTTGGACTGGACCGTGAAAGACCTCAAATGTCACCTCTCCAAGGTTTATCCCACCAACCCGGTAGGTTTGGCTTCTTATCCTATAGATACCGGTTTACATCTAGCGAGCGGTCGGCATTCCTCAACAGACAACACAAAGCCACTAACGTTATGGCTGAACGCTGCAGGAAAACAAACGACTGTCAGTAACGTGCCCTCTATAAACAAGATGAATTTCCACTCCACAAGTCTACACTGCTTTCATATTGTTGGTTAATTAATTATTCATCACATTATTCCTCTACTGTGTAGCTATTTGTATTACACGGACGCGAATTCAGTAGGGTGGAAACTGATTGTGAAGTGAAACAGTGAATGTGTTTCCTCTAAAAATGGTTTTACTTCTCACAAACATAGGACAAATATCATGGTGTTAACTGACGTTCTAGGCCATGTTTGACATTTGGACTCCTTTTTACAGGCCGAGAAAGACCAAAGGCTCATTTACTCAGGCAAACTGCTTCAGGACAGCCTGCTTCTGAGCGATGTTTTCTCAAAGGTGAGGGACTTTTAATTTTTAATTTCAGGGTTGGCAAGTAATTTCCACAACAGACCTGTAAACATTTTTACTTGCTACAGTATTTTATCTTTGCCTGCTTCCAATAGTGAAATTAAAATTCTATATTTGAATTCCAGCTAATAGATTATTTATATTTACTTTTTTTTTAAAATATATTTTTTCTAAATGAGATTTAATTGATTTAGCAGAAACAAACTGGATCTTGAAACATAT
>JAUMHE010000071.1:12949156-12998459 GCA_032359235.1 Enteromius mattozi | reverse complement strand
ATATATATGTATGTATGTGTGTCTTTAAATACTAATATATTAAACATATACATAGTGTATATATAGTAATGCATAATATGATATACAAATTGTTATAATATGTAGGTTATAATATTTTTTATAATTTAAAAAATATATTTTTAACTTAATTATTAGGCCTATACATATGTATTTTATGTAGGTTATTAAAAATGTAAATAAATATTACACTTTATAACCAGTAGCAGCATCCAGAAATGACCTAAATGAAACAAATACTTTATTTGGATGTATTACTTATGACTGTATTTAGAGTAGAAATAAAGCATTTTATATATCGCTGGAACATAACTCACAATAAAAAAGATTCAGCGTATGAATTTTGTTGTCCTAAAAGACATCAGTGTTGGCAAAACATTGCCGTTTTTTTTTTCTTTCATTGTGTTTGTCAAAGTTTAAAAAAACAAAAAAAACCAAAGAAAACTGGGTGGACCCACAGACACATCTTGTTCTGTATCCTCAGCCTGATCCTCTTACCATGTGCTGTAGTCAGTTCTATTTCAAAGCCGTTTAGAGAAGAGACACTTGGCAGCCTCTCATGTGAGATGTTTTTGAAAGTAGGACATTTATTGTTATATGCTGAAAACCTGATGGACTTGCATGCCATCAAAGCGTGACACACATTCCAGATCAAAACAATATGACAAAAATTCCTTGATGAATTTCTCTGCCACCTCAAAAAGCATGTTACCACATGGTTCTGTCAGAAGAACAGAAAAAAAACTCAGCTATTTTTCTTCTACAGGTTCCTTCAGACACCAAGCCCACTCTTCACCTGGTGTGTGCTGTAAAACCCCAGCCTGCTGCCCAACTTGGAGCGAGACCCAAGGTATGTTTTTCATACTATTTATTTTAGGCTTTAACCATGGCGCAAAGCTTATTTAGTGGTACATGTAAAAACAGACATTCAGTTTATAGTTTTCATGTTCTGAATTTAGCTTTGAGGCAGTATATTTGATCAGCTTACAGTGTGTTCAGTGAAACTGAGATGTGTCGGCCTGCTGTCCCTCAAGGGAGGGCTGTGCTTGTTTCAGCTGGGTGGAAATATCACCACACAGCTGCTTACTTCCTGTTCCTTTCTGCGTCCTTGTTTGCATAAACCAAATGCTGTAGCAATTTTCATAGTGTTTCTTTCACCTGTTCTGGTCCCCCGACTAAACAAAAATGTTCTTTCTTAAACCTTTGGTGTAGGTGACATCAACACAGCAGCAGAGTTCCCAGCCCACCCCACTAACTGCCAGCCAAAGCTCAGAGTCTTCAGCACCATCCGTGACCTCTGTACCCTCCATGGACGGCCTTAGACAGCGAGGTCATGCTGCCTGGCCTGGCACTAACACGTCTACGTGAGTTTTCCCCTTCAAATTAAAATTCAGCACAGTGAGTATTAAAAATGTATGAATGTTAATGTGTAAATTGGTTAATTAAATGTTTTCCTTCATTCACAGGCCTGTAACAGCAGCAATGACCCACCCAGCCTTCCCTACATACTCCCTTTACAGTCCACAACAGCTCCTGTGGTTGCAGCAGATGTATGCCCGCCAGTACTACATGCAATAGTAAGTACAATCTACATACACTTACAAAATAGTAGGACTGCACAATCTGGGTGGAAAAAATTGAAATTTCTGATTAAAATGCTTGTTTGTAGGGCTTCACTATTTGGCCAGTTTCAAGTAAATATTTTACCACTATATATACTATATTTATTAGTATTAAGAAATATTATATAATAACTTGATGGCACATAACAACTGTAAAATTTATAGTACTAGTTATTTTTAGCTGTACAAAACAGCTTGTTATGCTGCTTGATATTCCAAACTTGTATTTCTTATGTTATGTTAATATAAAATATATTAATATAAAATATTAATATAAAATAAATATAAACACATGGGTTTGTAACATACAAAATTTTGTGTACTGCAAAAGTTATTTTTGTAACATTTACTGTAAAATGAGCTGTATTGAGAAACTGAAAACACTGGACCATGCATGCATGTAAAGCCATATCATGATTTTGATTTACGATTAATAGTGCAGTTCTATTATAGTATTAAGCTTATGTTCACTCTGCGAATGAACCCTCTGTTAAGTGCTGTAATGTGTTTTTCAGTCACGCTGCCATGGCAGCCGCCGCCTCCACTCCAATCGCCCCTGGTTCCTCACTCCCTGTCGGCCCTCATCAAGCTGCTGTACCTGCAGCCTTACCCAATCAAGGCCCTATCAACGACCTGCCAGCTAATCAGAATGCCCCAGGTCCAGCATTCATCAACCCAGAGGGAGCCAATCAGAATCTGCGAATGAACGCCCAGGGTGGGCCTGTGATGGAAGACGAGGAGGACATGAACCGCGATTGGCTGGATTGGGTGTACACCGCGTCACGATTGGGTGTCTTCTTGAGCATTGTGTACTTCTATTCCAGTGTGAGCCGCTTCATCCTGGTCATGAGCAGCCTGGTTATTATGTACCTGTAAGTTTACATCAAATGTATGTATTACATTTAGTAACGTTGGATGTGGAAATTGGACTAAACTGGCTGTGCTGTATGTTTGTGGTTGTTTAAAAAAAACAAAGAACCTGTTCATAAGAGTCATTTTTTAGGGAATCATTCCATACTGGTCATACTGTATGGTTTTGATTCACTGAAAGGAATCAGTTCATAAGAGTCATTTGTTTGGGGAATTAAACACTAGTTATGCTGTACAGTTTTGATTCACAAAATTGAAGCAGCTCTTAAGAGTAATTTGTCCTGAAATCAGACTATTTGGTTTTGCTGTATCTTTTCTGTTGTAATGCCACTGAATAATAGATCAGTCATTTTTGTCCATGTCACCTGCAAACATATCTTTGGGATCTGTAAACTGGTACTCGATGGAGTCGTTAAATACAATTACACCCTCAGTTATGTAACTTTGAGCTCTGAGCCATTTGTCAGTGGACAAACTCACACATTCCTGAGCAATATGAAAGGAATGAGTAGTTTATGCGAGCAGAAGTAGACAGGGATTTCTCTGATAAGAAAGAAAGCATATGCCTGTGTATGACTGCAGATCGGTTGGGGGGCATTCAGGAATTCATTTAGTTAATCTCAGTTATAACAGCTGGAGTTTTTCAGATATTTTCTGATATTTTATCTCTGCAAACGTGGCAGATTGACTGCTTTGCAGATTAGCACATGGCACTCCAGCAATCATTAGCCTGATCTGAATGTGTTCAGTGTGATGATCTTATCTCCTTCATGTTGCAAACTTGACCCAACCTGCCACAAAAAACAGTCTGAGCCACCTCTGGTTAGTTAGTAATGTATAATTGAGTAGAGCTGGGGCATGCTAATGGCTTGCTATTTTAAATAAATGGTGTCATTGTAGTGGAAATGAAAAGCTGAACTCCTTATTGTAGTTATTCTAACGGATCTTTTTCTCTCTTTCAGACACACAGCAGGCTGGTTTCCTTTTAGACGGAGACCCCAAGCCAGGCCTCACAATCAGCCAGCACCAGAGGTCATTCAGAACCAACAAAACCAAAATGAGGACAGACAGCCAGCACCCGTGAGTCAAAGTTTCGGTTTAAGAAGGCAAATTAAAAAAGAATTAGTATTATTTGAATATGTGGAATGTGTAGGCGTGAATGTGCTCATTTATGTGCTCATTTATTCTCGTTTTGGCTTGAAGGTGCCACCCCCTGATGAAGTGGAGGATGCTGGTGTTGCTGAACCCCCCATGATGGCTGTGCCTGTTCCCCCACTTAGACCACCCATCCTATGGACAGCCTGGCTGTTTTTCAAAGCCTTTTTTGCTTCTTTGATACCTGAGGCTCCGCAGGGTGTTGCAAACTGATCCAGAAAAAGTCTCTTTCACTAAATTGGACTCCAGAGTCCTTGACCATTAAGACCGGACATTATAAACGAAGGCTACAAGTCCTAGAAGGGGTAGCACTTTCCAGTCCTTTGGCCATGTGACCAATGATTGCACATTCTGTATAGACAAGCTTTTGGACATGGAGTTGTAAATATTGCTGGACTTTTTTTTTTTTTTTCTTTCTTTTTTTGCACAGCACTTTAGATAACCGCAATGGCTAGAATCAATGATATCAGTCTCTTAGCCTGATCCTCCTATATAGGCTCCTGTCAACAGGGCTTCATTTTCTTGAAGTGCTCTACGATGAGTGATCCAAGGATTAAACTCATGGGATTATCTTATTAAGGTCCTAGTACGATGGACAACGAAGGCCACATATTGATTTTGTTCTAAGTGCATGAATAGATGGAGGGTGCTTGGGAGAATGCATTTGTGGCACTTTGAAGCTAATGGTGTTTATGCAAGTAAAATATGCTTACATCGTCTGTCCTTAATTGCGTTCCACCTGCGAAATGAGTAATGTTAATATTTATAAAGGAGGTTTGGTGTGCATTCAAGTATTTGTGATTAGAATTTGCAATTCAATGAGCAGCGAGGAGTTTGTTGTTGACCTCTGGATGAAAAGAAGGCGAGTGAACCTCACTTTGGATTTTGCATCTTCTTTACATGAAGGAACTGCACTTTGGTACCTGCAAAAGAACAGAAATTAAGAGAGTAATAGTTCTGAGAGACTTAAAAATGTGTTTTTAATCTGGTATTTATCAACACTGTAGCATAACTGTCATTTCATGTATAATACAGCTTTGTTATTAACATTATTATGATAATCCTCTTTGTACCTGGAAATGGAAAATAAATACATATTCTTTGTCTTAGTTTCACTTTGAAATTCTTTGAAAAGTTAATATAAATGAGTGTGGTATTCTGGTTGGGTAGCTTTTGTTTTCTCTCCCAATTTAATTTTAGTTAAGGCTTGTTCTTATTAATTTGTTAAAAAAAAAAAAAAAACTTTAACCGTAAGCTGCATTCGTTTAAATACACTTCTTAAAACTTGTACCTTAGTCTACCTGAAATCATATGAGTGAGATTTCTGCGACATCACAGACCTACATAATGCAACTGTAGCTCGTTTTTGTTTAGCATTTACACATAGTGTCTGCATTGTGATGTATATTCTCTTGATCGAATGATCGTTAAACATGGTGATGCACAAAGTGTTTTGAATTATTTAACTATTCAATAACGCATGTATCGCATATACACTGACATTCTGATAAATACTGTATTTTGTCTACACAAAAGCCCATAGCAACCTGCTTAAACGCTGAATGTAACTGTTTGTTCTCATCGAAGCATCAGAGCTTGTTTCCTGTGGCTTGTCAACAACATGCTCCAAACTAAGCCATTTCCTGTGGTCTCCTGTGGTAATGGTGTCCCAGCTGATTTCTCATTTTTTATCTGTGTAAGCGTCTCTTTTCAGAAATTACTTGTCTACTCCAAAACTGTGAGGTAAATAAAGGGTATTCTGTCTGCACTTTACACCTCCTCGTGAGCTTGTCCACCTACATGGACTTTGGCCTGCTCCTGTCCTGTCCACTCTGTCCTCTGACCTTATCTTTTATTTGTTTTGTACAGCAGAATGCTTGGAAAAACACAAAAAAATGTGTGCGCTGTTCACTGTCCTCTAGTAACCTTGAGCAACATGGGCCAGTCGACCACAAGGGCAGTTGCATTTTCTCTCTTGTTCTCCAGAAGAGGGAAATGACAAATCAGACTTTAGAAGGCCTGTCCCCCCCTCCTTTGAGGCTACCTCTGGACCTGGTGGTGTCCCTCCTCCTCAGATACTTGCTGAATGGAAACAGAGCTCTTTTGAAAGAGAAGCCTGAATATCTGTAAAAGACAGGGGCTCATCTTGTGTTTTTTCAGACTTTGTTAAGATGGAAAGGAGTGCAGGACTGCTCCTGGTTCTCACTCTGGTCAATATTAGTTGTTGTTGTCTGGATCCTCCCGCTGCCTACAGGTTTACAGGAGCAGTTTGCAGGCTTACCTATCCCGCCGCTGTAGTTTGTAAGTATGCTCTCATTGATTTCTGTACTATAGCCAGATGTTTCTTGTGAGTATATGTTTTGGGGTTCATTATTTAGCGACATAATTCAATTAAAGCTTTTAAATTGCAAATTGTTGGCATAATATATAAAACAAATACTTACAGTGTACCCTGACATTTTAATCTAATATTTTAATGTTTTAACAGCACAGTCACATGTTCATAGTTGTATGATGCTGATTAATAAATAAAATATTCAGGTAGACAAACATCTTTATTAGTAGGTGTTTTATTTTGAATAAATAATTAAATTTTATTTAAAATAATTTAATCAGTTTTTCTCATCAACTCACAACCCCCCTGTAGTTCTAGAGAATAAATATCTCTCTTCCTTGAATCCTCAGTAAATGAGAAAACCACTGAAGTCATACAGGCCGCTTTTCAGCATGCCAGATATCCCAGCGTAGAGGGACAACGGTCAATAGGCATTGGGACGATGAAATATGGATTCCACAAGTAAGGGACTCCTGAATTTGTTTACATATTAAGCGGCCCACGTCTGTGTTACATCTTGTATCCCACAGCTTAGAGATCCATAACCTTTCCATTGGGAAGAGTGACTTTGAGCTGAAGGAGAATGAAGGAATAGGGATCTCCATTTCAAACGTGTCTGCTTTATTCAAAGGGACCATCAACTATGGATATGGCAGCTGGCTGTGAGTGTTTCTATTTATTACCACATATCAGGGTCAGGTTTCTGCAATACCACAGCTGTGGTTTAACCCCGTGCTCTACATATGTATTTAATGAAATTATAATCTTTTGTTTATATGTAGAATGAACTTCAGATTTCTTCCGGTCAGCCTGTAAAGAAATCACACACAGTTATGTTATTTTTGAATGATGAACATTTTTTTAACAAATAGTCTTTGAGAGAAAGTGCTTGACCTTTATTTTTATTATTATTATTATTATTATTTTGTTATTTAAAAAACAGTAAATACACATCAAAATCATAAAAAAAGAAAGTCTGCCAGAATATCACATTTGTCACTACAGGAACTGTCTCTCAATATAAACTACTTTTCTGAGCCCAAATGTTAATTTGTAAATACTGTTAAGCTTCATTGCTTCATTTAAGCTTTATTGTAAGAAAAGTAAGAAAACATTTATTTGATCTGTTTGATGTCTGCTTGATCTGTTTAGGTTACAAAACATTTTGAAAAATTAAGAAAATGTAATGTGAGAGTTTATGTGGAATAGAAAAGGATCAAATGATTACCTTTTAAAGAATATTGCATTTAAAAAATGTTAATGTAATGGAAACTACATTTTCATAAGAAAATATTTTATCTGTTTATATAACAGGGTTGGACAAAACATTTAAAAAAAAATTTGAAAATGCAATAAGAGAATTTATGTTGTAAGAGAATTTATGTTTCTATCAGTCACTTTGCATCAAAGTAACATTGCCATATTCATTCTTATACAGACTGGACCTAAAACAGTCAGTGGATTTTGAAGTAGATTCACAAATCGACCTGGTCATCAATCCAAAACTATGTGAGTGAACACATTCTGTTTAGACAGCTCTGTTTGACATTAAATACTTAATCTTGAAATTTCTCAGAAAAAGCTGTGTTTGTGTGTTAGACTGTGGAAAGGGCAAAGTGGCTGCAGACACATCAGACTGTTACCTCACGTTTCACAAACTGAAGCTGCTCCTGCAGGGAGACAGAGAGTGAGTTCAACATTTCACATTAAGTGATCATTTATATCTTTTGATCTATATCTAGGTCAAAGTCGTCTGGCTTGTCTTTGAGTAAAGAGCACTTCCTAGAGATCAATAGTCATATTTTCCGTATCCATATGAGCGCTGTTCATTTAAATGTCTTTCATTTTGACTGTGTGCAGGCCTGGCTGGCTGAAAAGAATGTTCACAGACATTGTGACTTTCACAGTGAAGTTAGTAGTAAAATCACAGGTGAGTACGTCTAGCGTGTTGTTCTATGTGATTCTACTCTTACTTTTCAAATGGTGAAGCAGAACATTAGATCTGAGCAAAGTACTTTATTTTATGTGTCTTGCACTTCATGCCTGTCCTGCCGTTTAACAAAATGACTGGGTTTCCTTTCTCTAACAGATCTGTAAGGAAATAAACAATGTGGCTAACATACTGGCAGACTTCATACAGGAACAAGCAGGTAACACGCAGAGATCTCATATACTGTGCCTTTATGCAATAGCCCTATGTGGTTTTGTGGTTGTTACTGCTATTATGCATCTTCTCTTGCCCTCTTTCTCTCTGAGCAGAACAGTTTCTCAGTGATGGTGACATTGGTGTGGATATCTCTGTGACTTCTTCCCCTATCATCAAATCTGATTATATTGAATCATACCATAAGGTCTGAATACAAAGATATTATATTTAAAACTGCGTTCAAACAAAGGTAAATCCATTTTTCTGATGCTTTGATGTTGCTGTTGTTTTCTGATGAACAGGGTTTGGTTATTTATAATAACACAAAATCAGACCTCAGCACCTCTGTGTTTAACCCTACCCAACTGACCGGGAACCGCATGCTGTGCTTCTGGATTTCTGATGGGCTTCTAGACCCACTAATGGGCGCTGCACACCACGATGGACGATTTATTCGCAATATATCTGGAACACAACTCGCAGTATGATATAATTAGATGTGTTGGATACATTTATATAGACATGTCTTTTATAGATTTAGTTTAGTTAACAACAATAATAAAGCTATCTGGTGTTTTGAGGCATATTCTCTTTGTCTGTTGCAGGAACTATTTCAGACAGAGCTGTCCTCAGCCAGGCCTGAATTGTTGAACAAGGTACTAAAACACTCATTACAATATTCAAACTGCACAAAGGGGAGGAAATGACTGTCACATTTTATACTACCATAGGAACATGCAAATGAATGTTTTCCATTTGAAGCACACCAACTGTCATTTCAAACAACACCTGTGTGTTTGTGGTAGTGTCCTAGCTTTTAACTTTCTCTCCAGTGGCTGTCCTCCGAGAGTCCGATGTTAAAGGCAAGGAGTGTGTCGGTTCCACACTTGTGGACCACCACAGAGGGCACATCCGTCAGAGCTGTGGCTGGAGTCGAGCTCTTTCTGGACAGTCAAGACACACCAGCACTTTATTTTGAGACAGTAAGCTGAAAGGAGCCACGCACTAACATAAGCAAATGATAGATAGATTTATGGTTTTTATTGGTTCTGTGATTACAGGATGTGAAAGTTGTTGTAAATGCCTCATATGCAGAGAAGAAACTAATTCTAAAGGCCACTGCAGAGCGGTAAGTTATAAAGTATAAATAAAAAAGAATTCTGCAAAATGACATAAAAAAACATTTTTTGATTTGAAGTAGTTTTTTTCTCTGTTTTGTGACCATCATAGTATTTCCATAACAAACATTTCCACATCAGACGGACCCATTGAGGTGAGAATAAAATAAATGTTATATTATTATATTATTACATATATTATATTATTACATATGATCTCCTAAAAGATGGAGGAGAACTTAAGAAGTTATCTTCAGGAGGCTGTGGAAAAAATCGGAATCCCCAAAGTCATATCATGTAAGTGTGACCACCATAGTCATACAGCGAGCATGTCAATCATGCGCTACTTTCTTCATATTTGATCTCTGTCCTCAGACCTGGAGCCAGAATTAACCGCTTTGATGGATGAGCAGGGGCTCAGTCTCTTCGACCTCATCAATCCTGAAGTTTTACCTCGGGATGTGAGTATATTACACTTTTAGATATATTCGAATATGCTATCAATGGTCTGTATTTAACAGCATAATCATTGAATCATTACATTGTTTGATTTCTTTAATTGTGCTTGTACAGGGCTATGTGATTGTCCAGCTGGATTTTGGTTTTCCACAACATCTGCTGGTGGAATTCCTCAAAAGGACACTGAATTGACTGGATTTTGTCTTTCATCCTGATTTTGTGCACACATACACTGTTCAGTGTTGAAATATTTGTAAATACTAAAGTGTGAACCACAATGACTTAGTTTTATGACCTTCAGTAATATGATCTCATGACCTCCATAATGCAACGTGGAGATTGTATTACCATTATTAAACATTTCCTGGTGCTGTCACATAATTATGTGTTGCACTTTTCTGGTTAAACCTGTCTTTCTTCTTACATTTTGACACTCATGAAAACTAAGAATCAACTCTTCTTTTTTTTTTTTTATCTTGTTCGGTTTTATTTTTAATTAATTAAATTTAAGGCTACATCTTGATGTCCTTATAAGAGGTGCAATGATTTTATATTACCACTAGACTACAACATTCTATACATACCAACACTCATGTCCTCAAATGCACTTTGCAACCGACAAACCTCACTGAAAACCCCAGACTTCATCTTGTTCTTATGAGGAAAGTAATGTTTTGATGTCACCACTGTGCGGCGTCAATGTACACACATCACAGCATTCTATACATTGCGTCACCGCGCTGTCCTCAAATGCACTCACGAACAGAAATACATTATGACGACGAACTTCAATGAAGAACTTTTAAGGTTTTTTAAGGTGTTTTACGTGCGTCACATCACTTCTGCTCATCGAATCAGTGTAACAAAGGTAGTTTTTATTAACAACAAAAACGCTGACGTTACACTTGATATTATTCAAATGTTCACTAACTAAAATCACTGAAGTCGTTATAAAGTGCGTTTGGCTGTTTTTGGATAGAAAAGTATGCGAAAATAACCCTTTCGACATGCTCAGTCGTCTATAGATAAAATGCTATTTTATTTTAAAACGCACTTAAATGACGCACTAGCGCAGTTTGGCGGGTTTGGTTTAATAGTGTCGCACCGACGTTTGGCTCTCTGCAGGATACGTATTTTTATTACGCATATAAAATAAATCGAAACCAAACCAGAGATACTTTAGTTTCATTTTCTTCCCCTAAACTGGACCCGATGCGTTATGCCACCAGCGGTGAGTAGATACATCATATCAGTTCTTATTATAAACATATAGAACATTTGTTAGAGTTGCATATGAGTTCTGTGATCGAAGTAACGTTGTTGATTTACATCATTTATTCATTAGCTTAGCCTTCAGTGGCATTGTCGTTTCCTGCAGGTCACTCAATGGGCAGAAGCTGCTACGTATTTACTAAAACAGCTATTTATATTACTATATTTTAGTAATTAACTGCATGGACAGAAACCTTCTTAGCTTGAGGTACATGTTCTTTAGTGTTATCAGTGATAACAAGTGACATAATGTCATGGCTCGTCTGTAGCAAACACATCTATTATACTGTTTTTCTCTAATAAATTTGTGGAAGACTAATCAATTTATATCAGTATTTGAAGCATTTAATTATGGAACTGAAAAGTATTGAACTGAACTGAGCAATCCACATGCCTTAAGCATTGCCAAACAAAGCATGTAGTGTTAGACCACATGCTCCGACAACATAAACCTGCTTTGCTTTGTTACACGTTGTTTAGATCAGCACTCAGCACCATTAAATTGACTGAGGTGAGTAGGTTTTGTTTAAATTAAAAAATTCTACTAAGCAAAATTAAGGATTTTTTTTTCTCCCCAGCTAATGGATGAGGATGGAGATGGTGGACTGGCCAGGGGACATCATGGCACTGGTGGCCCAGGAGGCCAGTGCACTGGTGGAATTGCTCTGCGAACAAAACAGCGGTGTTCTGGATCGGATCTTTGCCTTACTGGAACCTATAACACTGGATCGGATACGGTCACTAAACAACACCAGAGATCGTGTCTCAGCCATTGTAGATTACTTTAAGACTTCGGACCGAACCTCGTGTAAACAGTTTCTCACCACTGTATGTGACTACAGTGAAAACATTCCCTTTCTTCTTGAAACTACACTGGTGTCCACAGTGGGATACACACCTGGTAAGTCATGTTCTGCAGTTTTTTTTTTTGTTTAACCTTGTAGTTGTGCTGCAGCTTTTCCCTCTTCATACCGTACTATACGTATTTACAACTAAAATTAAAGCTTAGTTTTAATATTATTAATATTTTATTTTAAGAACATTATTCTATACAGTTTATACTTTGAGAGTTTTACAGTTTCATCTCGACACATAATTAAAAACAAAATCTGAAGTGAAAGTGAAAGTCTTATAGATGTTTAAAAAAGAAGCTATTTTGTAAAATGTTATTGAATTCTGGGTTATAATTATTTAGGCCGTTTTTTTGTTTGTTTTCTATGCTTTTAAGGAGCAAACTTTAGTCATACATGCAAGACTGTTGATTCGTCAATTTCACCAGACGCGAAACGTCCACGGCTAGGTATGTTTTATTTTGAAGACACACACCCATTTTGAATTTTGATTCATTGTGAAAGCAATCACTCTGAGCAACCCAACAGTTTCATTTACTTTGACTTCGCTGACAGCAGCCCATCAGCTATTCAACGAGAAGAGCTGCATTCGTACAATGTCTTATATTAATCCCAAAAAAAATAATTTGCATATTTCCTGTTTTATTACTTTACTAAATAAATAATTGCTTTGATATATTTATTAGAACAATGATATTTTGCTTTATTAGAATATTTTCTGTTACAAAATCCACTAGGTCTTATCTAAAGATCTGCTGCAAAAATGACTTTAACTGTAGTAATGCTTTAAGGCTGGCTAATTAAAAGAAATACATTTGCTGCAGGGTTCGTCCATAAAGTGGTTTCTAAACCTGGCAGGAACAGTACACACATCAAAAGATTACTTTAAAACTGATTTAAAATACGGATTAGTAATGCTTAGTCATCCCATAACACAATATCAAACCAAGTGGCACAAGAAATATAGCATAACATTTTTTCAAAGAAATCAGTTAGGTTTCAAGCTGAGTTAAGGAAATGAAAGGCAAATAGAAATAAAAAAACAAAATTAGTTTTTAGATAATGTCTAGCATTACTTGTTTGCAGATGGCACATGGTTTCATATTTTATTTCTAAAACAATAACAGAGATTTTTAAATGTGACTAAAGTCTTTTTAAGGCTTTTTTATGAACTGCAATTTAAATTCATGATACCTACACTCTAAAAAAGAGTGAGTTAAAAACAGCCTAATTGTGGGGTTATTTTTAACCCAAGAGCTGGGTAAATATAGGAAGCATGTTGATGGATTGATCAGTGCTTAAATGCCTGCCGTATCCTGCTCTGTAAAATGTCAGATTTTGGATTTTTGCATTCCCATAATTATTTTTAAGGACATGTTTTTTAGGACATATTTTTGACCTTGACCAATCAGCTTTCTTAAGTTCATACTCGCTCGCATTGATTGGTACTTACTGCTTATTGTTTTGTGAGCAGCGGAATGTTTGGAGAGAGTGTAATAATACCAGAAATAATACCAAATAAAGTGAATAATTAAGATAATACATTAAAATAACATTATAAGACACACCAATTTTCAATATCAAGCAGCAAAATGAACTGTTTTGTATAGCTAAAAATAGCTGCACGTGGATACCAAGCTAACAATTGTGCGTTATAATAATGTTCCCGTAATGTTCCCATTAAGTTATAAAAACATTATTGTTTGAACGTTCTTAGAGACAATGTCATTAAACAAAAGAGACTGTGGGTGAAGGCATGGTTGTTGTAATTTAAATGAATACAAACTCCAACCAACATCTGACAGGGATAACCCACAGATCCAACAAGTCTGACTAGTCTGTTTGAGTCTGTTGCCGTTTGTCTGTGCGGTGTGAATTGGCCTTTAATGGTCTTGTTTGGTTATAAGAATGTTATTCAAAACGTTTTTAGAACGTTTTAGTCTCTTGTTATATTAATGTTCTAAGAACGTTATGAAAAACGTTATTAAAATGTTCCATTCCCCATTATATTAATGTTCTTAGAACGTTTGCCTAATGTTCCCATAAAGTTATAAAAACGTTATGTTTAAACATTCTTAGAACATTCAAAACGTCAAGTTTTTTATACGTTGTATTAACATTCTTGTTTGTTTTAAGAAAGTTATTCATAATGTTTTTAGAATGTTCCACTGAGAACACAATGATAATGTTTTTATGGTAACGCTTTTAAAACGTTTATCAATTGCAGATAATGTTACGGAAACGTTCCACTAACGTTATGCAAGATGTTTTTGATAACTTAAGTTTAATTTAAGTGTAATGGTATTCAGTACAGAAAAATAATTAAATAAAAATATATAAAGCTAAAGAAACCAAAATGAAGCGAAACTGAAAGTACCAGGAGTTGGAATCACGTACCTCACATTTGGCACAGATCCTAATGTTTCCATATTCGCAATGTATTTGAATTGAACTATTATTTATATAATGTAGAGGCTTTGTACTTCATGTTTGAGCACATGCTTCATCCTGGAAACCCATTTTGGCCCAGGGTTTAAGGCTGTGCCCTAGTTAAGTTAATGCAGGAACCTTTGAAAGATGCTCTCTTACAACTGTGGCATCAAAATTTTAGTGAAGTCATTGAATATTCTGGGAAACCTTAAGTTGTATTTTCAGTGTGGGTCACAGCACCTTTTAGGCATTATTTTGGATTCAACAATTATTCATTTACAAATTAGGCACTGGGGTTGATTCATTTTTGGTGGGGAACTGCTAACTTTAGATATGCTGTGACTGACTCTAACCTGCCCATAAACAAACAGTATACATCTCTGAGAACATATCTAACCATTAAAGCATTTATGTCCTTTATATCTTTATGAATTAAATAATTTATTGTATGCAAGGCGTTAGGCATTTCCATATTGCGAAAAGACAGATGCAACACTCATTTGCATCTGCACTCTTGTATGTTGCTTTGCATAAAATTAAACGATATTCAGTACAGTAACAATTTTATAGATGCAATAAAATGCACACAAACTTGTATGTTACTGAAGAAATACATAAATTTGATGACTGCTCTCTCTTCTCTTGAAAAGGATGTAAATACACAGTATATAAGTAACATAACCTTACGTCTGACCCAGGATCTGAGTATCACAAAAACTATCAAACAATGTGTTGTTATGTCTGAAACATAATCTAGGTAACACAAAAACTACCCAAACACTAAAAAAAATAACCCCAAAAATGACCCGAAAAGCTCAACTCAGCATTTGGATTGAAAAAAGAACCCAATATTTTTTTTGTGTGTGTAATAATGCTTTGATTTTTTTAACCTAGATCATTTACAGAGCTACACGGATGCTCTTAAATCCAAGGTATTGCAAAAACATGAGTCAGTGGCACAAGCTGTAGTAAAGGATATCCGTTTGGAAGACACATGGGTGTATTTAAGACACAGGAACCCTCCACGAGGGAAAGACAGGACCATCCAGCCTCAAGCCTCTCTTGACAATCATGAAGGAGAAGAGTCAGAGCATAAGGTTTCTGTTGAGTCTCTTTTGAAAACTACTAACAGGGTTGTCATGCTGCTGGGCCAGGCTGGATCTGGTAAGACCCTGCTGGTTCATTGCCTCAGTCGTGACTGGGCTAAAGGCTCCTTCCTGTCCATTCAACTGCTGTTCCTGCTGGAGTTCCGGCAGCTCAATCTTATCTCACGTGATTTGTCCTTGAAAGAACTACTTTTTCTCTTCTATCCTGCTTGTGATGATGATGAGGAACAACGTGATGCAGTGTTTGAGTTCATCCTCTCCAACCCTGAGAAGGTCTGCTTCATATTTGACGGATATGATGAGTTTCGTGCCAAACTTACGCATCCTAAAAAACTGGCGAACATCAAAGACCCACACAAACCTCTTCCAATGACAGATCTCCTCTCAGGACTGTGCAATCGTAAATTTCTTCCAGATTGCACTGTGTTGGTCACCTGTAGACCACGAGATGTGACTGATATGTTTGGAAGCCCTGGCTACATAACCTGTGAGCTTCAAGGGTTTGACCGATTGGATGTGAAGGAATACGCTGAGCAGTACTTCCGTAAAAAAGGAGATGAAGTCAAAAAGAAAGCTGTAAACTTGTTGATGAACAACCAACACCTCTTGTCAATGTCTCACATACCAGGACTGTGTCATATTTGCTGTGTATGTATGGAATATCTGTTCTCCAGTGATGGAACTGATCTACAGCTACCAACGTCCTTAACCCAAATTTACATGAAGATCCTCTTGGCCTTCCTCAAACGCATTAGTGGAGGTGTGGTGTCTGGTACATCTCCGCTGCAGAAATACAGATCTAAAATTGTTGAGATGAGTCAGTTGGCCCTCAAAGGACTGGAGGAAAGCACTATAGTCTTCATGGATACAGATGTGTCTCCAGATCTTCAGGAATTTGGTGTTAAAAGTGGAATACTGTCTCGTGTGAAACTGACTTGTGAGGATGGATCTTCAGGATATGGTTTCACCTTCATGCACCTTACAATGCAGGAGTTTCTTGCTGCTCTCCACCTCATGACTAATCAGAACATCCTAGAAAGTCAACTTAAAAAGAAGCTCAACTTGAAAACCCGTTGGACCACCAAGGTTGACCCAAAATCTATTTTCACAGACTCTCTCCATGTTTACGTATGTGGGCTTGCGGCGGAGGCCTGCAAGTCCAGTTTGGTCCAGCTTAAAGGGACCGAAAGCACTATGGCTTGGGTACAAAAGCGACAAGATACCGTCCGTACTGTTTTGTTGGGATTCGCAGGAAGTACCAGTCAAACAGGCCCCAAAATTGTGGAGCTGTGTCGATGTGCTCATGAGACTCAAGATGCCAAGTTGGCGAGAGCTATCGGTTCGAGACCACAGTTTGAACTGCGAAATATCAGACTCAGTGCAGTTGACATGGATTCTTTAGCCTTTGTGACAGCAGCTGCTGATCAGAACGTATGTTTGGACATTGGTGGCTGTTCAATTGATCTGGATTGTTTGGAAATCCTCCCTAGTTTCAAGAATGTGGATCATCTCATGTAAGTTTCTATAAAGTTCTCTTTTATGAACAAATTTGTTTTGTATGTATGATATGTGTAATAAATTAGAGCTAATATGGCAGCTGATATAGTGGTACCATATTGGGTTCTTAGCTGATAGCTAAATGTTAATTTACCTGTGTCAGTTCGTACTGACTGATATTGGATTTTTAATTGTGTTCACTCATTTCTCCTATTTTAACCTTTTGATGACCTTTGTCTTCCTCTAATGCGTGTTCAAGTTAATCTTTAAAAACACTAATATTTTAACAATGTTAAATGTGATCTTTAGCAAATCTCAAAATGAACATCCATTTTATAACTTGCATTATAAAGCGATAGTGTTTCACTTTACATTTATTTAGACAAAATAGCGTAGACTTTTAATATCAACCATTTGTCAAACAAAAGCCATAACATCAAAATAATTATCAGCTTGTGGGTTTCTGCCAGAATTGTATCAGTAATACATGATTTTGTTGAAAGTACATGGTTTCCATTGTAGTTTGTAGTCTTTCATCGGGTCATTTTGATACTAAATGTATTATTCATTTAAGCTTCCGTAGCCGGAAATATGATGACAAGTTTGCAGAGGCTTTGTGTGGGATCCTGTGTAAACTCCAGGCTTTGCAGAAATTAGAGTAAGTCTTTTATGCAACAAAGTGTAATTTGTGTTGTTTGTGCACTTTGTCACATTATTGCCTTGGAGTGTGTTTTGCACTGGTTTATGTCTATCTCTGATTTACAGTTTTATCAGTGGTGGTCTCACTGATGTTGGAGCGGCTAAACTTGCCAGGGCTTTGAAAGATTGTCCACACATCACTCACCTAAAGTAATTGATTGCTTTGAATATTCAAATACATTTCTGGTGTATGATTCTGCTTAGTTTTGAAATCACACGGTTGCACAGGGTTTGTTTCCAAAAAGGTTACGATAGGTGGTCTTGGTGATCTGTCATGCATGTCTGTCTATATCAATAAATGTGTTCTGTTTATCTGACAGTGTTAGTGATAACTCTTTGAAAGATGAAGGTATAATAGAGATTGCGGAAACACTATGCAGACTGCCCAACATTGTCTCTGTCTTGTAAGTAGTGAGTTTACTTTTCAAAATCCTGGCTATAATTTGTTAACAGCTTTAGCTTTCTTTTGTTTATTTAGATATTTGCTGCTTAAAAACTCAATATTAGTATATAGTAAATCTGGTGCATTCTTCTCACACTTTTGTTTAGGATGGGGAAAAACAGCCTCTCCACAGATGGAATCCTCACACTCGTTGAGAGAATGTCTGCCTGTACCTCTGTTCAGAAAGTCCATGTTGAGTATGTGAATTTGTTGGCTTGTCAAAGACATTTTTGGAAAAATGTAAAATGAGAAACGCAGTTTAGATCATTGATTCTTAACTGATTTGATTTACATATAATTATATGTTTTATATATAAGCTGTTGCCTGTAAATATGTACTAAAAATTGTAATGTTAATATACTATGAAGTAAAAAGAATTTCTCCAAAGTTTGACTAGTATTCATTGTAGTCTGAATTGTATTTTCTTCTACCTTGTGTAGTTTTGTTCATGGTTTTTTTAAGAGATGTGGACATGTCACATGACCTGCCAATTTCAATTTTCATAAGATGTTGTTTCGTTTTTTACAGGGCCAATAAAGACATCAGCCTTTTCTTCTCACAAAGCTCAGATAAACTCTGGTGAGTGCAGACTGATGTGTTAATACCCTATTAACTGGGTTATTTTCAAAGGGTTGGTAATACCCCAGAACTTCAAATCATGTATTTTATATTTCACATTTCCTGTTTGCAAATCTATTGTGGTTGCTTTGTGCATTGTGCAGTTGGCTAGGTATTGCTGTGTAATGCACTACCTTCAAAGTATGGTAGATGTTAGATGATAGAAAATGTGCATGGGCTTTTTTCATTTGGTAGAAAGTTTATAGTTTTAACCTGATTGAGTGTAGTCTAAAATAATTTCACAGTTTGGTGGTCACTCAAAGCAATAAATAACATACAATAAAAAATTTGAATAATGTTTTGCAACAAAATATTGTTTCTCACTTTCTCTTCCTTAGTGTAAACACAGATTTGAATAACACAGAAGAGCCAAAGGATGTGACGTAAGTGCTGATTTTTTTTTAATGTTATTATTTTTTTAGATAAAGGGAAACAAATTAATCCTTAGTTACAAAGTCCTTACAGTTTGCAATGAACTTTAGACTTTATGGACTCATTATAAAATACTGAATGAGACGTGCTTTCATCTTGTTTTATTTGATAAGGTGGTGTATTGTGTCTATAAAGTCCAATTGTTCACCACTGGGCAATTTTTAAGGAGAATTAGAGAATGGACAAGGGTAGTAGGGTTGGCAGGTGTTATGAATTACAGGCAAATCACTGCTTATATTCAAGATGGCAAACAAAAAAGACAAATGTGATGCAAAACACAAATCAGGTGAATATTTATTTGTCAAAAAGTTGTTTTAATCAGGAATAAAATGTAAAAGGCCATTTACAGATATTCTGTCAGCATGTAAAAGTACCACAGTTTCCTTCAAACACTGCATAACCATGCTTTGCTGCAGCAGTAGCTTTTATAAAATTAAAAAAGAAATTGACTGCCATCTCACTACCATTGTTTTAATGGGTAGTATTTTCCAAACAAAACATACAGAACTGACAGGAATGACCTGTTTAATTGTTTCTTTATAGGTTAAAGCAGTGTAACATCAATCTTTCCAATGTAGTCAGCCTGTGTAATAAACTCAGGGGCTTTTCCTACATAACCCTTGTAGAGTAAGTATCAAAATGCATCATGAACCTCACTTTCTACACTTCCAAAGTTAATTAACATTACAGCTGATTGAGTTGATGCCCCCACAATTCTTCATGTAAGTAGGGCGCAAATTAAACATGTTTTTCTCATCTCTCAGTTTGTCCAACAACTCACTGGAAAACAAGGGCCTGAAGAAGATTTTGGACCTTCTGCCTAAATTAGGAATGATTCAGGAAATCAAGTAGGCCAATGTTTTCTCTGCAATGTCATTTCGTCTTTTTGACAGTTAACCAGTGACACGCTTTTTTTTGCATGTGCAAAATAACTTCCCCTATATACTTGTAGTGCATTTCTGTTTTCAAAAGAGTGTATATGTTTTCTCAATGCTTACACAGTGTCAGTGAAAATGGTGTTGATATGGATGGGGTGGTGATGCTTGCTTCTGCCCTCTGTAACCAAAAGAACCTGAGGAAAGTGGATGCAAGGTAATTACCTTGTAAAACACTGTATGGAGTTACTGACCATTTTACTGCCTGTCTGAAAATGCTGTGCTTTTTCTCACCAGTGAAAATGGAAAGAAAAAGTTGGTTCTTTGGTTTGACACCAGTATACGGTACTGAAACAGTTGCAGACATTTCTGTTTAATATAAAATAGTGCATATGTAAATGTTGGTTTTGATTAACTAATGTGCTTTATGAATTCAGACATAATTCAAGACAGCCGAGCCCAAATGTAACCGGAATTCATCTGCATAAAAAACTCAGGTACATATTTCAATTGGATTCTATATTGATTTAACATTGATCATTTAATAATTGATTTACTTTTATTTATTACAATGCAAGTTGTTGCAAAGCAGCTTCATAGAAATTTCAACATTACAATTAAGAGTAATTTAAATGCTTTTGTTTTTCCAGCTTAACCTACAGTGATATCAAACCTGTCTACATGACCAAGCTGTGTAAGCAACTGGTAGAATGTAAAAACCCACTGAACATTGCGTGAGTAGCTCTTCTGCAAATATTTAGTTTAGACAAAAGACTTGCCAGATGCATGTATTATCTGTATTGAGGTAGTCCTCATTGTTTATTTGTTTTACAGGTTCTCTCATCTAAAATTATCAATTGAGTCTGTTGAGAAGTTGATGTTGTTTCTTCCTAAAATGTCGTCTCTTCAACTACTGAAGTAAGTGGCCATAACAGTCTGGTTCCTCCAGCACAGCTGTGGTTTATCTCCAACATAAATTACCTGATATAACTAATCATGCATGATAAATTTGTTTTTCAGCCTAAGTCATGTTGACCTGTGTACAAATGGGGCTTTGTTAATGATCAGATCTCTTGCTGACTGTCAGCGTGTCACAGCTGTAGAACTGAGGTACCTACTTCTGTTCCTCTTAGATATTAAACTTGGGTTAACTTTCTTAAATATATTTTTAAAATCACTTTAAAATTCTTTTTCTAAAGTTGCTTTTACCATTATTCTCAGGCACCGGGCAGAAGCCTTCATCAAGTTTGTTCCTGAAAAAGCAGAGGCAGCAATTTGCAAGTAAGTAATGTCAGCTCATCACCGCTATTTTTAATTGTTTTTCATAATGCTTTATTGTCAAGAAGTAGCATGTACAGTGCAATATCCCACTATATAACAAAAACATTTCACATGCTTCAATAAGAAGGAACGTGGAAAGAAAAGAAAAGAAAAAAATGTTAAAAAAGAAAATAAGAGAGGGTACATAAGCATCAGTTTACAGACAAATATATAGTATACATATATTAACATTTCAGGTCAGCACCATTAATTTTATTTTATTTCATGTTTTATGTTAAAGGAGGAGCATATATTAATCATTTTAATTGCTTTACTATTTTTAGACTTTGACATTACATCTATGTACATTTTAATCTCTTTTTCAAGCACCATAAAAAGAGATTTGTCTTTTGTAATCTTGCATTTATGAATGTGAAATTTACATTAAAAAAAAAAAGTATAATAAAACCAACATCCTTTAAAGAGCAATCCTTGATATAACAACCTAAAATCACATGTTTATAAGATAAGAAAAAGGATTTTAAAAAATAATAAAAACCTTCACATTACTCCAAAAATACTGGGTACATTGGCAGGACCAAAAAAAGTTGAAAGTGTTTCAGCAGATGATTCACAGAAAGAGCATTTTGGCGATATTTAGCATGAGAATCTAACTCTTAACAGTGTATATAAGTCAGAATGCCTGAAAATGCATTAGACATCCCTTTTAATTGTTTTTTTTCAGCTATAATTACTTCAGCTTCATCGCATACTCACTGAGTGTTCTGCCTGTTCAAGAACGAGAAGATAACCATAAAGCTAACTATAAAGGAAACCATAAAGATAACTATAAAGATAACGATATTAGCATCCACACCGGTTGAGGATTTCATCTGTTTATTCTAAGCACACTTGTCTGCCACTTTAAATTCTCGAGCTTGTGATAGTAGGATTGATTCTGATTGTGTGTCAATGTTTTTATCATTCATTAGCTGGAGAAAAAAAAAAGTTCTGGAAGTGATTCCAAAGATATTGTTTCTCTGTGCCTTTATCATTATAGCTGTGTTGTGAACTCTGATATTCTGTAATATTTAATATTTATCTTTAACGATTTTTAGGACTATGTCATTAACATTATCTTTATAGTTATCATTCTTGGTATGAACGTGCCTTTACACTCTACATTGATATCTCTTATTTACATTGGTTCTATTCCTGGCTGGCTTTAATGAGAGCATTTGTGAGAGTGCAAAACTTGAGTGAGATCATGTTAACCAAATGCGCCATATGAGCGGTATTAGGTGGCTTTCTTCTTCCTCTAATTGGCTTAAACATCTATGCATGCACCAGACAAGTTTGTAATTGGTTACAATGATCAGTGTTCGTCAGAAGTTTTGTTATTCAAAATTGTTTTTCTGCCATTGAAATAAAGCTAAAATAAAAAAATGAAAAACCTAAATGGAATTAACTAATTCATAAATACTAAAATTAATTGTATTAATAAATACTGTAACAGTACATATGTAGTATATAATGCTAAAATAAAACTGATTTTGATGCAATAAATCTTAAACTGAATTCTGTAAGGCTGAATCACTGTAATAGATTATTTCTTTATTAATTTTGTGGCCCTTGCACTTTTGGAAAAGGGAGGTTTTGACTCTCTCTGTGATGTTAACAGGCTCACAGAGTATAAACTATGCAAAAGCAGTGTTGAGAAGCTCTCAAGGATACTGGAGAACTGTCCTCGTCTATCTGAATTGGAGTAAGTATTCCATCTTCTCATCTTAATAGAAGTTGGTGCACTTGACTGTCTTGTAATCACAAACAGTTAATTTATATTTCTTTCTCCACTGTAGTTTGTCTCATAACCTTCTCTATGATGAAGGGGTGAAATGTTTTGTTGACTGTTTGCCCAAACTAAAGATCTCCAGCTCAGTGAGGTGAGAGTTCAGTGACAGATGTAGAGTTAGCATGCTATTGAAATGATGGATTGATGTACCTTGTAATGTTTACTTATTGTGCTTCTTCGCAGCCTCACTGGCAACCAAATAACTCAAATCGGGGCACTGCATTTGGTCAACTCAATGAACACCTGTGAGAAAGTTGTTGCAGTTGAAGTCAGGTAAACGCTAACATGCTACCATTTCAATTCTTTCCTTACATTGAGGTAAACAATGATTGGCTTACCTATTATATGTATGTTTCTCATCTTTAGTCTCGGAGTGGAAGATCAGTCTCTGATCAAGTTTATGCAGGAACATGTCAATGGCAAAACTCTTAGGTAATTTCCCAGAAGACATGTGGTAAAAACACAATCAGAGAGTCACGAGAAGAGTATGATTTAATCACTCAAGTCAAAAGTGAAAGTAGTTTGTTGTTTAGCTTCCTCTTATTGTCTTAACTATAGGCTAAGGGAGTGTGGTTTTGAGGTCATACATGTCAAGAAGCTTGTGGAAATAGTGAACAGATGCCCTAGACTACTTACATTAGAGTGAGTATTTGAGCACAGTTATGTTATTATGTGTGTTTTGCTAATGTTCTTTATTTGTCCTGTCAGAAAAGTGCTGTATTTTATAGATTATTATTATTGTTATTAATCCCCTTATTAAATTAATTGAACACTATCAGTGTTTTCAGGGATGTGCAAACTGCACATATCTGTTAACATCCCCCAAAAAATTTTTTAAGGTTTCATGGCCATTAAAAAATAAACATTGATTATTCCTCTATTCTTTAGATTGTCTTCTAATTCACTGCACAGTCAAGGCCTTTTCTCTCTACTGGACAGCCTGGTTGAGCTCTCCACGATCCAAACTGTGAAGTAAGATTTTACAAAGATCGTTTAGTTTACAGACTGTTTTAAGAGTACTTGTGCATTTTTTAAATATATTTTTAAAATTGCATATTTGGCACATTTTTTAATTTTAATTTCTTCTGTTCCTGTCAGATTAAGAAATAACGGTCTGAGTTCTGAACAGATTAAGTATTTTGTTAAACAGTTCAGTAGCTGCCACCAACACAGAGACATCAGGTAAGAAATGAACAAAACATCTGTTTATTTCAAAATGTGTTTCTTCAACTTTTAGAATCTTGCAACTTTTTATTATGCATTTCTTAATAAATTTTTGGTCACTACACTTGTCTCAGACCCATACAAAAAAAACATGAAATTCCAAAAGTTTTACAGAAATGATGGCCACCCTTATGCATCATGACTAACAATGTTGCCCTGTTAAAGATTTTCAAAGGTTAACGCACTTGTTTACCAAAGAAACAGCTGTGTCTGAGACAAGAGTGATATGAAATATAAAACATACGGAATAGAAAGCAAAAATCAAGGTCTGGTAAATTAGGTAAAAAGTGTAAGTTAATGTAATCGTGTTTATTTAATATATATAAAATGCTACCTATGAAATTAGTCATTTCTTTCCGCCACAAAATGGAAGACAACAAAACAAGATTTGAAATTTTTTGGAAACTACAATGGATATATGGTGGGGAAATGACAATGCATGTATTATTGTTAGTATATAAATTTGTGAATTTGTTTTAATGAGTTTATTTTCCAAATATCTTAAATTCCTAGGTAAAAGAAACAACAAAGAACAGATGTAATCTGTGATTAGTAGCTACTTTTATATAGCAAGTACAATGTGAGGATAATATTGTATTTGCAATGTCTTTATTAGGATTGAAGAGCCGTGGTTGACAGGAAATGCTGTTTCCAGTCTCATTGCTAAATGCCTAAATGTGCAGCCACACATCAAAGAAATCAGGTGCGGTTCTGAAGCAGTAACCCACAGTCAGCGCACACACATCTTGTGACCACTGATTGATTCATGGCTGTAATGAAAATCCAGTCAGCACAACACAATGTTTGTATTTAAAGGGGTCATATGATGTTGCAAAAAAAAACATTATCTTGTGTATTTGGTGTAATGCAATGTGTTTATGCAGTTCAAGTTTCAAAAAACACATTATTTTCCACATACTGTACATTATTGTTTCTCCTCTATGCCTCGCCTTCCTGAAATGGGTCGATTTGTACAAAACTCATCGTTCTGAGAAGTGAGATGTGCTCTGATTGGCCAGCAATTCATTGCGTTGTGATTGACTGAATACCTCAAGCATGTGACAGAAATGTTACACCCCTTACTATAACGTGATGCTGTGTTCCAGCGCTATGACACAAAAACAATAAAAGCCATTACAAATGAGGCATTTGTTGCATCCAGAAGAGACATAATTACTGATTATAATGACTTAGTACTGTCTTTTTACGCGTCGTGTTGCATCCAGCCTCATAAACATAACACCATGTCTGCATTTGGGATCGTAGAAATGACAAACAACAAGCACTATGCTCAAAACTCGCATTTGAAAAGTATGTAGCAGATTCTTTTAATAAGAAAACGTAACTTACTTTAGGTACTTTAGGTTGTGAGTCAAAAGCAGCAGACTGTCCTTGCAAAGTTGGAACTGTCACACTTTATAGTCTCTGTGCACAGTCAGCATAGGCAATCAGTCCTCTGTAAATGCGCTGAACACACTCTAATATTTGGGTACAGTGTTGTGAATATGACTTGACCACAGATTTCTAGTTGTGTCCTCTTTTGGAATCACAAACAAAGTAGTTTGACTTTCACAACAAAACACAACATCTCCAGAGCATGGCGCCGACAACAACACTACAGCGAGAATAATAGTTCCGCCTTCTTTCTTTGCGTAAACATTTGGATGGTGCTATAAAAAAAAAAAAAAAACACTCTGTGATGTAGAAAAGTGGGGGCGTGTTTAAACGTGGTGTTTTAGGGGGGTGTGGACAGGCCATAACTTAAAGAGTATCTCTTTGGTTTTAATACTTTAGTCTTTGCAACTTTATGGATCTTATCTATGCACCGATTGTAACACTCCAAAGAGAAAGGAGAACTTGAAATCGCATCATATGACCTTTAAACAGTCTATATATCTGCAAATGTTTTTAAAAGTAGTGACAGAGACAAATTACATTGAGTTATTAATAGCATGAACATTTTACAAGTCTTTTTTAACTGGGTTGGTTGTGGGTATATACTAAATGGTTTCCTGTGTGGCGATGTTGCTCTTATTTTATTCCTAGCTTAGTAATGTATTGGCAACTGATTATGTAAAACGTTTAGAGCAAAATATAAAAAGAGGTGAGATGAAAAAACAACATATTTTACCCAATATTTGCAGTGTCAACCGTGCATCCATAAACATCATTACAGAGGGAAATTCCAGTCTTGGATCCACTTTTGTGTAAGCTTGATAATTCTATTCATTTTTATGCTCATAGAATAGTGATAAATATTGTAAATAAATATGCAAAGCTAATTTGGCCCATTTTCCTTCTGACAGAGCTCCTCCTGAAACATTCTCACCTGCTCTGCAGTCCATCAGGTATGTTCTTGTTTGCTTTGTGTTTTTATTCACTCTTGTTTTTGTTATTTTCTTCGTATTTGATGTACAACTCCACTTTTGTCACATTATTTAGCTTTGATGACTGTGACATAGAAGGAGAGCATCTCGCTCTTCTGACACTTCCCATTCAGAAATGTCATGCCTTGCAGGATTTAAGGTAAGCCAATGAGAGTTGATACAAATATTTTTTCCAGTAGATGTTTTTTTTTTTTTTTTAAATCCTTAGTATAAATTCTGCTTACTATATTTTATGTCCAGATTCTCTCAGCTCAAAGTGGACAGAAAATGTGCAGATTTTTTTTCTGCGGTCATTCCATTCTTACAGAACCTCAGGAACCTCTTGTAAGTGTATCTTTATTTTAGAATGTATGTATGGGTGTTTTAAAACATAAGTTTTTTATAACATAATCTCTAACATGCATGCATCAATTATTTTTAAACATTTTTGTAATAAATGTCCAACTTGTTTTTGTTGTAATGCTAACTTCGTTGCATACAAATATTCTAAATATACAAATTTAAATAATTTATTCATACTATTTGCAAAATCTGACAAAAATAAAGCTAAATAGGAATTTATTTACAATAAAAATAGTCTGCTCACGAGTGATATTGATTTCCTTTTATATTAACTGATGGAAACTATTTTTTTTTAAATGGATACAATAATTTTAAAACATTTAATAATTGTAATTTAACATAATATTTTTACTATTGATTTTCATTAATAAAATCTACGCTAAAAATTACAGAAATTCTGAAATAAAATTATTTTAAATAATTTGTTTTACAGTCTTGATTTGAAAGGAGCTGCTGAGGATGAGGTGACAACACTTGCTGAAGCATTACCAAAAACGGCATCATTTGAGCGTCTGAGGTTTGATGTTTATTAAGTTTAGTGGTTTAGTAGTGCTGTCAAACGATTAATAACATCCAAGTTTTTCTTCTTTACATAATATATTTGTGTATACTGTGCATATTTATTATGTATACATAAATACAAGCACATGCATGTATATATTTAAGAAAAATGTTATGTTAATATACAGTATATGTTTATATGTAATATCAGATATAAGAAAATAAATATATAAATACTTTCAAAATATATACTTTATGTGTTTTTTTAATATATACATAATAAATAAACATAGTACAAACACATGTATTATGTAAAGAAAAACTTTTGGATGTGATTAATTGTTTGACAACACTAGTTTCAAGTGATCTTTACAGGAATTGTGTGTGTAATTTCATTCTGTGAGATTTTTTACTTTTTCCTTCCTATATGTTTCAACATTTCCCTTTGTCTCTGGTTTTCCAGTTTGTCCCAGCTTGTTTTAGGTGACCATGGAGCTGCAGTACTTGGAAGAGCATTTCAAAGTATGCCAAATCTCAAGTCGATCAAGTAAGTGTCTGATTTTCTTCATTGTTTCTCAATTATAAAGAGTGCAACATTACTGATTGCTCGATTTCTTTCTGTCCAGTCTGTCCCAGTGCTCTGGTTGGACAGAAGTTCGAGGGTGTGACCTGGTCAGAGGTCTGGTACAGTGCGTCTCACTGGCAGAGATACGGTAGCATATGCACTTGAATTGAAGAAATGTGGATAGTTTGTAATGCATTCATAATCACTGGCAAGATATACTATATTTAATATTCTGTTCCCTATCATAGACTTGACTCTTTGATACTTGATGAGGAGGGTATAACCATTCTAGCTCAAGGCTTCAGCCGTTTGACCTCACTTAGGAGGCTCAGGTAAGGCTTTAACATCCTGAAATATTCATTGTAGATTTAGCAAGTACTCAATAATCTGCAGTACTGATCCCGAGAGTCCATCCTGTTTTTTCTTCTCTACTTTGGTTGGTTGTTCTCCTCAGCTTGAACAAAATCAGAGTGGTGACATCAGAGACGTTTGTGAACGGCACTGGCATTCTTTGTCTACTGTCCTCTTTTAAGGGCTTTAGACAGATGGAAGAGATTGAGTAAGTATTGTGGTCAGTAAAAAGCAGATTCACACAAATGCCACAGTGTTTGGTAATTTGCAAACTGTTTTTGATGTTTACAGGTTGGAAAGTTGGCGAATGGGAGACAGTGGTGCTTGTGAGCTTGTGAAATACATTCCTTCCTGGCCTGGACTAGAAAAACTAAGGTATAGTAACTTCACTGAGTGAGATTATTCCTTTCCTGTGCCTGAGCAATTTATATTATAGTAGTGCCCTCTAGTGGACACAATTAAAACGATTAAATATGGTGGAAATATATACACCAACTTGTCAAAGTATAAAATACTCAGTACTGTTCAGTTTTTTAAAGAATTTCATGTAAGAAAGGATTCATTGCATCATTATTTATTTTCTTTGATGAATTTTGAAGTCTGTCCGACAACAGTGTGACTGACCAAGCTGGAGAGAAGCTATTGGTAGCACTATCCCACTGCAGGGTTCTTCAGAAGCTACAGTAAAACATATATTTTATTTAATTAATATTTTATATTGCTTGAAAAATCAGTAGGTGATGATTTCCTATTTTTTTTGTATTCACAGTCTGTCCAAAAACCAGCTTGGTCAGGCCAGTGCTGCTAAACTAGCACAAGTCGTTCCGTTACTGCCTCAGCTTTCAGAACTCAAGTAAGTCCTGTGGTATTGATGGTGAATAATTACAGAAATCATTTTAGATGAAACTATTGGTTTAAAAATATGTCACTGACAGAGGATAACATTTTTGTTTTTATTTAGTTTGTCAGAGAATCAGTTTGGCCAACAAGGATCCATGTCTCTTTGTGAAGGTCTGATGAGCATGAAGTCACTACAAATACTACAGTAAGACACTAAATACATTACAGAGCCACATATATGAAGTGAGATGTATACATGTTTTTTACATCACATGCACTTCTGTTCAAAAGTTTGAGGTCAGTACGATTTTTTTAAAAGACATTCATAGTTTTATTCAGTAAGGATGCTTTAACTTGATAAAAAAACCCATATGTTATTAGAAAAAAAAATTCTTTGAATTAATTCAATTAATTGAATTTATAATTGCAATTACAATTATAGACGCCACAATTATGTAATCGTTCAAAGCAGCAATTAATCGTTTAAAATGTTGTTTTGTGTGCTTTAGGTGTGTTCTTTTCTTACATGTTATCCTAAGGGTTTTGCACTGTTTTAATTTTAGTTTTAGTATAGCATTATAATAGTATGCATATTTTTACTTTTTTATTTCAAGAAGAAACCTCTCCGGTGTATAGTTCACATTTGAAGCTTGATACTATAGAAAAGGAATACGTTTTTCAGTTGTTTTTAACTTTCAAAAATATTGCATGTGGTTGTTTCAAGTAATGGTATAAACGTCATTCAATGCGAAGTGTGATGATCGTAGTTAATAATTTAAATTACAATTTCAATGCAATAATCTACAGTTTTTAATTCTAAGTCATAATTCTGCAGCCCTAATTTATATTACGATTTTCAGTAAATAAATATTAAGCAGCACAGTTTTTCAACATTGATAATAATAAGAAATGTTTCTTGAACACCAAATCAGCACATTAAAATGATTTCTGAAGGATCATGTGACATTGAGGACTGAAATAATCGCTGCTGAACATTCATCATTGCCATCACAGCAGTAAATAGAATTTTTAAATATATTAAAATAAATAGCTATTTGAAATTGTAAAAATATTTGACAATATTAATATTTTATTATGTTTTTATGTTTGAATAAATGCAGCTTTAGTAAGTAGACTTTTTTTAGAAAACATTTGAAAATCTTTATGACCCCAAACTTTTGAATGGTATGTAACAAGGATTGGTTAATAGTTACCAATCAGTATTATTTATTAGTTACTGCTGCATACTGTGAACCAGTTTCACTACTTGTCTCTCAGTTTGACTTCGATTGGGAGTTCAGAGCTGGTCAGTGTAGCCTCATCCCTCAAATACTGTCCATCCATAGAAGACGTCAGGTGGGATAAGTCAATTCAGATTTCTTTTAATGCTGCAGTTTGACTGATAAATGTGTGGACCCAGACATTGCATTGTCCTGGTCCCTGTGTTTGTGTATGTGTGCAAAGTCGCCATTAGTTTATGAATTAATGTCTTCCTCAGCTTGTCGTGGAATTTATGTGATGACAGCCTGGCACAGACACTGGCTGAGATTCTACCCCTGTGTACAAAGCTGAAAAGACTTGAGTAAGTACTTGAGTGCTTGCTGTGAAGGTTTAGCTATTAGTGTTGTCACAATATGCTGATCTCATTAAAACTAATGATTGCAGCCTGGAGGCCAATAATATAACCACAGCAGGAGCCACAGTAATAGCCAAATGCCTCCCATCATGCCCCTCCATTGAAGTAATAAGGTATGACTAGCACATACACTCTTGATCAGACAATTTGTGATTAATAAGGATCAACTAGTAAAACTGCTTGACGTGCAAATAAAAAGCTGAGCTTCTCTGCATTTTACACAGGCTCTGGAGGAACCCAATTGCCAAAGAAGATGAGAATCTGAAAGATCAGAGACTGAATTTTTCATCAGTTTAACCACTTAATGTTTTCCTACATTTCTTTCATATTTTATAGTGTACAAAATGCTGTAGTGCTATTACCAGATTTTAAGATTGAGTTATTTAATAGGGGAACACATTACCTCAGTAGAGCAATTCATTACACAAAAAACAACAGTTTCCAGCTGTCCAGGGACTTGAATCATTTAATGTCCATCTAATGGAAAAAAGAAGAGAAAGAGTATGCAACATATAGTGTCTCACCAAATCAATTGCATTACCTTTACAAGAGATTTACATTTTCTGAAACAATGAAAATGTGACTAATTAGCACAGTGAAGCATGCAGGCAGCTCTCTTGTAAAGTTCAGCACAGTCATGCTCTTTGTTTATACACTATATGAGCCCAGACCTCCATTAGGGACATTAATGCACTTATCAACCCTGGACATAAACCACCATGTTGTGTTCTCCTTAAAAGTACGTATTTATATCTGCATTTTACTTGATCTATTCAGCCTTTACCTATAATTTGTTTTATTTTTATTTTTTTTTGTAATGTGCTTCACTCTGTGGTATCTTTAAGTTGAAAGTGCTCAGTTCTTGTGGTAAACGCACAAAAATCCTCTGATAAATGCACTGATAAATGCACTGATAAATTTGTTATCTGTTCTACTGTGTTTTTTTAATGTGCACTTTACTTTTAAATAAAGGTAAAATTGAATCATAAAGGGCTGGTTTCACAAACACATATTTTGTTGACCCTGGAACAACATTTTAATGCAAAAATTTAGTCCTGACCATATCTCTACACCTAAACCTAACCTTACCCATGAGTAATGCCTAAAATCAGAGGAAATTATAGTTGACTGACTCTACAAGCACCAAAAACTGATTGTAAGCCTAAACTTCACAAAAACTGTTTCTTCAAATCTGATTGGTTAATCACCAGTGTTGGGGGTAACGCAATTCAAGTAACGCGAGTTACGTAATAATATTGCTTTTTTCAAGTAACTAGTAAAGTAACGCATTACTTTTTAATTTTAGAGTAATATAACTGAGTTACTTTTTCAAAAAAGTATTACAGAGGCATTGTGAAAAAACAATTACAGAGGCATTGTGCGCAGTGTGTGAATACAGTGTAGTTCTAGACTAAATGTCAATGTGCATTAATTCATCTCACTCTCAAAAAACAGATTTAGTATTCATCAAAATGAATTAAAATAATCTCAGAATATGACGCAAACCTGCAATAATTAAATTACACAAATGTATCTAATCCCATTTTATTAACCAATGTCTTTGCTGCTGACCTTTGATGATCCAGTTCAACCATACTTACAAGCAAAAATGACTATGCTTTATTGTTTTGTTTTGTTTTTTATTGCTGAAGAGTATTAAACTTTCTCCTTTATTCTGCTTAACAGATGCGAATTTACTTTTTCTTCAGCCTGAGGTTTATTCCTGACACTTTTTGGTGTGAAAGGGCTTTTACATTTGCTATAAATAGGACTTTTTATATAAAAAAAACCAACACTCAAGCTCTACCCATATTTAAAAAGTAACGCAAAAGTAACGTGATTAGTTACTTTTTTTAGGGAGTAATGCAATATTGTAATGCATTACTTTTAAAAGTAACTTTCCCCAACACTGTTAATCACAATGTTGTTCCAGGGTCAACAAAGATCATGTTGCACTTGGTAAACACAGGTTAGCTTAATTTGACACAGAACAATGACACTGACATGTTTTAAGATATATCAGAGCAAGATATTGAGACACGGTCAGTTGAGACAGCGCAAACATGCGTTTTAGTGTATAATTATAATAATAGTTGTTATTATTTAATTAAAACATATTTCAAAATTGCAGGTAGATTGTGGTAGTCTGTCATTTGTGAGGGAAAATATTTAAAAAACGACACTTTTGCACGGTGCAGTATTTCTGCTAGATGGCAGCAAAGCAACACGGTCAGTCTTTAAGGATGTGGACTGCTGTATTTTATCAGGAAGAACTGTTCACCTTTCTAATCATGTAATTATGATGACACGATGTACAACATAATCAAAAAGAAGAAAAAGAAAAACGCATTTACGTCCATACCATATACCCCAAGTTTACCTGTCAGCAATGATGATGTCAACGAAGCGCACGTCAATTCAAAGATACCCCTACAAAATGGCCTGTAACTCATTTTTAATTAAAATTAGTTAAATTAGCTGCCATGAAACAGTAGGCAGCTCATATGTTAAATGTAATTTTCTATCAAATAAAAAATGTCCCTCAAGTTCTTCAGCAGAAATACACCAAGCTGTATAAACGTATAAAACACAAGCGTGTTACTTTTTTAATTCCTTTTCTTACACCCTTTCTTTTTAAGCTTTCTTTTCGATGGTGGCATAGCTCAGAAGAGACTAGCTCATGGTAATGACAGATGTGGACACGGGCGGAGTTCAGAGCTGTGAAAACTACACAACTGTTGGCTCTTTGAGCGCGCGACTCTCGAGTCTGCACGCGCTTTAACCACAGCGAAGCGCTTTCTCCTAAAACGGCTTTTACCCTCTCATATATCACACATTGGCACCTTTTTGCTGGATAATGCAAACAACCCATAATCTTCTGGAAACGCAGAATTGCTGCCACCAGCACTAGAAATAACGACAGAAGACGCTGAGGAAAAGTAGGCTGCGTATTGCGCGAGAGCTTCGAGAGGTGAGTTATTATTGAGTTACACAGTGACTTTATGAAGTAATCATTCCCATTCACAAACACGCAGGGTTTGTTACATGTTAACGCCTGAAAGGAAGTAACATGATCATAAAGAGTTCCGGTGTGCACGATTAAGAAAACAACAAATTGAGAAGCCAAAAAAAGCATAGAATAATTTTGCCATTGACCAAAGCATCACAACAACCAACGAGACCTCAAACGTTTTAAGACAATTGCGTCATATAATCGTGTCCAAGATGATAAAAATTGGAAATGCTTCATAAATGCAGTTGCTATACGTGCTAAGCTCTTAGAGATACTATATTTGAAGGATGAATTAAGGTAAAAAGCATACCGCTGTCAAGAAGTGTCGCCCAGTTTGCCTAAATTCACTTCTGTAACATACATAAAGTGCAAAAAAATTCTAGATTTAATGAATTAAAAACTGTCAAGTACTGTAAAAAAGAAATATTTTTTTAATCTCTGGAAAATTACACTGCCTAGAAATTCATGCTCTAAGAAAAGCAATGAGAGTTTTAATTCAGAAACTGAAAATATGCTCATCATAGAACAGACATGTGCAAGCTTTTCTTTGTAGGATTGCATTTTTTATGTAATTTTGAATACCTTAACAGATCAAGGCACTTCATTGACCCACTTGCTTTTTTGTCCAAGTTGGTGAATTTTTAACTGCACGTAGAATGCCACAACCTCCATTCATATTGTTTTACAGTTAGCCATTATACGCTTTTTTTCGACACTGTATGGCTCAACACCTTATCATAGAGTCAACAGGATGTTGCGCTTTGTAATATTTAAGTGTAGATGTGGTTTGACAGTTGAGCAGAAAGGTGATGCTTAAACTGCAGCACCAACTCACATAGATGCTTGAATAATGGTCTTTGAGCCCACAATTTTAACATTTTCAAAAATATTTTCTTGATGTATAGTTGAACATGTAACCTATAGCTAGCTCATAGTAAACAAATGAATCACAAAAAAGAAAACTTGCTGTCAAAATTAATTAAAGATCATTTAATTGACCTTTTGATATTAAAGAGCAAGTGAAAGTGCAAACTGATATCAGGCACTCTAGATCTTCCTCTTTGCTGCTAGTGTTCACACTTTTTAAATCTATTGTATGATGAAGATTTAATTATGTTTTAATGGTTAAAGATCCTTAAATGGAAAGTGTCTAGATTTTTAATTTTTGGTAGTTTATGTTCTGTGTGTGGAGGGTGGGCACACAAACACAGGAAGTCAGATTAAATCTCAGTTATGTTGGAAAATCGCAAATCTATAGGTAACATATCTTTTCCTTTTAGAAAATAGCGTTTAATACAAGTTAAACTTGTGATTAGGACCACACTTCACAAAAACAAACTAAAGTCTATGTGGCTAAATGTTAAGCTCATATTTTAATTGAAATATTTCTATTAATTATTCAATAGAAAAAAATTTGAGCAAGAGTTGAAATATTGGATATCATGTTGTCCCTCACAATATAATAAAATATAAATATTTATACACAAATCAGATAGTATAGATAGTTTTTCCTGGTACAACAATGAAATGTAGTTGCAATTTTTATGACTACAGCCTCCATTGTTCTTTATGATTACACTTTAGCAAGACTTTAATAAAATCATAACAATTTACTCCATATTTGATTACAGCCTTACACTTGTTTTCCACTCTTTAATGCCTAGCTGTGTGCTATCTGGCACTGAATCTTGGAGATAAGTCATGAAGTCTTGAGTTGATGATCACTTAGGTTAAGACAAAATGTTGCCAGTTTGACCTCAAATGGGCGGGATAAGACTCTGAATGATTTTATGGACATTATTCCCAGACAACAATGATTAAACTAGGAAGCAAGGTTAGGTAGAGGATTACTCATTTGTGGAGTGGTTTTTTTGACATTGCATGAATTACACGTGTCTCATCTGGGTGTGCGCTATCTTAAATGAGTTTTAAGCGCACACTGTTGAGACTGTGTATCACGTTTTCCATGACATCACAGTCATGTGGAACATGTCATTATTCTGGGACACTGCACTATATAAGGCTAATTTAAATACAGAGTTCATTTAGAATCCGAACAACCCTAGAGGTTACAAAGATGCCGTTTTGGGATGGAAACTCAGGTGAGTTTTTGTCTCATTTCCTAACTGATCAGGAAAAGTTTCTGGGTTTTTTTTTCTGTTTCTGTCTTTATAATTTAATGTAACAACTTTCTCAAACTCAAGACTTTGAGGTGACAGTGTGGCATTTACAATGTAAATATGGGGTACAATTTTGTAGGTCTTAAAAGCTGAAATTTATGCATAAATTCAGAACAACAGAGACTTAAATTTTCCTGTCACAATTTGTGTGTTATTTACATTTTGGGGTTTAAATCACAATTTTTACAGTCATTGTAGAGTTTTATGGCTTTGTGATGATGACATGTTAAATATGTAAAAGTAAACTTTAATATAACTTTACAGAGAAAAGGTTTGTAAGCAATTTTTACACACAATTTTTCCACTGGAAATAATATACAGTTCTTAATCGTTCAGTTCTAATGTTGATGTACTGAGATTCTATGTAACATGATTGTGAAGTCATTTTCCATCATGCTTTGTCTATGGTGGTCACAGCCTAATTGTGGTTTGTGACATTAACACGGAAAGAGACAGTGGTACATCAGTATCTAAGCAACAAGAGCCCTCGCTGTATTCCTCATGTCCTGGTGTGACGCTCATGTTCTGTGTGCATGTGTCTGCGGGCACTGATGCGTGTGGAAATCATAGGGTGTTTTATGTTTAGTGTTTTTGTGAAGTTGTTTGCCAGGGGACCATGAACCAAGCATCCCTGTCTCAGACATGTGGGCAATCATTTTTGAGAGAAAAGGTCAAACAATGAAGTGTAATTCGTTTCTTTACAATGTTGTTACATGTAATTTAGAGGCCTTAGAAATGTGCTTAAAAGTCTGAGATCGTTGTGCTTCAATTCAAAATGCTTTAATTTTGCATTAAAATGTATTAGAATAATAACAATTTGAGGGAAAAAAAATATTTAAAAATTGTTTATCCTTGTGGAAAGACCTGACCTTTTATAAAAAAGCAATTTACATGCTCAGCATTATAAATGTGCTTATTTGAGTGTCTTAGAAATCTAAAAATTCTGTATTTGAATATCATATCATTAAATATATATTATTTAATTAAAGTTATATGAAAATACTTCATAATTTTAGGTCATAATATGTTTTGTTTCAAAGGGGTCATGAACGTCCTTTTTTATTATTTTGCACTGTTCTCTGAGGTCGACTTATCAAGATTTTTACATCAAAAAACATCATAATAGACATGTAAAAGGCTGTTTTCTGTCCTGTTTCATCACCCCTTATCAGAACGCTCTGTTTGAATAGGTGTGGCAGATTGTAGACTCAGAAGTAAACACACCACTGCTTTGACTGGCTAACACTTGAGTGTGTTTGACACCTTACATCCTTCACAGATGGATGCTTCTGTGATTTAGGTTAAAAAGGCATAAACATACACTCATATTAAATGATCTGTAATAACAGACAAAGCAATAGTGATCACCTAATAAAAACAGTTACACACAGATTACATTGGGTTGCGGGATTACTGTCGCATCCAATATCCAATCCAATTTGTTTATAAAAAAAAGTTCATCGAATTGAGTTTATCATTTGGTTTCTGCATAGACCTGCATTTTCCGCTCTTGTCATTTAAATATTACTTGTGTGAATTTAGTGGGTGGGGTTAAACAGGCAGCAATGTAAGTCTAAGTGTTGCTCTTCTTCTGGAGAGGCGATGTTTTAGCCACATTATTACACCATAAAGTCATTCTAGCAGATTAGCTTCAATATAAGCTGTTTTTAGACTAAGGAGAAAGTTATGAGTTCTGAAACTTACAGAATGTTTTTATAGCACAATGACTTATTACATAACAAAAGATCAAGGAATTTTGATTTCCCAGTTTATGGCCCATTTAAAAGGGTTCTGTTTATTTCAGGTTCAAAGTAGTTTATGTTCTTACTGAATGAATGATACTCTGCAAATGAGTATATAAGACGTTGTACTTAGTGGAATAATGCTCTTTTGTTGCCCCTAGGGTGTGGGAGACGAGGTACTCCCATCTCCATGGCCTACACTCTGGCCTCGGGCCCCGACGTGGGTCCTGCCATTGGGCCCCAGCACTGCATCACAAAGGTAGAGCTCTCTGTCTGTGGCTCCAACCTGCTAGACCGTGATGTGGCGTCCAAGTCTGACCCCTTCTGTGTTCTTTTCCATGATGTGAATGGCAACTGGGTGGAGGTAAGAAGTGATAAAAAGTGTTCCCTTTCCACCTCACCTCCACAGATTTATTGTGGATTGCACAGGTTAACCTTTAATAAAATCTGCTGATAGTTAGAGATAGAAAGCAAAGCAGACTGAAATGTGAATACGAAAGAAAAGACGATGGAATCGAGATTATAACTAAACAGATATGTAGAGATATCTTTGGGGACATTAGCACAAGTTGGAAGCATAGAAAGCTGAAATAGCTGGCATGTAGGAAGCAAAATCTGAGGAAAACTGGTTTTAATCTCTTCATACGCTGAATAAAAAAATGAACCCAGGATCAAAATAGGTTGCAGTGTGAGCACGCGCGTGTCTGTATAGTCTCTATGGGACTGTGCCCTCAGCGGTCCAATCATCACAGGGCAATGCTGGTGGTCAGTAGGGCAAGCCGGCACATGAAATCACTCTTCCACAGCACACTGTCACCATGGAAACACCAAAGGACAAACAAAGGAATGTGTTTGTAGTATAAAAATGCATGGTTAAATGCATTTTAGAACATGATGCGTTTAGGAGTGCTAATAATGAATAGATTTATGAATAGATGAATGAATAGATTTACATACAGATTTACATAAATAATAAACAAAGATTCTGCCCAAGCTGTTATTAATGTTTTTATGATTGTTACACCAGTATGGTACTGATTGTGAGTAATGCTAAATAATCTTTTTCATTTCGTTTTCATTACTGTAAAAATTAATAATGTATTAAATATACATTTTTTATATATAAACATTTACTGTTGTGCTGCCTTTCATTTCTTATGCTTTTTCATTTTTTGTTGCACTAATATTTTATTACTTCATTACAGTAACAAGAACAATTTCAGTAACATATTACAAAATGAAAAGATGAAAGATTTAAAAAAAAAAATTGTTACAATTTTGTGCCATAAAAATAGTTCTACAGTGCCAAAGAATCATAATTCTCTTCAAAATATGCTTTTTTAAAATGTATTTACTTTTACGGTAAGATGTGAGAATATTGGTAAATTAATTTGCCAGCCTACATACTATCTTTTATCCTAACTTTTAGTATTTCACTTTTCACCTAATTTGCAAAAGTTATTTTTATACTTCAGACTACACTAATGAAAGACATATAATGAGTGCATGAAGTTTTACCGTATGTGTGTGCAAATCCTGTTAATCGCATGTTACATTTCATTACACATTAATATTTCATTACAGCTGGCACGAACAGAGACTGCCGTGAACAATCTGAATCCAGTATTTGGTGTAAAATTCCAAGTGGATTACCACTTTGAGGAGGTCCAGAAGCTGAAGTTTGCCATGTTTGATGAGGACAAATGCAGCACCCAGCTTTACGAACACGACTTTTTGGGTGAATTCACCTGCACACTGGGAGTGGTACGGTAGCACTTTTGTATTTTATCTACTTCCAGATAAATTTGCTTTATGCTGTTTCGCACCACTGTAATGAGATAATCTTAAGTAATTAACATTAGCTTTTATGATCTTAGTTATGATAAATTAGCTCTCTGTATTGCCTCTACTTGTGCGTTTATCAGGCCATCTGTTCTGTTTTAGATTGTGTCAAATAAGAAGCTACATCGACCACTGATTCTGGCTAATGGCAAGCCAGCAGGGAAGGGGGCCATCACAGTAAGACACCATATAATACACTATTACAGACATATGCATTGATGGAGTTTGTACCAGAGCATCATAATATGCTCCGTTTGGTCTAGATAACAGCCCAGGAGTTATCAGACAACAGAATAATCACCCTAACCATGTGTGGGAGGAAGCTGGATAAAAAGGTGAGTTAAGAGGTCGTGAAAACCATTTAAGTACTTTAAAAATGCACTCTGTGATGGAGGCTGATGATATTTTTGTTTGTGGCTGTTTTTCAGGACTTTTTCGGTAAATCAGATCCCTATTTAGAATTCCACAAACAAGGGGATGATGGGAAATGGATGATGGTTCACAGAACAGAGGTGAGATGCTAAACAGTTGCTGATATTCTCATTTATGTACACTTTTGTTTCTCCAGTTTTATCAGATGTTAAGCTTATGTTTCAGAATGTATTCATCCATTTAATCAAGGCCAGGAAGAGAATAATAGCCATTTGTGTGTGTGACTTCAGGTCATTAAGAACACTTTGGATCCTGTATGGAAGCCTTTCACAGTGCCTCTAATCTCACTTTGTAATGGAGATGTGGACAGAAACATCAAGGTGTGCCTCTATATTGTGTCTTTATCCATGTGTGTGAATATTACCGGTAGAATTTTGTCTAGGTTATTTAATATAACCTTAAATATATAAACATGAAAATACATTCATTAAATAAGCTTTTTGTGAAAACTTGCTGTTCAGTTGAAAAATTTTTAAAAAAAATTATATATTTGGACCAGCAAACTCTTTCATGCTAAACAAAAACTGTATCATTACTATATTCAAACAACTACTAAGCAGTTTCCATTTTTTCATCTGTCATCTGATCCTGATGACCCAGAATGAATTCTGCTAAATTAATTCAGCATTTTGTCAGTGTTCACAGTAAATGTGTGATGTCACAGGTGCTGTGCTACGATTACGACAATGACGGAGGCCATGATTTCATTGGCGAGTTTCAGACCACCGCTAATAAGATGAGTGAAGCACAGAACGGAGAGGAGGTGGGCTTGCCTTCAATTAACACTGTAGAGATTCATAACTTCCAGAATGTAGGAACTAAATGCGTGAAGTAAAGCTTGGCTTGCACTAATGCCTGCCACTCTTGCGCCAGAATACTATGTGAGTACTAGCTATGCCTCATTATCTGGCATAATGAAGCTGAGAATTAGTGAGAGAGAGAGGGAGAGACAGAGAGGAGAAAAGAGGTGGGAGGGAGAAACAGAGAGAGTAACTGGCTCTTTTGAGATGCAAATCGTTCTTATTTTACCGCTGCCTTGTTTACCAGAACAATCATTGTGTGTCGCCAGTCACACTTAGGAAGAGCATGTGTAAATGTTCTGCTGGAGAAAGAGTTAGTGTACTAATAAACGCCCTTTTGTTCCATTCAGGTACTGACCTTTTTTTGCACAGCCTTAGCTAGGAGATATGATGTATTTTGTGCCATGTTGTAAACAAATCGATCTCCCGCAGTGATTGTCACCCCTCTGTGTTCACATTTCATTCGAATGCTCACACTAGATTTCACAGATGATGCTGATTATTAGGTAACACTTGTTAACTTTTAACTACGACTTTTAGGTATTGGGTAGGATTAGGGATGTAGAATAAGGTCATATAGAATAAGGCATTAATGTGTGCTAAATTAGCATTAATAAATGTCTAATATTCTAGTAATATGCATGCTAATAAGCAATGAATATGTATAACCATAAAATAAAGTGTTTACAATTGTTATTATTATTATTGTTAAATAATATTAAAAATAATAAATAATAAGTAGTTTTTTGTCTGAATTATTTTTATTTTTTATTTTAATAAAAACCAAGTTAATTAAAGTGGACAATAACACAGTGCTCTCTGTTTACAGGTTGAGTTTGAATGCATTAATCCTAAAAAACAGAAGAAAAAGAGCTACAAAAACTCTGGGGTCATAATAATGAAGTCATGCAAGGTAAGGAAATAAAAAGGGAATGAAAATGTTGACACCTTTGCTGTTCAATGGCAACAAAAAAGCAGTATTAAATACATTCTGCTTGCACATTAAAGCACCTTCCATGTTCCGGCTTATTTAATTAAATTTATATTATGAATAAAGGCCTTTAATTGTGGCTTCGCTGTAAGGACAGATTAGTTTAATAGTGCTAAATCCTCTTTAAATAACATGTATTAATATCAGCACAAAACACCTGTCACTCTTGCACCGTCACCATTTAATCACCTCTGTTGATGGATTCAGGCATTAAAACAGAACATGACTCTTAGTAAATCTCCATTTGAACTCACATTTACCAGCCTTTTTACAATCTTTAGGTTGAGGGAATGTAAAAGGGTGGTTACGTGATCTGTATATGTGAATATAAAACCTTTTGCTGTGCTGTTCCATTGTTAGATTACGAGAGACTACTCCTTCCTGGACTACATTCTGGGTGGCTGTCAGCTCATGTTTACTGTGAGTATGATAACGTCACCTCTGGAATTGAGTGTGTATTTTTTTTTGTCAGTGATTTGAGGGGAGGGCGTTCATGCATGCAAAATGCAAAAACATCATTTGCATGCAGATGATTCTGAAAATGTATTCCGTCACTGAGAAATCTTTTTGCTGAAAACCGCAATGACAGAATGCATTCAAGAGGGTTGTAAAGTGTCAGATTTGAAGTGTCTGTTTGATAGTTTACATCGCTGAGCGCAAATGATTGTTAAAGTCAGATTTGTTGAATCCGGTACTCTAAAAGCTTTCTTTCCGCACACTGTCCAGTTGAGCAGGCTCTATATATGGCTCCTTTATGTGACTCAATTGCCTTCACCAGTGTGATTGGTAAGAAATGATACAGAAAGTGAGTGAAATTCACAGGTTGCTATAGTTACAGTGTGCTGCAGTGTAGAGGTCCATGTCTCTCATTTGAAAATAAAGACAGAGACACAGGGATGTAAAAAAAGAGCGAGGGAGAGAAAGCGAGAGAAGCTGTGTGAGCCTCTGAACAAAGGAAAGTGATTTTGATATCTTGTTTGCATGACGCCACCTTATGATGCATGCTTGTTTGTTGTCTTGCAGATAATGATAAGCCCTCACAGATTTCACCAGTGCAGTTTTTCTGTATAGATTATTATTATATTTAAATATTTTCCTATCTGTTAAAAGATTATAAACCTGTATTATTTTCTGTCTTCTGCAAAAACGTACAAGGAGAAATTTTGAAAATCGTTGTCCATGCTCTTTCCCATTCAGTTGCATTAAGCTTCAAAAAGGAAGCCAATGAATCATAAAAGGATCCTAAAAATGGTCCATATGACCATGACTTTCTTCTGAAGCCATAAAAGTTTTGTTAGCTCACTCAGCCTTTCAGTGAGTTGTTAAAGAAGTAGTTCACTAGCTTTTTAAGAAATTTATCTAGCCAAATGATCATGGTTATTTTCTAAAACACATACATATTTATATATTTTTTTCCACAATTGCTAGTCTTGCAGTAGCTGGACCTCATGCATTACGTAATCGCACATGCATGATGTAGGCAGAAGTATCGACCCAGTGTTTATTAAGTGAACATGCAAAGAAAGTCAAACGCCCTTTACAAGAAAAGGTAAAACAACGTTTGACAATTTTGAAGTTGGAGGTAAAAAATGTTTCACTCTACCTTAACTTTTTGAACTGAAATACAAAGATGAAGAGCTAACCACGTGTGACTTTTCCAAAAAGATTACGCAATGCATAAAGATGTGCATCGCAGAGCTAGTGCGACTGTTAAGACTGGTTAAACTTGTGGTTAAAAAGTATATAAACTGCAGTTTAGACCTTCAAACCATTGGCTGCCATTGAAGTCCATTACATGGAGAAAATTCTTATAAAGTTTTCCTCAAAAACTTCATGTCTTTGCGACTGGAGAAAGAAAGCCATGAACATCTTGGATGTTATGGGGGTGAGTGAACTACTCCTTTAACTGCTGTGACTGGATAATTCATTGAGTTGAACTTAAGAACCAGATCAGTTTGATTTATGAATGAACCATTCAGGTCTTATGAACTGATTCACAAAAAAAAAAAAAAAAGATTGAAAAAAATGATTCATTCATTAATCTGACATCATTACTGCACCAAGAAAGCGGCATGAGAGTGAATAAATTATGTTAGAATTTGAAGTTTTTGGGTGAACCGTCCCTTTAAAACTTGTTGACGGTACTTGTAACGACATTGTCTTCAATTTCTTACAGCAGAGATTAATGGTTTAGGTCATTTATTGCTTTCCTGCTTTCAATCCATCATTCTTAGAAGATCCAGTGTGCTGGTAGTTCTTCTTCTAGTATCTTCTTCAGCGCTGCAGCTGTGTGTACCAAATACTCACAGCATTTTTATAAGCCAGTCAAGCCCAGGGTTCAACCGTGGGCAAACAGACTCATGAATGCAGCATTCAGGAGAGATGTTTTCTCTTTGAAGATGGAGAAAGGGCTTTTAGGATTATACTCACTGTAGCAAGGGACATTGCAAAATTCTGGAGAGGAGATTTGGGCAAGGTCTGTAGGTTATTTTACTTAATTTTGAGGTAAAAAACAAAATTTGAGTCTTACAGCTGTGCTGTCTCATTTTAAACTGTACTTCTTAAAAAAACAGTACAGGACAGTAAATGATGACAGAATTTTAATTTACAGTTGAACTCTCTCTTTAATATGCTGTGAAGAGCATATTGTATATTCCATGACTCCATATTTATCTACTGCAAGACAGATACTCTCGCAAAGAAACAGTTGTAACAACCACACCAGAGAAAATATAGTAGACATCACTTCGGTTTATACTCATGCGCTAAACTTCACAGCTTGGTCACCCGGAGGCCATGAGAGGCAATGTGAGGACGACTAAAATAAAGGGCACCCTCATTCTGTCACCTCCTATTCCCCTCGTCCTATCATTTCCACCCTCTTCCCTTTCCTTCCCCATCATTAATCTGTTTTCAGCCTCAGGGGAGTGATCATCCAGTGTTTAGGTGTGCTCTAGCTAGTGTGAAGGTTAGACACAGGGTCTCCCCTGCATTGGTGAACATGTGTTGTCGCAAGGATGTAGTCGGCGAACGTGTTTCCTGGTTCATGACTGCCATAGGACAGAGCTATCAGATCTCAGCTTGAGCAGATCTGATGGTTCAACCTCCCTGGGTGTTAACAACATCGCCTTTAGCTATGAGCTTTGATGCCCCACTAACTGAGAGAAAAGCTTATGAAATGCATCGTACTAACAGCTGCTTGTATTTTTTTTAATACACCAGTCCAATTGGCACGCATTAGCGTATTACATTGTGAATGTGTGTTTTCTCCAGGTTGGCATCGATTTCACAGCGTCCAATGGCAACCCCAGGGAGCCGTCGTCTCTGCATTATATCAACCCAATGGGCAGCAACGAATATCTGTCCGCCATCTGGGCTGTAGGCCAGATCATCCAAGACTATGATACGTATGTAACAGTGTTTTTAATAAAAACACAATTTAAAGGTCTGCATATGGCCACAAAAGCAGTGTCTGATAAAATCACACTCCTTCTTATTCACACTTCATGTCCACAGGGACAAAATGTTTCCTGCACTTGGATTTGGGGCTCAACTCCCACCCGACTGGAAGGTGAGAAAAAGCATTCATAACTGTGCGTGCATTTGTGTCCACGTTCATTTATTTTTGTATGTTTATTTTTGTGCATTTCATACTAGTTGTCGTTTGAAATATTTAAATGGAATTGAATGCAAAAGGCTGCTTAAGCTTTTGGAAGTGTGAAATGGAAACGAGAATTTGAAGTGCAAGACAGAGAAGAGGCAGATAAAGAAAATGAATAATACTCACATATCCCAATGATTATGCAACTGTCATCCCATCTGCGTTGCCATGGCACTGGAGTGAATACAAGGAAGTCTGAGGGGGGGGATTTCACAAGGATAGAATTGCACCTGCCTTTAGCGCTGTTTATTTGCATGCATTGCGTTTCTTTTAGCACTTATCTCTGCCGCTTGTTATATATGCCCATTTCTCTATCAAATGATAAATAACTGCTGCTGTGATCAACAGAAATTGTACACAAACATCTTAAACTATAACAGAACATGAAAAATAGCCCTTGTGCCAGAAAATGGCACTTGTGGAGTTTTGTGAATAAGACATCTGTGCTGTTAGTAATTGCAGTGACTTATATATGAAATATACTCTACCGTTCAATAGCTTCTAGTCCAAAAGAACTTAATAAATGAGCAAGGATGCATTAAATAGAGTAAAAGTGATCATAAAAACACGACAGATTTCTTTTATAAATAAATGCTGTTCAGACTTTCTATGAATCAAAGAAATGCTGAATGAAAAATGTATCACAGTTTCTAGAAAAATTAAACAGCACAGCTGTTTTTATAATTAATAATAAGACACAAACCAGATCCCAAACTTTTAAACCGTAGTACTGTATATGTCATAAAAATATTACATGTCACAATCACCAGCTGGTCATCCAGGGCACTCCAGCTGTTGATTGTGACATTAAAAATGTATTTGTTATTTTTGTTGTCTTTTTTTAGCTACTGACATGTTATTGTATTGTTTTTTTCCCTTTATATTCCAGGTATCCCATGAATTTGCAATCAACTTCAACCCCACCAACCCTTTTTGCTCAGGTGAGGCTCACAAACATTTTCCGCTATTTCCACAGATAAAGTTAAGTTAGTATCTCTCATGGTGTTTTATGTGCAAGCAGGTGTGGAGGGGATCGTTCAAGCTTATTCCAACTGCCTGCCTCACATCCGCTTTTATGGACCAACTAACTTCGCCCCCATCATCAACCACGTGGCCCGCTTCGCTACCCAGGCCCTCCAACAGGACACTGCAGCAGTAAGTGTCAAAACATATAAGAGGATCATAGGTTTTCTTGAGGAAAATTAGGAAAGAAATCTTGCTGGTTAATCTAGGAGCAATCTAACGCTTGTGATAGTAAGCTGTTTCGGAAGTACATTTCGCTTGTTCGGATAGTGTGATAGCTTGTACACTGATAAATTGATGGATTTAGCAGATAACTCTCTGAAACGCTTGCCATCTGTTGACCATGGCAGTCTCACATGTGAAGCTAAGGCACTTTGGAAGTCCCTCTGGATGAGAGCATCTGCTAAATGTTTTAAATGTAAAAGCAAATGACTGTCTCATGCATTTTCCCTCCTGTCACTGTTTAGCAGTTTAACAGTTAGTGGCCACTCATTAAATGGACAGAAAGGCTTGTTCTCAAGTTACAGACTGGTGTGTGTGTGTTTGCGTGTCTCAGCACAATACCAGATAGCAAGTCTCCATTTAAAAGCCTTATTAGTCTTAATACATCCCATTACTTTTGTCAACTCGGTCTGAAAGACTATGAGGAAAGACTGGAGTGGATCCACACCCACTTTACACAAATCTCTCCGCTGAGAGAGGAACAGTATTACTCTGTGTTCCTCTCAAAAGCTGAGTGGAAACTGTAAAAGCTCCTTGGTTTCCTAGATATGTGCAATATTTAAACGAGGCACATGCGGACAGACCGGGGCTCACTCTCTTCCGTGATAGCACAATGTGTCTGTGTTTCATCAGGCAGGGTGTTCCTGCAGCTTTCCACTTGTGAAGTTTAGCTCACTCTGTTAACTTCCTGTGAGCGTGTGCAAAATTTGCTTTTAAAAAAAACTGCCCTCTCAACTGTGGCTCTTGGCTTTAGCTGATTCTAAGATGGCTAACCTAATCAACTGTGGACGGATTTCTGGCTTTGTAAAATGTTTTACATTCACATACTTTGAATTTTCTCTCACTTTATTTGTAGAACAGACACTTGCTATTGCTATTAAACCGACTGTTGGCTTCACTGTACTCAAGAAGAAGTACATACAATAATAAAAAATTCTGTTATTATCATTTACACCCCCTCGTGTCATTCCAAAATGATGACTTTCTTTATTCTGTGGAGCACAAAAGGAGAAGTTAAGCTGAATGTACTTTTTTTCCTGTATACTGAAACTAAGGGGGTGGTGAGTATCAAGTACAAAACATGCATAATAGAAGTAATATAAAAATAATCTACAGTATATAACTTATGTGCTGTAGTTTTTGATGCTATAGTAGCTTTGTAGGAGGAACACAAATTTAGAAAAGCAAGTTTAGTTTCTGATTTGCCAAATTCGAGACTACTTTTAAGGTATGTTTTATGTGCTTTCAGGAGTTTGACAACCTCTCTTCATAAATGGACCCTGACAAAAAAACCTAGCAGCAATAAATAACATTTTATGATGCATTAAAATAGAAAAGTTATTCTAAATTATAGTACTTCACAAATATTTTTGTCCAAGTAAATGCCGCCTTGCTGTGCATGACACTACTTGAAAAAAAATAACCCCAAACTTTTGAACAGTCGGCTAGGTCTTTTTGTGTTTTACAGATAAAGTAATTGAGAAAATAATGACAGAATATTCAATTTTTAGCGAATTGAAACTATTGGTTTCCATTAGGAAGTTGGATCATGGTGTCATCTTTAGGTGACATATTTTTCTGTATTTGCATGGTGGAGAGGTTGTGTATGCAGATAAAAGAGAAGTCAGTGATCAGTCTTGCTGGTGTTGTGTTTGTAGGATGGGTGTGCCTGTGTGGTTGTTTGCTGCTGTAATAGACAACGGGACTGACCCTGGCTCAGCAGAGCTTAATTGCTCCATAAGCCACTCACAAAATGTGCCTCCGGTTTTTAGTTCAAAGTCTGCTGAGGGGCTTTGAACAGCACAGTGTGCACAATTTCTCCTGCTCTTATTATCAGCCCAGTGGAAAACAACCATTAAAATCCCTTTTCAATTATAGCTATTTATAGAAGTTGATTCAGCGAACAAATGTTCTCTCTTTTCCCCCAGTTGTTCTTGGGTTTTAATGACTAATGAGGCTGCGCCCTCAGGCCTGCTCTGTGTACAGGCCAGCAGCAAGGCCAGCTTCAGAGGAGAAGGAGAACGGAGCGATGCTTTTTTTGTGGTTGCGAGGGAACAAGGCTACATAGAATGCCAGTGCAGTCATCATAGAGACGACTAGCTAGACATGGTCTGATTTGAATTTTTTTTTTACATTCAGTTGAAATCTTTAAATAGGTTGAAACCAGAGATTATATTAAATTAAAAGGTGACTTGTATGAAGCCTGTTAAGTACATGTCCACATCATATTGCAGCCTAAATAAATAATATAGTACATAAAGAAAATTAAGCCTCTTTTTTAATAAAAAAAAAAACATTTTTGCAGTGTGATTAATGTTTCATTATATAATATTCCACAACAAATATGTATATATAAACACTTAAGAATTGAAATAAAATATAATATTACATAATTAAATTATTGGTGTAATTTGATGTAATATAGGCTATATGTGTTTTATATATATATATATATATATATATATATATATATATATATATATATTTTTTTTT
>JAUMHE010000071.1:12913107-12945722 GCA_032359235.1 Enteromius mattozi | reverse complement strand
ATATACATACACATAATTAAATCAATAATGTAATAATGTAATAATTTAAAAATAATTTAATTATATAATATTCATATTAGAATATTAATAGAATAACTATTCTAAAATACTATACATAAATAATAAATACCTTATCTGATAAAAAAAATAAAAATAAAAACTATATTTGTGTTTTAGTGTAAATTACAAATTGTCCAATGAGAATTTGAGGAAAAATACTTCATTTTCTTTCAGAAAATCATTTATTTTTCTCATTTTGAGCTTGGGGTGAATTAAGACCTGGACCTTCTTTTTGGAATTCATCCAAAATGTGTTTTGTCTTTTTTGATTCTGCTCCTAAATGATTCAAATAACTGAAACAATGAAAGGCGATGAATGCATAATTTACATATCTTAATCTCTCCTGGTACGCATTAAAATTTTCATGTCAATCAAAACTATAACCTGGATGAGCCCAAGCAGGTCCTCCGGTGCCGGATCATGAGCTGAACACAGTGATGAACTCACACTTCATAACCAAACACACTAGGTCTGGAAGGAAAACTTAATAGTTAGTTATTATTTAACCTCCTTCAGGAGAGCCTAGAGTGCTTTCTATCCCTAATTGCACCCTGTCACCTCTAAAAGATAAAAATGGGTAGTGAAGAGAGATAGAGAAGAATAGAGCCTTAATGCAGTAGGAGGAAGATAGTGCTGCGGGCTCACAGCTTCTCTTAAAGCAGAAGAGGGTTTTGTGAACTCCTCAAGTGTGCCATAGCCATTTTTGGAGTCATTCCACGAAGAGGGAAGAGGAGGAAGGAGGAAACTCGCCTGTGTCTGCTCACAATGTTGTTCAGAAGAGTTATATGATGTCACTTTCTGTTAATGATGTCACATAAGGATCAGTTAGGTACTAAGGTACAGAAATAAATAATATGATACTCAAATCGATTTCGTGGAATGACTAATTTGTTTCCACTAAAACTGAATGGCCATGAAGTCATTTTATATGTATTTATACAGACCATTTAAAGCTGATGAAAAAGCTTCCAGAGAAGAAGAAAAAATGTGGTTTCATAAGAGCTGCATTATAGGTGTGTGAATTTAGTGCTAGAACACTTGATGAGGTAATCAATCAGTTTTATGTGTCTGTAAATAGTCAGTTTAGCAGCGTATGTGTCTCTGCTCTGGATAATGAGACGCTAATGAGCCTGTCTGTTAGCACATCAAAAGCCCAGACTTCAGAGGCCACAGCAGGGAGGAAGAGGTCGCTGTCATACACAGTCCACTGTTAGTGACCCTGGGCAGGTACCACAAGAAACACAGCTGCTAGCAGATACTAACTGCGTTAAAGCCTTTCCAAACAGTGTCTGTGTAAAGGTTAGGGAGTCCAAACGAATTATGTTCACCAACATGCTTCCTGCAAAATCTTGTGGGTTTGGGTTTTTTATATGTTGGTTATTTGGATGGTAAGTGATAAGACAGCTTGTGTGACTTCGTTATGTTATGAGAGTGTATATTTAGGAAGGTTAACACAGTGCCTACAGGAAGTGTTGCCCACAGTGTCTCAGCAATACAGTATGGTGGTTAGGGCAGGGGGCATTGCCTCATTCCTTGTTCAGTTACGCATGGCTGTACTGTTCATTTGGTCATAATACACCTAAGGGAAGAGGGTTTGTGTCTATTTCTGTTCCACATTAATGTCCACTGTTTATGTTTCCTGTTTGATAATAGTTGTGTGAAATTGTGCATAATCCATTTATGGCACTTTCAACAAATGACGAGTGGTTCTTGCCTGTGCAGATATGCTCTGGGTCATTGCTACATGGTTGAGGGGGTTCTGGGTATTCATAATAGTTTCTATGATATTATGATCTCTAGATATGACTTGGGTGTCTTTTAATATGCACTACTGTTTAAAATCTTTATTTTTTATTAATATTTTTTATTTAATGAGGACACATAAAATGTATTAAAGGAAGACATTTATAATGTTACGAAAGATTATTCTGAATAAATGCTGCTCTTTTGAACTTTCTGTTCAAAGAATCCTGAATAAATGTAGTTTATACAAAAATATAAAGCAGCACAAATATATATATATATATATATATATATATATATATATATTAAAATGATAATAATAAGAAATGTTTATTAGAATGACTTCTAAAAGATCATGTAACTTTGAGGACTGGGGTAATGACTGCTGATAATTCAGCTTTGCCATCACAGGAATAAATTACATTTTAAAATATATAAAAAACTTTAAACTTTTAACTTATAATAATATTTATAATAATACGATTATACTGATTTTACTGTATTTTTATTAAATAAATGCAGCCTTGGTGAGCATGGAAGACTTCTTTCAAAAACATTTTAAAAATCTTACCAACCCCAAACTTTTGAATGAGGTTGTGTAGGGTAAGTGTACCCATTAAGCCCACCAAAGTTTAGGTGTTTTTCAAAGATATTGACATTGTTTATAAGAAAAATATTTTGCTAAAATGCAAGATTTCTCTCTCATTTGAAAATGTATTAATTAGTTGATGTACATTTTAGAATATAAAATGTAAATATTTTTTTAATGAAGTCAAAAGTCTGGCATGGGCTTAATTGGTACTTCTGTACCATTTAAGCCCGCACGTGTTTCAAATAAGCCCACATGATGATTCACAAAAATAATAACATTTATTTATTTTAAAGGAGTAAAAAAAAATTTAATTATTCAGTGAGAGCAAAGTATTAAAAAAATATATTTTAGTAATGTTTGCTAGCGCTTATCACCTGTACCAATAACGTTTATCCTGATGAGCATCAGCTCTGATCTTAACCTTCACATTCTCTCCCTCAAAGACTTTCTGTCCACTACAAAATGTTTTGCCAGTATAGTAATTTTTTTTTTTACTGTGCCTTTTTTAAGGTGACATGCCTTTAAGATTTTGGACAGGTTGTGTAGTTTTTTGTCTCTTTTTTGGTCATTTTCTCACTGAAAACAAAGGACACACATAAGCATAAGACACCATTGTATCTATTGGTGCGAAGTGGTGCGAAACTCTGTAATTTAAAGGCCTCTCAGTAATAAGTACATTAAGGTAAAAGGTTAGTAAGGTAAAAGCATACAATGAATTTAGTTATTAAACACTTTCACTAAGAAATAGTTTGTAATTAGATTTCTCACAGTGAGTAATGGTGAAAAAAAACAATGTTTTCCTTTAAAAATTTAAGATATGTTTACAAAAACATGCATGGAACTTAAATATACTTTGTACTATGCATCATAGTCATTTTCATTGTGCCCACGCTGCAGAAATGTGGGGATTTCTGAAGGGTCCTGAAACACAAAAGTTTTGAGGTATCTTTGTCTGAAACACCCTGAGGCAGCATACACAAAGACGGGGATAACTCGGAATTGCCAAATGTGATTGATATGCAATTAAAATGTCTGGAAAAATACTAATTACTGGATTGGTAAATCATTGGTAAATAATAATAAACACAAAATTATTTTCTCTCTTTTTAATTTGATGTTAAAGTTGAAAGTGGGCTTAAAGGGTACATGGGCTTAATGGGTACACTTACCCTAAATGCTTTTTTGCCCTTTTATTGCTCACCATGTTTAAAAAAGTGATTGCTCTTCAGAGTTGCTAAGTAAAAAGTCAAAAGAGTTCATCCTAATATTTTAATGCCTAGATTTGAATCATGTCCCTCTTTTAATTAAAGTCTATGGGATTTTGTTGCTGTAAAATTGTAAGTCTGATCTCTTAGAAAAGTTCTAAAGTGCTTGTAAGCACCACTAATAAGTCATAGACTGCATAAGTGATGAAATATTTTTGTAGAGCAGGTGAGGGAACACTTTGGAGTGGTGTTTCATTATGCAACGCTGTTTGGAGGCACTTGACTCAAAGATTAGTTGTCCACGAGAGTGTATACTGTGGTAAATACTTGATTCCTGTCTCATCTCACTGGAGTGGAAAAAATAAAGAACAGTTTCTTTTGCTCTTTGCCTATTTAGGTCACATCACCAGCTAAATTTAAGGCCAATTAACTTTTGTACTAGCCTCAAAAGCCCCAGTTCTTATGTCTAATTTCTGCTGTGGCAGATCCAACTTTCTTCTTTCCATGTGAGCTGTAGGGCTGGACTCATGGAGGAAGTATTGAAGTATGGTGTCTATGAATTAGGGCTGGAGAGACAGGCAGCGCTCCATGCTAAGTGTTACTGTCAGAGAGGAGCTGCCACGGAATGAGGGAGGAAGGGAAAGTGACAGCGTAAATCCCTCCACACATTTACTCCAGCTCCCCGTCTGTCTGCCTGTTGTGTGTGGGGGGAGGGCGGTGTGGCTGCTTTAACAAGAAATTCAGCACATCACCATGTCTTATTTTCCTTCACTCTGTCTTTGTATCTCGAGTAAACTGTCGGATTTGGAGCTAGATGAAATATCCGTCATTAGCAGCGCTTGCTAAATGCTGTTGTTCATAATTAAGGGTTAGAGGTTTTTCAAAACGTCAAATCGTGGAGCTTGTGTTTTTCTGAGTGATTATATGTACAATTTTCACCAAGTGGACGATGAAAAGGGTACCCCCCACCCCCAAAAAAAACCTTTTAAAGGTTTATATTAAGCATAAACTTCATATTTAGGGCCTAGAAAATCTTAGAAATTGCTCTTTTTACTTGAGACTTGTTTGTAAAACTCCCAAACACCATAGCAACTGCACAGCAATGCCTTAGCAACCACTTAAAACCCTAGTAACAGCATAGCAACTACCCCAAATGTTTTAGTAACTGCATAGCATAGCAACACCCTATCAGCTACCACAAACACCTTAGTAACACCCTAGCAGCCACCCAAAACACCCTACCAAGTATAGACTAGTCTGTTGGAGTCTGTTGGCGTTTGTCTGTGCGGTGTGGATTGGCCTTTAGCAAATATAACTATATCCTAGCAACCACCGGAACACTTTAGCAATCCCTAGAAACCATTTGGAACACCCTAGCAAAAGAGAAGCAACATCCTACCAACTACAACAAATGCTTTAGCAACTGCATAGCAACACCCTAGCAACCGCCCAGAATTTCCTAACATTGTTGATCCCACATCTAAAGCATAGAAAATTATAAAAATGGCTTTTCTGACTTAGAAAGTAAATTCTAGCGACCACATAGCAATGCCCTAGAAACTACCCAGAATACCTCAGCGATGCCCTAGCAGCTACCTCAATTGTATAACAGCACCCTAACAACTACCTAAAAACCTTAGCAATGCCCTAGCAACCACCCACAATGAAAGCCAGAGACAGTCTGCAGATTAAAGCTGACAGATTCCACAGAAAATCAAGTAGTGAATGAATGGCCACAGACTTCAGTTTTTTTAGCTTCAGACTTTGATTCCATGAGGTTATCAATCATGTTTGATAGGCTGCATTCACACAGCAGCAGAATACGGTTGTCAGTCCTGTTTTTGAATCCTTAATACGGTTATGTTCACACATAGTTCGGTTATTTATGGGTGTGACAACCGCATTCTGTAACCGAACTCACACAGGGGCCGGTTGCATAAAAGGTTAAGACTAGTCTTAAAAGTTAGTCAGCTAAATTTTTCTTTAAGACTGGTCATAGTTTTTTTTTATTCAGTCACATAAAAATGTAGTCTAAATTGAATCCAAAAAATGAAAAATGAAACTGAATTACTCTTGGCTAACTGCTAGTTGGTCAGACAAATTTATGCAACTAGCAGCAGTAGGCTAAATTTTCTGGACTCACAACCGCATTCTCGGAACACAGGCGCTGTGTGAACGGAACAGGACTGGACAACTAATTGTCTGTCACATCATTCACTGTGAGAGAGAGCAGCTCTGCTGCACAAACGCGCATCTATCGTTTGCTACGTGCTTTCAAATAAGCTGCGTGTCATCTTAAAGTTTTATCCCATCTTTATCTTAAAGTCGCCATCTTTGATATTACTTTGGTCACTGTTGCTATGGTTACTGGTAAGGAATACGGGCTTGACTCCCGTTGAACGTTCATACAGACAGAATTCTAAACACAACTGAAAGCAGCTGTGTGAATGAGACATTTCGAGACTCACACCGGTAAAGAAAATATGATTGACAACCGTATTCTGCTGCTGTGTGAATTTTGAATTGATTTTCAGTCAATTTTAGAACACATTTGTTTTCATTTGTCATGTGTCTCCTAGCAACAAGGCGCCCGTTTCTGCGTGAGTTTGTTGTGATCAGAACAGCTTTAAAGTCTGGAAGTGTATGATCCTCGGTCGTGTAGTGTATGATGCCCAGTTTTCTTTTGTCACATTTACGTCGGTAAGTGTGATGCCTAATCTGTTCAGATTTTAAAAGTTGTGTGGTGTATTTAAGCCTCTAACTTAACCCTAGCAACTGGATAGCAATGCCCTAGCAACCACTCAGTATGCCTCAGCGACACTTCAGTTGTGTAACAACACCCTAACAACTACCCAATAACCTTAGGTTACCATTGATGGGTTTTACATGGGCAAACCCAATTTTCTCAAAAAATGTTAAATTCTAATTGGATTTTTCTGAGCCTCTGCTTTGTTCTAACCATATTTTTTCAGGAAGTGAAAGTTTACATGCATTTTAGCACTGTAATGAAGCTATATATGTTCCATAGACTCCTTTTATAGTTCCTCTTTCCTCTTCTGCAGCAATACTTCACACTACTGATCATTACTGACGGCGTGATCAGCGACATGGACGAGACACGTCACGCTATAGTTCAAGCCGCCAAGCTGCCCATGTCTATCATTATCATCGGGGTGGGCAACGCCGACTTCACCGCCATGGAGTTTCTGGACGGAGACAGCAGCGCGCTCAGATCCTACACGGGAGAGGAGGCGGTCCGAGACATTGTGCAGTTTGTCCCATTCAGGGACTTTCGCAACGTGAGTGTTGTTTCTCATCCTGATTTCCTCTCTCGATTCTGCACTGCTTCAGTTATATAAGGGTGTTGTCATAGGGTACATGATGTAATGCTTTTAAAATGGTAATTTCAGCGCCAGGTCAAAAAGTCTTTCCTGAGCAGCATTAAATTCTCGATATTATGCAGATGAATTGACCCAGAGACTTTAGCTTACGCATATAATCAATATTTCTGTTGCCACAGACCTCTGGATAGTTTCTTGTTGTTCTGAAGTGAATCCAATCCTGGATCACGTATGTAAACAGAATCTTCAGTAGGAGTGCGAGTGGGCGGTCTGTGGGCCATGTGATTTCCTCAACAGCAGGAGGGAACGGGCAGCACTCCTTCATTTGGGCTCCATTCAGAGCAAATTAAAATTCATTTAGCTTAGAGAGAATATGGAAGGAAACAGTGCCAACTTTCACCGCCGCGCAAGCGAACGTGTCTGCCATTTCTTCGTTTTCATTACATGGAAGTGGATTTAACAATCTAACAAGTGGCCACTGCCAACGTGTGCATCCTCAATGATGTTGTTGCGTGTGTTTGTTGTTCTTGCAGGCTCCGAAGGAAACTTTAGCCAAGTCCGTATTGGCAGAGCTGCCGCAACAGGTCACACAGTATTTCAAACAGAGGAACCTGTCGCCTAGCAACACAATGCCGGAATAAGCGCTGGAGGCCTGGAGTTCACACTGCATGTTGCCAAAACCTGCTAACTGTTTACAGACCCCCCTTGACCAATTCAATGAACATAGTGCATGTTTTTTTCTGTACAGAAGTGTTTTTAGTATATGTTTTTATTTATTGCTTTATATATAGACAGTATATATGATGACTTATTGATCTAAACGCAATGGCCATTTGTGTGTCTGTCACAAAATATGTAACAGTATTCCGCTGAATGTAACTTTATACTACCATTTTCTGTGTTTTAATAGAAGTGAAAGCTAAAGAGTACTTTATGTAGTGATTTGTACTTGTGCTAATGCTAATCGTTTGGTGCCATGGTCAAGGTGGTGTTGTTGATTTTGTACAGTTTTATCGGTTGTTTATGTTCCACTCAGGTCAATAAATTTCATTTGAGAAAATCATGAGTGGCGCGCACACCGCACAAACAAACTGATTTGGGAACTGAGGCTCTAGATCTGATTAGCGCTTTAGGCCTACTTGTGAAGATTGCTGCAGGTTGGTAGTGAGTCACACACAACACCTTCAAGTGGTCAAGCAGCGCTGTGCCTTTTGCATCGATCACTTTGAGCAGTTTGCTACAGTTGATTTTGATTTGAAGTCAAAAGGGCAAAAAAAAAATCCAAAGACCATGTAGCCTACTTTTTTATCGTTTCAAAGATGAGAGATTTTTTGGCTTGTTGCTTTTTTGTTCATTACGAATATTTAAATTATATTTGTAAATCATGATACATTTACTTAAGAAGCAAAATTTTTTGAGCAACAAAACTCTTTACATTTCTAATTTCATTACATTTATTAACGTAATAGCTATACAACAGTGTCAATATGTGGGTAAACAGAGGGTAACTTAATATTTTTAACACGGTTAAAATGTGCGTCTTTACACGTAAAAAGCTGCCGCGTCGACGCGAACAAATTGTGCGTGTTGACGCGGAATTCACGCGTTCCGTTTTAAGACTTTTGAGCCCATCCGCCTTCCATAGTCAAGTGTTTCATCGCATGCCTGCTCAATATTTTTTAAGGCAAGCTCGTCACATTGGAGAAATGGCTGTGGTTTATGACGTCTGCTTCCCGGGCATTTCAGGTTGTATGAGTCAACATTGCATTTGCACACACAATTCAAATTCATGGTTTTTTTTTTGTCTCCCACATTAATATAAAAAGAGAACGATAAAATAACGTTATTAACTCGTTAATTGCAGTTTCAAATAAACGTTTCTGTTCAGAACAATTAAAATTGATTCACTTAATTAAAGACCATGTAAAGTCAATTTTGAGAATTGTTTGTAAACCCATTATAAATGTTACAAAGACAGAACTATATAATACTTAATGGTGGAGATATACTGTTTAACAGTTTTTCACCATTTTCATGAACATTAGTAATGGAAAACAAGACAAAATACTTTTTTATGCAGTGTTAAATTGGTTCACCTAAAATAAAAATTCTGTCATTTACTCACCCTCATGTCATTCTTGCTCATCAGGCAAGATGTCTGAGCTTCTGAGTTTGGCATAGTGTACATGCATTGATCACTGCTTATAGTTGAAAAAAAGGCTACATTAAATCTGTTCATCTTATAAAGCAACCGTGCCTCTTCAGAAAACATGGAAAAAAACTGCTTGGTATTTTACACAAAAAAGAGAACTGAGAGAATTAAAAGAAAAAGAAAAAATCTGTTTTGAAGATTATTGAAGGTCTTATGGCTTTAGAATGACGTGAGAATAAATAAACAATGGTAATTTTTTTTGGAAGCCCTTTAACCAGCAGCCAAATAACAGTTTAGGTTTTTGTTTTAGGTTACTGCAGCCTTTTTAAAATCTTAGTCAACACAATAGACAATTAAAAACTATTAATGCTGATTAACATAAATATAAAAATAGTTATTTATAATTTTTAAATTAATGTTATTCATACATTAACAAATAAAACAGTGCTAAATTTGAAAAAGTATGACTGCAAAACAAAGACAATGCCTTCGAGGTTTAAAATTGACCTTAAGCCTAAAAAAAAAAAAAAAAGCTCTCCACAATTAACTACAAAATTATTCAGGTCTGGCTCCATTCTCATATGGAAATTTTTCACAATCCATTAATTTGTCCTCACTGAATATTCAGTTTCACTCAGAAACTCACATTACAGAACTAAAATGCGTTGCGAATGCAGTTTCATGTTAATGCGAACACATAAAAAGAAATAAAAAGCACAAATCCATGAGAAACACCTTTATTTTCCATTCCGTCATCACTGGTTATTTTCCAGCGAATAGTCACACATATCCTAATAGGACAGAGTTCATGAAAATTCCAGCATTCAGCAGCACTGCAGCATTTTGTCTTAAAAAATAAACGTCAAACAAACAAATGTAAAACTCAATCAAGGCATTTAATCTTATTGAAACAAGCCCGTAATATCTGCTTTGTCCTATGATGGTGTCTGAGATTTGGACTAAATGTTTCATGTCTTCTTGATCCACGGCTGTCAGTCAGTCAGTCAGTGTCCCCTTGGCCACTAGAGCTCTGCAGAAACCGCAAGGGTGGGTAGATGGGAAGGTGCGTCACCAGGTTAAGCTGCCAGGGGTTTAAACTGTATGAAACGTAATATGAGGAGGATGGGGGAAGTGTCATGTTTTGAGAGCACAAGACATCAACAACCACAATAGAAGTTAACATTACAGCCTTTAATAAACATCAAGCAAGTAACCAAACAGACTTATCCAAAAGTCAAACACATAAATAACGGATACCTAGAGCTAAATCGTTTTAGGTAATGCACCGCCGAGAAGGCGAGGGGGCGGCACCCAAGCCTTGGGCAGCACAGGTGAGGGAGAGAGTGAAAGTGAGTGAGTGTGATCTGTCAGTGTGTCTATCTGAAGAGCCTGTGGCGCTTTATGGGAGAGCCAATCTCGTCCACGCTACCTTCGCTGTCGCTGCTGGACTCTGAGTCGCTGCTGCCCGAGTAAGCGCCGAGCCCTGGCAGGATGCCCACGCATACAGCGGCGGAGGGCAGGTGGAGGACGCCCGAGCGAGTCACGCCCGCGCCGGGGGATTTGGGCTCCACCGCCTCCTGATCTGAGAACACAAAACAATACATGCACATAGAGTGCACGTAGTCTCTGGTGCATTTCACATCTCGCGCGGCAGGTTAATATGGCAAGGCCAAGCAATTTCTCCTGGTTTCTAACAAGAAATATTACACTACTTTTATATTTTCTCTGGTTAGGTATAGGAATATGCCAAGTTAAATGCAACAGAATTTTATTTGTCAAGAGCACTTATAATATATGTCTATGGGGAGACCATTGTACAGTACAGTTTAAAAGTTTGGGGTTGGTAAGATATTTTAACATTTATGAAAGCAGTCTCTTATGCTCAATAAGGCAGTATTTATTTAATCAAATAACACAGTAATATTGCAAAATATTACAGCAATTTAAAACAACAATGTTCTTTTTAAATATATTTTAAATTAATTTAAAATTTTGTAAAAAATGATACATTTTTAAACAAGTTTAAAAGAAAATAATTTATTTATCATTAATGATATTATTTGAATTTTTATTATTATTTCATTTAAATTGAATTCTTTAAAAACATTCAAAAATAAAGTTTAGGGTACATATAACATGGTCATAAATTTCCGCTATAAAAGACAGCATTGTGTCTAAACTTGTATTTAGTTATTAGACTCCTAAAACATTTTTAAAAATTAGTTTCACACTGTGATTTTTATGAACACTTCCCTACCTTTTTTTAAAAACTATAATCGGATACATTTTAAACGCAATTAAAACAGTACGACATACAATTACATTTCTAATAATGATCTGAAAATCACTTTACATAATTACATTATGTAAAAGCAGCATTATACTACATTGCTCACCTGTCTGACTGCCATTGCCGGCGACAGACTCCTCTGCTTTCTGCTTTTTACTCCCCTCTGAGGACTGAGACGAGCTGTACAAAGACAAAAAAAAAAAAAGAATCACAAATAATTATACACAAAGATTATGTAGCCTTGGATTTCTATAAGTTAAAATACATCAAATACAGTCATTTAAATAAACACACTGTGGCCAGTCCTTTTTGTACCTGCGTCGTTTGACCGCCCCAGCCAACAGGTGGGCCTGAGACAGGTGACTGGTCCTGTGCTCTGAGGGTTTGGGTCCTGCCTTTTTCTCTGTCTCCTTCTTCTGGTTCTCAGTGGTTGCCAGCTTCTGCAGGGCACTGTGAGGTTCATAGGTTAAGGAGAAATCACTGACATACAGTTAAACTTCACAGCAGCACATGACAACCAACTTTCTGGCACTGTTGTTGTGGTAAGCCACTTGACAAATGCAGTTTTTCCTTTTAACTCAATCTTTCTCATAAACCTAAAATAACTCCTGGGAGAACATACATGACTTCAACTTCAACAGCATGTAAACTGAACAAACCCCACAGACGGATGAGGAAGATTAGACAAAGACTGTAACAAGCTCCTATAAGTCAAAGTCACCACAGAAGCCACCGCAGAACTTAAACCTACTTCCTTTCACTCACAGATGGCCTAAAAAGGTGACACACTTGCAGGTAAGAGAATTTGGTGCCTCCACGAGAGGCAAACTCAATAGAATTAGGGCACATTACTCTATTATGCTGCAGATCATGGCTCTCAGCAGTGCTTTTAGAAGCAGTTATCAAACCCTGAGAAAGGTTTCAGTTGCCACGACAACACATCCTCCAGCCTTCTATCTACAGTCATACCTGATTGGCAGAAGAGAAAGGCCACTGCTGATTATGTCAGCTGTTCCATGATGAAAAATCAATTTTATGATATGGATAAGAGCAGGGCGTTTGACTAATAGTTGACTAATCGTGCTAACGCGTTATAACCTGCTGACTTCATAGTTCATTGTATATAACATACACACACATAGGTATGGACCCTTTTCACGTTTTCGGGAAGTCGTCATAGTTGGGTTAACTTGAAAAGCAGTGAATGGGATGGTCCCACAAACATATTTTTTTGCACTCCCATTTGCTCAAATAGCAAAAGAAAAACTCCACGATAGTGTTTTCATGACTTCCAATAAAAAGAAAAAAATAGAGAGAGACTGATAACGGCAGTCAAAAGAGAGAACGATGTCAATTTACCGTCCCTCTCTTAGACGCTGCATTAGAAACAACCTCACATTAGCGTAAACTATCTTTTTTTAATTTGATGCAAAGGTAATATAATACAAAGGATGGTGTTATAAATGTACATACAATTTTTAAAAAATACAAATAAAAAAAACTTTTAAGGATTTACGATACCGATGACCGTTAAACGCGTCATCACAGTATTGTGAAAAGGGTCCATTGTGGAGACTCCCAAAAGGTGTATTTAAAAGCTTGTTTCCTCAATTTAGGTCCCCACCATGACACAAGTCCCCATTAGTTGGTGTGTAGCTCAGGTAGTTCAAGTCCCCACATGGATAGAAGATCACACACACACACAACAATACTGATACAAAACAAGATTCAATTCATCTATGGATTCACAAGACTGATTCAAACTTACTTTTAGAACTATTCATTCCAAGAACGAGCTCAAATTTTTCTTTAATATTTTGCATTTTAGTGTATTTCACATTACTAATTAATAATTATATCTAAATTATAGACAATATATATATAAGTTAAAAATAGAGCAAAAGTATTCAAAATTCATTTAACTGAGGCTGATTTTTTCCACCTTGCGGATTTTTCTTTTCTTTTTAAGAAAATCGTCTGTAATATCATAGTGCAGCCGGTAGATGCCTGTATAGCCATATAGCCTATATTCAGTGTTTCCTTTAGTATTATTCCTTATACTGAGCAGTGTTTTTTTCTGCATTTTGGCCAATTTGTATATTGTACACACAAAAACATCTCTGCATTTTTGTATTTTTGCCTATTTCCTATGGTGGTCATTTTTGACCGCAAATGATACAAGTGTGAGTATATTTTTTTAATGAACATTTAGCTTTTTCGAATGAGGTTTTTTAACATTACGATGAAGTAGTGATTTTTCCAAACATTTCATTTTCAGTCTAAAATGACGGAATAACACCATAGGGTTAAAGAAGTCCAAGTTCAATCTTGACTTATTTCCTATTCATTCCATAATAATTGTGAACACTATTTCTATTATATAAGTATAAAATTTATTTATGTGATTTGCTTGACAAAAATGTCTAGCTGTAAAACTGCTTTAAACTGTATGCATTCAGACTGACTGTTTTCTAAACCTCTAAGCCATTTGCCAAGCCTGCATGAATTTCTGTCGAAGCAGCGCTGGATCGTCAGTGCGTCGGGTTCCTCTAGGGGCTGTCTTGTTTGAGAACATGTACACTAACAAGGTACAAGAACTCTACTTTACTTTTCACCAGCCATCACTGCGCTTGACAGCTGAAGCTTCCACCACCAGCTTAACGAAGGTGAAAGTGGAGACAGACTCAGGCGGAAAGCAAAACTCCCTGTCAATTTTTTAAGAACCATGACAGTAATATTGTGTGCGCTTGAAGGTGCAAAAGGATATTCTGTATTCCTTTAGCTCCTTAGCTTCTTCGTCCCGTCTGTGTTTCTCTATTAGAGACTGCTTCCGTGAGACTTCATCAAGAAAACTGGTCTCATCTTCATCCAGGCCTTTTACCATGTTCTCTGTGGAGGAACACAATAAGAGAATTATAAAGACTCCATTAGTGGTTCAAGAACCGCTAACAGAACCAAGCATCATAAAAATCAGATCAAGAGATGTGGCCCTTGGAATCAACGGCAATAGGAGCAGCAATGGTCGCTAGGGAGACTGAGAGTGGGTTTGTCACCAGGGATACGGAGATGAAGCCGAGATGCTAAGATCATGCCAGTCTCCCATCAGCACCCGCAAGCACAGACCTGCTCTTGATCTCCACCACTCCCATCTGTTCACACTCATAGACACCCACCAACATTCTCAAACACACACCAGCGCATGTGTGCGCACGCACACGCATGTTTTTGCGCAAACAGTGACAGATAAACCCCAAAATGAGGTCACATTTAGACGGGAGAGGCAAGCCCCCCGAGACCGTGTGATGTGTGTCATCTGAAAGACCTGTTTTTGAAATGAATATGGCAGGAAAGCAGCAACGAGGGCTTACTGAATTTGAACTGCTCATCATATTCTTCTTGTTTCTTGTCTTTCTGTTCTTGTAGCCTCTCGTACAGCGATCGGGGGTCATACTCCTCCTCGGGGGCCTCTGTGGTGGAGTGAGAATGAACACAATCAAAACTTGGCAAATGCATCGAGGGAGAACTAATGTCTGTCATTAGGCCTGCTGTTAATTTGTCTGGGGCAGACAAACTGAACGTCTCACCCTCAGGGTCATCTGGCTTGCGGACCTTCTCCCATTCTTCCTGCCTTTTTTTCCTTTTCTCGTCTAATTCAGACTCGGACACAAACTTTCGGCTGAGGTCCACACCATCTGCCATGGCAGAACCTACACAATGCATGCATATTTTATATGTTATTATGTGGCAATCATCATATATATTCAATATATATATATATATGTGTGTGTGTGTGTGTAAATAAATATGTATATATACACACAAAAATATATTTAACCCATCAAAACTTACCTAAATGCTGTTTTTTTAATCAGGATAACACTTAAGGTAGATCATGAAGTCATCTGCAGTAGATTCTTTTTAGAGGTAGAGAATAAAAATATGTGATAATTAAAAAAAAGTTTTCACCCATCAGTCAAGCATAACTAATGAACGCTGACTCATACACCTTTTTTTTTTTAATCAATGGCTTTTCAAAGACTAGTCTAACTAGTCATTTTAAATGTGAAGCACGCCATTTTTAAGCTCCAAGTTTAAAAGATATAAAACAGATCCAAAAGGTAATTTCATTTTTGTCTGAGCAATGTTGACAGATTTGGGAAGAAAAGCTAAACAATGACCCCTAGTGCTGGATTTGAACAGTGAACGCAGATACAAATACGATCCCACATACAAAGTGACTTATTTTCTTGCCTAATAGCTATGTAAACTGCAAACGTATTGAAAACAAACACATATTTGAAATTTTTTTATCTAATATAATGCATTTACTCCATATAAATTGTGCTAGAAACACTCTGAGATAGCAAAATATATTTATTAAAGAAACATCTATCTGGCTCATACCATATTTTATCAACACTTTCACTGTCAGTGTGAAATGTGGATGATAAAATACTCAAATCATGAAGTAGTATTCTGATAAACATCAAAACAAAAACACAAAACGACACACGTATGTGCAATATATTTGAGAAAGACTAGAGACTCGGTACCGTTACTTTATTTTGAATATATGCAAGAAACACTGCAGTGCTACTCTGCAACAGACAGCAACGCAGTTTCAGTGCCTGATACTGATCTGAAGTAATGTTAGAGCGTGCGAGGCTTTGATCGCACTCACTGGACCAAAAAGCATCGGTATGCATACGACTACTGGTTTAAAACACATTATGTAACCTTAAAGTCGCCTTGTTTTACATGTCAGACAAATAATTATCGAAGTGAAAAAAGAGACGAGGAATAAATAATTCTTTCAAGAAGGAAATGCGCTCAGATATTTACCTAGTCCGGTTATGTGTCCCTGTAAAAGGATCCCCTCAGCAACAAGCTGCTAAAGGCACGTAGTTCCTACGCACGAACTATTGACTCATGGGAAATGTAGTTTTTTTATGGGAAAGGTTATTTTATTTCACCCCTCAAAAGCACCATTTATTTATTTACGGGTAAACTTTTCAATGAGGGGACAGGAATAATCAAATTCACAAATGTATGTAATTTCAATGTTCCGTCATTCAATATTAAACGTTAGTTATTTAGTCTTTCAAGTTAAGTAATATGATAAAGAAAAGCAACCAAAGAAGCAACTGGATATATACGCGTGCATATTTTGGAGTATTTCTTTGTGTTAAACCCGCTTGTATGAATAAGTTAAATGACTGAGAGTTGCAAAAATATAAGAGACACCACTCGCACACACACAAACAAAACGAAAGCAAAAACTGTATGACATGTTCAACAAGGGATTTATTACTTGAAAATGTGCAATTTGTTTACACAACGCCTTCTCTTGAGGTGAACTTGTTTTGTTTTATTGGTTGCTAGGAGGGGTTGGGTCCAGCATCTTGTGCTGGAGGGAAATATGCGACGACACACAACGAATCATTCTTTTTGAATCAAATCTTTTTTTTAATGAACCTGAACCGGTGGTTGATCGTGAAGAGGACCGAGTCGTTCGGAAGCGACATGAGTAAGCCGAGAGAATCGTAAAACGTTGTTTTAATTTAGTTAATAGAGCATAATTGATTATTAATATCAACGTGGTATTAATGCGTTGCATTTGATCGAAATCAAGCCTTCATGTTAAGAGCTAGTCTGACCAGCAGTTAGCCAAGAGTATTTTTGCATTTACCTTAGACTGATATACATTTTTATGTTACTAAATTTTAAAAAAACTGTGAACAGTCTAAAAGAAAAATTTAGCTGACTAACTTTTAAGACTAGTCTTAACCTTTTATGCAACCGGCCCCAGAAGAGAAGTATGATACGGATTACAGACCGCGTGATGACGCAATTACGTTCTGACGTAAAGGAACAGCTGAATCATTAGTTGAACCGGTTCTTTGAAACGAGTTGTTCAAACGAACCGTTTGACGGAAATGAGTCGGATTTCCCATTACTAACACCACACAGAGCTTTCATTGAGCTTCAGCTATCTTACGCTGATTCCTGCCAGTCCTTATGCTTTCACTTCTCAGCCAACCGTTCACTTTCATTGTCAAACACCGGCTGGATCTGCATTTTGTGTGTGGGTCAGCAAAATGTTGATCAGTAAAGTGGCTGTGTGTGAGAGTACGAGTCATATCGCTGAGAAGTAAAGCACACACACACTTCCCGTGTAGTCTTTGTGTTCGGCCTACGGATCACTGTTGTTGCATTTACCGAAAATCCTCCGCTTTACCGGGTGAGTAAATACTTGTCTCTGGTATATCCACATTATTGAATGATAAAAGACGTGTTAGTGTATGTGCCACGTTAAAGACAGGTTATAAACTGACGTTTTGTTGATCTGTTTGGAGGTGTGGCTAGTTATAGGTTGCTAACGTTAATTTTTGATATTATAAAAGAGGCAGTGTTTGAGGACATAGTTGAGCTACCTTTTAAGACAACGTTACCGGAATTATATTAACATAAACATTATTTTGGGTATAGGTCCATTCGGCGTTTCAAGTATCAAAAATGTATATAGGGAGACATTAGACAAAATGACAGCCTGAGTCACTATCCACTTTCATTATATGAGTAACTTATTCATAAATTGAAAGTACGCGGTGGCTGACGCTGTCAGTCTCCAACAGTCTATCTAAAATCTCCTTTTTTTGTTTATTGGGAAAAACAATTTGAAATCTGACTTTTCGTTTATAGCTAAACTAGCCCTTTAAATCCTGCCTACGTAGACAACTCACTATGGTTTGAGACGCATCCATAGAGACTCGAGTTTATTGACGCTAATTTACTGAAATGACAGCCTGCTGTTTATAAGCTTTCAGAGGGTTTGTAAATGTCAATGATTGTGTTAAGCGTACACTAGTCAGTGTTCATTCATGTGCGAGTGTGTTGTTGTGTTTTAAATTGTTTTTTTGCAAAGTTGTTTGGCTTGCTAGCTGTTAGTTAGCCACTGCTAACACTGACAACTACTGTATCGCATATCCTATCGGAATAATATTTGTACAGTTAAATACGACCTGCCTGTTGTTTTTATATAGTTATTGTACGTCAGTATTAAATGAATTTATATTTAGGTTAATGTCACATTTTTTTCAGGTTAGGTTTTGGAAAAGTAACCGTGGTTTTGCTACAAATAAAACCACAAAAAACATGGTTACTTTGGTTAAACCATGTTAACCACAAATTAACCATGATTTGGCTACATTAAATATAGTTTAACCATGGTCTTTGTAGTAAAATTGTGGTTATACAGATGGTAACCAATAGGCCAAATAACAAAACAAAGGCCACTACAAAAAAATCATGGTTATTTATTTTTTTTAAGGACGTAAGGGTAGTACTGACTACTTGGAAACTGTATGCCTTAAAGCAAAACATTGTTCAAGAGACAAGAGACAATGTTAATAGCACTAATATATGACATGTTGTTATTAGAGCATGTAACACAAGATCATTGACTAATATTAGTGTTTTACTTTAACAAGCTACATGCAAGAATATATTGGTTTAGCATTTTATTTCCAATTTGCATGTTCACATTGTCCTGTTTTCTGTCCACACTGAAAATAATTTGATGCTTAATGTTTTTTTGTTTTTTTTTTAGGAGTGAAAACCTCCCAGGCTGTAGGATGTGTGTTGACTGCACCATCAGCTTTGCTCGTCTGCATCTGGCTGCTGATGGCCTGCAGTAGCACAATGACCGACACGTCTACCCGACCCGTACCAAGACACCTTCTAAAGTCCTTCCAATGATATGATAGTAGCCACCTGGATTGCATTCTGTGCCAGCAGGAGCCTCGTGCGGGTTCTACGACTCACCGTAGAACAGCTGCAGTCAGTGCAGTTTTGGCCCAGCCTCTCGTCCGGCAGAGCCATGGGGAACAGCTGCGTCTGCAGAGAGGACAGTGACGTGGAGGAGGGATCAGCCCCTCGCAGGCAGCTCAGGCGAGTGGATAACTCTGTGTCTGATCCCCCAGAGGCCAGAGGCAGCCGGCCCAGGGACCCGGTTCGACCGCCCCGGCGAGGTCGAGGACCGCACGAGCCACGTCGGAAAAAACAAAACGTGGACGGTTTGGTACTGGACACACTGGCTGTCATCAGGACTCTTGTTGACAAGTGAGTGAACATTTAATGATGCGGATCTGCAGAGATTTGTCATTAAATCTGTGTAAGAATGAATCATGCACGTCATATCAATTTCAGTTCCCCATTTACTCGTGCATCAGCAATAACATCTCTCCATCTTTGGCTAAAAGCTTTGGCTTGCTATTGAACATCCATTTGCATTGTGGTTTTTTTCTCCCAGTATTGTTGTCTACCATAGTGATGTCACACCGTCTGCAAGAGCTTTTACTTTTAAAATAAAGCTGATTTAAATGTGCAGAACTCTGTAATGAGCATGCCATTATTTATTTATTCATTCGTTCGCACAGCACCGCATTTAATCTTAATGTATTGCCCAAGACAGCAGCTTGAGATAACAGAGAGCTTCATGTTTCTTTCAACATTTTGGCTGGATATCAGAGTCACCAGTCACTCTTCCTCTTTGTCGCATGTTCTTACACCTTCCCACACAGAAGGCTTACTGCAATCTAATGATGGATGTTCACTTTGGATGAAAAGTTGTTCTATGTGTACATCACATTTGGTGTCTCTGAACAAGGGCTGCACGATATATTGCATGCGATAGTCATGCACATGTCGTCAGTAAAGCTGGTTCGTTAATTAGTAATAAATCTCCATCACCTATTTTGAGTTCACTGACAAGCTACGCAATTCGAGCGCATAATCACAGGTGGATCGCATGCGATAGTGAACATAATATTACGTAGCTTGTCAGTGATCTATGGCTCTGTGTATTAAATGCCGCTCCATTTAAAAGCAGGTGATGAAGATTTATTGCTAATCAAAGAACCAGCTTTACTGACGAGATATATGCAGTATATCGTGCGGGCCTACTCTGAACCCACTGTCTTATTTGCAAGGCCTGCAGTATTGCCTGAATATTTTAATAGCTTATACTCTGAAAAGAGTCTCAGATTAAGCCAGAAAAATACTTTAAGGGCACAAGGGGGAGTGTCAGTTTTTTTTCTCTTGTCTTCTTTTTTGTCTGTTCTGTTCTTTTCTTTTACAGCTGGAATATACTTTGGTTGCTTAGCCACATCCTTTGACAGCCGTTTTTTATTCACCTGAAACCCTAGTTCTGGTGACACACACATGCACACACACGCACGCACCCCTACAGCTTTGTCCTTGATTGTGTTAATGTGTTAGGGTAGTGATTCTCAACCAGATGTTGAAAGGGAAACATGATGACCTGAAATTATTTGATCATATTATAAAATAAATTCTAAAACCACTAAAATATGACCCCCAACCCAAAGCAAAAAACTATATATATAAGCATATAAGCATAGTACTTATATTTAAAAAAAAAAACCTGCATGTAATTAAATCTATAATATTTGTAATTACATTGTTGACCAGTCTTTTATACTGTACCTTAACCCACCTTTAAAACCAAACCTGTACCTAAACTTACATGTATCCCACCTCAACAGTAGTTGAAGTGTTTTGCAATATTAACAGTAAGTATTGTACTTAGTTTTTAGGCACCATAATATAAAGTGGGACCAAAGATTTATTAAAAGATTCAATCTTAGAATCACAATGTGAATTCTACCTCTAATTTAATATCAACACCCAGTTTTGGTTAATAAAGTTTGAAGGCAGGCAATATTGTCATAATTGCTATACTAGAGCAAATATTTTAGCCAGTTTAGGGGGCCTTTGAGTCAAAAAGGTTGAAAACATTGTATTAGGGGGGGTCTGTTCTGTACAGAGCAGAAAATCAGTGTATTTCTAACTAGAATATATCCCTGTGTGACCATTACACAACAATCACAGAGCGGTCAGACACCCATGGCTGGGGGCATTAGACCTCTCTCACTCTCTCTGACTCTCCTTTTCTCTTTTTCGACCACCCTCATAGCTGTCTTTTCTTTGACGTCGTCTGCTGTTTGAGAACATCACCCCTAGTACCCACCAACCACTGATTTATGACTGACAAATGATCCGCACCGGCGTCACACTGCAGAATAGAGGCAAATTTATTTTCCCTGCTTAAATGTCTCTGGTGGTGTTTTGATCGGGCCCGGCTCCCTCTAGGAGCACCTCAAGGGATTTTGCAATCGCTGCCTAGATTTACTGTTGCAGACCCAGCCTGCAAAATGAATGCATACACCCTAAAGCCCAAACAGCCCCATCAGCAGCGGTGGCGGCAGTCTGCCCTCCAATAGCAATCCATCATGTGTCACACAATCACCCATTATACCATTAGGCTTTCATAACTAATGTCTAAAGCAGCCAAGGACTAAATAAGATGCTTACACCCTGGGCATGAGGCACACAGGCAAACATTTTCTCTCTTGGGTTGCTCTACTTTTTTGCCATTGACGTCTGTATTTGTTCTTTTTGTGTTTCAGTGACCAAGAGCCTCCGTACTCCATGATCACACTGCATGAGATGGCAGAGACAGGTGAGTGGTTTTCACAAGGGGTTCAAATCTGCTATTGCGCACATATAAGAGTTTTAATGCTCTTGTCATCCATGTATTCCATTGTTCACATGTGCACTGTGGGTCTCACAAACATTAAAATCTTGGCATTTTGACTGGAAGGAGTATAGTTTATACACATGCAGATGTATATACACTTACATGCTATTATCATTATGGATAATAGGATTACCAAATCGCAAAGGCTGTGTTTTGATTTAATAAAAATAAGTGAAGTGCACCATTTTGTTCTTTAGCATGCAAGCTGCTGCTTGGTTTGCAGTAAATTCCGCACCACAAAAACCCATCTATGCATCTGTTGGCTGACATTAATTTTTTGAGAATGCAATATGGGACAACCATCATCTCTCATTTGTTATGAGAAGCACTTATATACCGGCTGCTGTCAACAAAAGACAAGCTTAAGTGCTCGCTGTGGTTTTCTGCTAAAATAAACAATTGATGGTTTAACATGTGAAAATAAAGAACTTAGAGACAGCCATAAAGACAGCCACAAATCTTGGTATTGTAAATGTTAACTGTACAAAAAATTATTACTGCTTCTTTTTTTCTTAAATGCTAATACTTAAATACTAAAATATATAATTGTTTTTTTCATTTTACAGTTAAATATTACAACAGTAGTATATATTATTTTGTTTAGTATTTGTATTTAATATGAAAATGTTTTTTTAACTAATTATTATTATTATTATTATTATTATTATTATTTTATAATCATGTTTATATATAATTTCAGCATTTTTGGCAAATTATTGCATCCAGAAATGTAAAAAAAATAAAAAAATTCCTTGTTGTTGCATTTTAAAATGCAATCATAATTTTTATCATAAAAAAAGTACTTTTTTTTTTTTGTCAAATTATGCAGTTCTGTCACCTCCTGAAGTATTGGATTATTTATCTTATGCTTGGCCTTTTCATGATTGGGAGTTATCCAGTGTATGAAGTGTAAAACCCCTCTAAAATGCCTGTAGAGAATTGTCTATTTGAATTCCTATTCATCTCAATGTTTAATATCTCAGATGCTTGAAGCTAACTGACATGGATGTTGCCATTTGTGCTTCATGTAAATAAGCCATATAGATTTGTTTTGAATTGATCACCTGAGTCATAAGTATGACCCAAATGATCTGGAACCACATGAGAATGACAACACTGATGGCATGACGTGAATGTGTGCAGTCACAACAAGCTCTTCAGCTTTAATACGTTCTCCTTGCTCCAAGCTAGCTGTGACATTAAATGATGTCTACTTCATCTACTCGAATATAAAGCACAGAACATTCATCGTTGAGCTGTATTTGGTCAGAATGAGTAGCTACTTTTGAATGTTTCTCCACTGACAGACAATGTAGTTATTATCTAGTGAACCAGCCAAACCTTTACTCTCTAGTTCCTGGCTTGTTTTTTCCATCAGGGGAACAAGTGCAGCTTTTTCTGAACCCCTGGCTACTGATTAAGTTATTAGGATGTTAATCTAACTGCGGAAGCTGTGGAAGCTCTGTGGGTATTAGTGACGGCTGCTTTTGAAGTTTGGCTCGTGCCCTGCGCTGCCATTGTCATGCCGTCACTCCGTTCTGTGGCAGTGACTGAAGTAAGTGGGTTGTGGCTCAGCTGCAGCTTTAAAGTCCCTCAGAGCCTCAAGACTGCAGGAACAAACACTGTATGATAGTGAGTAAAAGCTACACTGCGTTTCCAGTGCCCTTTTTGCACACACATTTACTTTATATCTTTTTAATTACTCATGGATGCTATCTGCAGCGAATGTGTTGTAGTGTTAAGGGGTTGTTTGGGTCTGTATATGGACCGGACTCTAATCAGGGGTCAGAATTTAGCAAGGTCACGTGCAGGTCGCCAGCTTGCCTCTCTTCTTGTTCCATTGCCAAAGCCTCTGTGACTATTGATTTTATTTATACGTGCATCTGTTGCTCTGAGCTGAGCCTGCATGTTGTGGTTTGAGACTCTGTGGCGTCAGGTGGCTGCTAAGAGCTTCATGCAGGAGTAAACAGGTGGAAACTACTCTGGGCTTCAAGATTGAGATCAAAACCCCCTGAGGAGCATACGAGCTTAGTAAATCATGTTTGTGTCAATTTATGTGCATTTTTGAGTGTTTTCTGTAAAATAAATCTCCATCATATATAGTATGGACTTTCTTTATAGACCATCTGCTCTTGAGATGTTGGCATTAGCCATTGGAAGAACCCACACAATGTTCAATGTTGTTTGAATGCATTGTCATAATAATGGCTCTGTTTTTCCTACTGTCTCATAGACTGAACTTGCGTTTGTTCTTCCCCCATCCTCTTTTGTCTCTGTCCCTCTTTTTCTCACGCTGTAGATGATGGCTGGTTGGAAGTGGTGCAGTCTTTAATTAGAGTAATTCCTCTAGATGACCCACTAGGACCAGCCGTTATAACCCTCTTACTGGATGAATGCCCTTTGCCCACCAAAGTAAGTTTACGTACATTACCGCACAACATTGACTACTAAATTATTTTTTTTACCTCTGCTTTTGCTGATGGACAATATTGCAGCCGTGTTTATGCTAGCATTTTGAAAATGGGGCCACAACATTTCCCCAGTATTTTATGCTGCTTTTGAGTGATATCTTTCTTAAATTGATTTGAGCAAAAAAAGTATTTTGCACTAATACAGATCTTTTTTTTCCATTTTATCTTGATAACAAGAAAAAAACTGTTTATAATTATCATTTATAGTTTATAATTGCGGAGAGCATCATGCTTAACTGAGCATTAAGATTCAAGATAAAGGTTTTATGATGTTATGCAATTGTTTTTGTAGAACAATAAATGCAAGATTTATAGTTGCAAGATTTATTGTTCAGTTGTTATGTCCTCATTTGGTTTGGGTCCAACACAGTCCAAATATAGATAAATTATATGAAGTATCTTTGCTGGGTAAACTATTTAAATATATTGTGATATATTAATGTTTAAATTCATTAAGATTTTTTAGATTTAGAAATTAATTCTTTTATGTAGTAAGGATATGGTAAATTGATACAACCTTGTAACAAAAATATATGTATTTTAAGTATTTAATATGAATAAAAAAAATATTATTGCTGCTGACTACTTGTTTGTATAGCTGATGTAGAAAGTACAGCTAATACTAAGGTAAAAGAGCAGTTGTTCTGTGTGTGTCAGTTTCTGGTTAAGTGGGTTATATTCTAACCCATTAAAAAAAATTCAGTCATTGATGAAGAGTTTGTTTTGTTAGGATGCTCTGCAGAAGTTGTCAGACATGTTAAATCTGAGTGCTGCTGTGGCGCGTCAGGATGCTCTCATCCCAGCCAAACACCGCAACACCACAGCAGTCCTGGGCTGTCTGGCTGAGAAACTGGCTGGTAAGGGACATGCACACACACATACTGCATTTACTGAAGCAATGCTCACCGTGTCAGAGTGGGTAAAAGGCTTGCAGCATTATATTTTAAGATTTTTATTTAAATCGATCTGAGATCTGTTGCATCTCATTTTACATCACATTTGCACTAGCCTGTTTCTTCAAAGCTAAAATGCTGAGTTTGCAGTCTGTGAAGACCTGTCATGCCTGAGCATGCTGTAGTTTCCCTCAGAGGCCTGTGATTTGACAGCTCTGCTGAGGCTGCAGCACACACACACACACACAAACACTGTCCAGTTCTCTCAGTTTGTATATACGTGCTTCTGTTTTAAAGGTCAAAGACATTGCCCAAAGGAATCATTTGGTTAATACTGAAGTACTTCATCTTTGTACTCTTCTGTCTACAGGTCCAGCGAGCATTGCACTTCTCAGCCCTGGAACTCTGGAGTATTTACTTGAGAGTTTGGTAAGAATGTTGATTTCTTTTATTAAACATACTAACTGGGTAGTTCTTAAAGGGGTCACATAATGGAAAACGGGATTTTCTTTCACTTTTGAAGTGACAGTTCAAATTGCTACATAGATATACAGTGCTCTGACTTTCATAATACAAAGCATCCTCCCCTGTATACTTAGTATACTTATGGACATTAAAATGTAAAATAATATTTGGTTTTGCAAGAGCAATTGCATTAAAGCTGGCATTATAGCCATTAAAGTGGTCTGGTACTTCTTCTAGAGTTCTGAGGCCCATCCCACTGTTATGCTGTTTGCTCTCATCGCTTTAGAGAAGTTCTCTCAGACCAGTAAGTCTTAATGGTCTCAGTTCAAAATGTTCAATCAGGAGTTTCTCAGAAAGGTCCTTTTAATGAGAGCCTGTCTTTATCTTAGGTGAGAACAAGTTAACAGTGTCAGAATCTTGTATCAGTGACCGTCTGGCTGTTCTGGAGAGCTGGGCAGATAATCCAGACTACCTGAAGCGTCAAGTGGGCTTCTGTGCCCAGTGGAGTCTTGATAACCTCTGTGAGTATCTTTCACTGCATTGTTGCACGTTGTATTAATATTTAGCCCAACTGTTTGTATTTTGTGTCAAATATTAAGCTTGTATGTTGTGTCTCGCTGATAATTTTATCTTTGGTCACCCTTTGGCCTGTAGTCATTAAAGAGGGGCGCCAGTTTACCTATGAGAAGGTCAACTTGAGCAACATCAACGCCATGCTGAACAGTAATGATGTCAGTGAATATCTCAAGATCTCTCCTACTGGATTGGAGGTGAGAGGCATAGCATTATTGTAACTGGGTAAAATTCTGCAAAATATATTTAGATAATGTAAGACATGTTGAACAAAAGATATGTCAAAATGCGAATAAGGACATAAATGAAAACAAAATAAATGTAGACACAAGGCATGAGACACTTCAGATTCTGTGGAAATCTACAGTATTCTGTGAAGGCTTACTGATAAGGAACAGTTTCACTTCCTTTTAAGCCACTCTATAAACAAAACATAATTTCTTCTGTGAATGGTTCACATGCAGCTCAAATCATTCTAAGCATGCCTTAACATTTTTATCTATTGTGGAAGAATAGCTGACTGTAATGATCGCGAACACATTTTGTGATTAGTGTATCTCTCAATCTTACAAAGTGATGTCTAACGTGATCAGTCTTTTTCTTAATAGGCACGGTGTGATGCATCATCATTTGAAAGCGTCCGCTGTACGTTCTGTGTGGATTCGGGGGTTTGGTACTATGAAGTCACTGTCATCACTTCTGGCGTCATGCAAATTGGCTGGGCGACCAAGGACAGCAAGTTTCTCAACCATGTGTGTTTCTGGTTGTGTTTAGATAATTATGTTTTCTTTTATTTTAGTTGTATTTTTTTATTTTTGCATGAAATTGACAGTGTTTATATTTAAGCAACTTGAATTTCAGTAGTGAGAACATGTTTGTTTGTACAGGAGGGTTATGGGATTGGAGATGATGAGTACTCATGTGCGTATGATGGCTGCAGGCAGCTGATCTGGTACAACGCTCGCAGTAAACCTCACTCCCACCCCTGCTGGAAAGAAGGTTTGTGCAGAGCATCCTGTTCAGCACCCAAGTTCTTTAATGATTTGATAAATTTCTATTTAGTGTATTTCTAATTATTTTCGGGAAACCTTTAGCAATGATTTCTAGTAAGTGCTCACTGGGCTTTCTAGGTGATGCCATAGGCTTCCTGCTGGACCTCAGTAAGAAGCAAATGATTTTCTATCTAAACGGACACCAGCTGCCTCCTGAGAAGCAGGTGTTCTCCTCTGCCACGTAAGCAAGTCTCACTTCCTCCACTGTAAAACAAAGGCAAAAAAAAAAGTTTATGGAGCTTTTTGAAACTTGCTGTACCTTGTCTTAGGTCTGGCTTCTTCGCTGCAGCCAGTTTTATGTCCTACCAACAGTGTGAGTTCAACTTTGGAGCCAAGCCCTTTCGCCATCCCCCCTCCATCAAATTCAACACATTTAATGAGTTTGCATCACTCGCATCAGACGAGAAAATCATTTTGCCCAGGTTTGTGCCCTTTATTAGATTTCTGTACACAAGTATCAATGACTATTATGTGGATGTGAGTAATGCATTAGTTATCTCATACCATTCATGTGTGTAAAATTGTTCTTTCTCTGTCTATTTCAGACACAGGCGCCTGGCTTTGCTCAAGCAGGTTAGCATCAGAGATAACTGCTGCACCCTCTGTTGTGACCAGATGGCAGACACTGAACTGAGACCCTGTTTGCACAGGTACAAAGTTCAACATAGAGAGTCAGTGTTTACAACACTAGGTTTATGGGTAAAGGGATGTGATGGAGGCCAATCATTGTTCATTAGCTGTGACATAAGAAGCCTACAAAGTGCAGAAGTAAAAATCTCATTCGTTTTCTTTAGGAGAATTGATTTCGGTTCATGGCTTACTGTATGAATCTTTAACAAAGACTTTTTAAATCCCTGTTGAAAAAATGAAAGTGAAAAATCTAAAAAAAAGAAAAGAAGTGAGCATGTGCAGTAAAATAATGGTCCTGTGCGTCCCTAATAATATATCCCTCCATGGGGCATTTAAAATTGTTGTTAATTACAGTTACATCATCTTTTTGTGCTGAACAATTTAATCATCTTCTGCTTCTCTGTCATGTCTTCAGTGGGATTTGCATGGAGTGTGCCTTACAGCTGGAAACGTGCCCACTGTGTCGCCAAGACATCCAGACACGAGTCAGACTCATTTCCCATGTGTCCTGACATCAGCCCACCAACCCTAGATGTGGACTATCCCCTTCAAGCTTCCATCCTGTCCAGTCCCCTCTGTCTGAGAGATCAACCTGACAATTCAAATCATGATGCTGTCTCAGGATTGGACGCGGCAGCGTGGACCTCTGACGGATGGAGTAGACCCTCCTTACAACTGGAGGGAAGAAGAGAGAGAGAAAGAGAGAGAGTAAACTACACTGTTGCACTCCAAGGATGCCCCACTCTGAGGGCTATTGAAGATACCAGGAGGTTTAACGGATTCTGGGAATTTTTCATCTGCATTTCCAGAAGCAGATAAAATATGGAACAAATGCATCTATTACATACTGATCTGTCTTTGAGTCTCTCCCCTCAAGCTCTGGTCTGCTGTGTGTCTCTGTTCAGATGTGTTAAATATATATGTGACTTCTCTCATTTTTTTTATATTCCAAGTTAAAGTCTCAACAGGAAACGGCAGCAGTGTCTTAACCACTTTGTTTCCTCTAAATGTTCATGCCTGCCACAGAAAACCCATTAATCTGCTCCCTCAGACTGATTGTACTTGAATCTGTTCTGGGTTGATTGCCCCACATTCTAAATATGATTGCAAGACGTCTTGATGAATCAAGACACTGTGATTTTTTTTTTTTTTTAAACAGTATTTTTTATTGATGTATGATGCAAGGTCCATTTAGAAATAAATGAAGCCAAATTAAGTTAGATGAACTGACAAAACTGAGTGAGAATTGATTCTGTCAGAGCAGAAGGCATCCCTCAAATGAAGTTTTGGGGAAATGTCATGTGTTTTCTGCCATGGTTAATGCACATATCAGTGTCCTTATGCTGCTGATGCTAAATGTGAACTTTCTGAAGCAGTTACAGAGACTAAAATCTCCAACGCTCCCAAAGATAAGAGAGTATGATTGAATTAAGGAACTTTCATTTTCTGAATTGTGATGTTTGTAATAAATGTCTGTTTTATGTGTTGCACAGGCTTTGTTATCTTTAACATTATTTATTGCTTTCAGCTGCGATTTACATGAATTCTAAAATCCAAAGAGCTAAATGGAAACTTTTGTGATCTGTTTGAAACTGCGTTTTGGACTGAACAATGCCGCATGGCCCATAGCATGCTCACATAACAACTTGAGAGTACCGTCTTCACAACTCATAACCTCAAGACGGTATAAATAAGGTATTGGAGACTTCTTTTTATATATCCTTGTGAGACTTTAAAGCCACAACTGTGACATACAGTTGCAGTTACAGAATATAAAGCTACAGTGTCATAGCCTAGATCTTGTAAGTGAAGCTTAATATATCACAACTGTGACCTTTTGCTTCACGAAAAGCCACCCCCCACTACACTATAGTCATATTTAGTTACATATATTTAGTTATACAAAATAAAAGCTTTAGTAGTTTATAATGTGTATACACTGTATAGTTATTACATAGGCTATACAGTTTTATATATATTTATATATATATATATATATGTTCATAGTATGTACTATATGTGTGTGTATTTCTATAATAAATATACACGGTACACATACTATGTAAGCAAAAACCTTTATTTTTGATGCGATTAAACATTTGGCAGCGTTAATATATAGGTGACTCAAATATTTTATGGAGATATATTTGATGTGTTGGTTTTGAAGGACTGAGGCTGGTTGGTGACGTCATTGGTGTCGTCGTTTATCTTCCTGTCCGCTACGAGGCGCCACACGCTTCCTCAAACATTACACTTGTTCTTCGAAAGGAAGTCAGATCGAGTGTGTTGCAGGTCTTTTGCAGGAATCATTGAGCAGTAACTCGAATTAATCGCTGTTATTCATATTTTTTAAAATCTAAAAATAGTCTTAGTATGTACTGACCTAGCCAGAGATGAAATAACACATCAGCAGATTCATCACGATTCATAGAGCAGCAGGACTACAGCCGAATATTACGCAGGTAAGATTTAGTGATTTCATAACAATAATTTGGCAAATATTAAACGTTTTTTAACAATAAGCCATAGGTTTTGTTATTTTTAAAAAAATAAAGGTTGAGTACAGGTAGGATTTCTGGGCAACCAAAACTCTGTTGCTTTGTGTTCTGCGATATTATACATTTAACATATTTAAGATAATGTTTGTTACGCCCTTTATTTAGAAGAACTAATATGTCGTCGTGGTCGAAGAAAGCTGGGGGCAGACGACCACCACCAAAACACAGTGGAGGAAGGTATGTGAGACATCTGTATAGTGGCTGCTGTAAGCTACTGTATGAATATGTTCAGAATCAATATGACGCTTTCAAGCTAGGCAACTCACTAGATTTAAACACACAGCCTACGTTTTATATTTGTGGTGTTGTGTTTATCGTAATCATGTTGATTTGCTTCATGCAGTGTCTCAAAACCTCCCAGACCTTTTCGAAGAACACCATATCCAGTGAGGGAGGACAGAAAAGATGATCATCCAGAATCTGAGAGGCATGTTGAATACGACAGAAAACTATTGTTTTTGTGGTTGACAAAGTGCAATGTTACTGATCTTTTCCAAGCTTTAAGTCTCTATTTTTCACATATCTGTTCTCTCTTTTAAAATCTAAACCCCTTTTCCCACCGATTTTCCTTTGAAGCTTTGAAAGCTTAGACGAAGGGATTGACTACTCTGGGACGACAGACTATGATCTTTCACCACATCAGTCAACTGGTATGGTTTTTCATGTAATAAACATGAACTGGCCACTTAGAGAAATCGTTTCAAAGCAGCTTTTTCATGAAAATGTATTTTTAACAGCCGTCTCTCCTGAAGAATATGAGGCAACAGTTCAACGCAATGCCATATACGAGAGGTTCTTCCAGCAGCTGCATGGAGATGCTTCTAGACAGCCTGCAGACTGTGTTGTCCTCTCCGTGAACAACCAGAATGTGTGAGTATACTCTGCAGGTAGCAGTATAATTCTGTTGCAGTAAATGTTTATATTGTGCTTTCTGTTTTAAACTTTCTTTTTTTTCAGGGTTTGCACTTGGACATGTTTACCTACATTTTGTGCTATGCTGTTAGTTTTCTGAACATTTCTCATATTGTTAAATGTTAGGCTGATGGGATTCATCAGGGTTGAGATCTGGCATCTTTATTTATCCAGAATCATCCAAAATCTGTATATTTCATTATTATAAATCATCCAAAATCTTCAAAAGGAATTAAATGTACCTTCAAGTAAAATAATAACCATAACAACAAACATCCAGTAATCTAAATATTCACTACTGTTTACTATGCTTTTATACTTTACATTTCTTATTTTTTGTTATCAATTTAAATTACCTTGTATTACTATTTTACTCTTTATTGATCTAATGTTTAAAATTCAGATTATAAAAATTTAATGAAAATGTTTAATTTTAAACATTTTTATTAAATTATTTATAATCTAAATGTTCTATTCCGAATATCTTAAAAAAAAAAAAAAAAAAAAAAGACAGAGCGATGATAATAAAAAGACCTTTAAAATTTTCCACTAAATGTTGAATACACATTTTCAAAATAGTTAGGTCTCAAGTGTAAAAGAGTGTTTTGATTTATTTGCATTCTGTACATTTTCACCCTCCTACAAAAACATTCACCGAATATTTCAATATGTCCAGAAATTATTGTATTTAAAAAAAACCTTTTTAATTACATATTAATTACATTCCTTGTTCATTTAGCCACTTTAAGAAGTGGTGATTTTCAACAATCTTTTTTTTCAGTAATCTAAGCCATATTTCTAAATGAAACAAAAACAATCCAGAAAAACACAAACAATGCTATTATCAAAAAGTGAATGCAAGTTTTTAATATTCTTTGATGGGAGACATATACTATATATATATTTGATTTATTTTTTATTAATACACAATGAATATGACACAAACAAAACAGAAAATTCATCCATCAATCCATTTAATAGATCTTGGCCTAAATGTGTTTGATAGAAGTTTCACATTTTATTAAGGTATATAATAATAATATATATGTATATATGT
>JAUMHE010000071.1:12895275-12911786 GCA_032359235.1 Enteromius mattozi | reverse complement strand
TATATATATATTTTAAATAATATCTGTACACTATTACATTTGTGTAAAGTTATGTTATTAATTTTAAACTGTAATTTTTTGCATCATGTTTAAGCTTAATATCACTTATGTCCTTCAAATTCTGATGACCCACACACACAAGCATTTATTTGGCTATAACAAATGAAACAACAATTTTCTAATATGTAATACACATTTAAAATGCTATTTATGTTGGTTTATTGATATGTGTGGCACATTAAAACTTTACCCTTTTAATTACTGCCTATATAAACGCGGCCACAACCAAGACCCTCACCTACATGCCCTGAAGCATGGTGCTCAATAACCAGATCTCTTCTTCTTCTTTCAAAGGGATTACCCCAAATCGATAGGCCAGTGTTTGCAGGAACGTGGCCTCTCGGTGGAAATGCTTTACCTGCAGGTGGAATCAGGCCTGACGCGGGCCCTCCAAGATGTCCGCTCCGACGGTTCCCCCTTATGTATTCTCGTCGAGCAGACTAATGTAACACTCTCTTCGTGCACAGTAATCATATTTTCAGAGTCCCTCAAAAGTAAGTTCCGACTCCCACAATTTATCTCCCAATAAAACCAGTTTAAATTTACTTCAAACAACAGTGAAATGACCTTTAACAACCTTGACTTGGTGGTGGGCATTTTTACACTCTTTGCCATATAACGAACAACAAAACATTAGCCTGTATTCTGTCTAATATTATTGCACTAAAAGACATGCATTTATCGATTCTGAAATGAACTTTAAAAACTTTCAGACAAGTATAAAAAATAGAATTCATTTATATTAACTCAAAAAATACAATTTATATCCCACTGTAGGACTTTTGCTATATCAGTTTATCAGTAAAATACTACACTGGCCTAGACAGCAAGCATACAACCTTTATGTTTGTGTAGAAACATTCACAAAATGGTTATGAAATGCTTTTTGTGCTATTTCTGTACTAACATTTACATAACAGGAGAGAAAAAAGCTTTTTTACGGCTTTTGTGGACACATTTCACAAATCTCAAAATTGATATACCAAATTAAACCGTACAATAGCTTGTAATTTTAGAACAATTACCCCCCACCCCCCCCACCCATGAAAAGAATACTTTCTTTACATAGAAATGACATTATTATAATAGATTTGGGTACAAATGTTTATCTACATATTTAAAGCAAAAATGTATCAAATGTAGCGCTTGACACAAAATCCTAACCCCCTCCCCCAAAAACAAAAACAAACAAGGGGGTTTGACCCTCAGCATAACATTAAAATAAATGACAGGCCCTCAAACAACAGACATGCTTTCATTTATTTATTTTTGATTCATTTAATTAATGCCCACCACTTAAAGGAATAATTCACCCAAAAATAAACATTTTGTCATCATTTACTCACCCAGGCTGTTTTGGGCCACCTTTGACTTCCATAGTGTTTTTTTCCTACTTTGGAAGTCAATGGTGACCCAAAACATACTTAAAGATGAATTTTAATTTTTTGGGTGAACTATTTCTTTAATTAAAACATTGTCAGTATTAAAATAGTTTAGTGTTTAATATAATTACTCAAGCTTTTATTCCTATAAAACATCGCCTTGCTGGCAAGTTTTCTGCTGGAATACACTTTTTGCATGTTTTATAACACAAAGCATCAAACTTTGTTAAACACAGAAAAACTGAACACACACTAAATGACTGAGGACACACTACATTCACGTCTAAAAACAAACAATCAAACAACAACAAAACAAACTTAAACATGAACAGTTAAATGGACTGTTACATTTTCTGAATGTAGGAATTTGCTATTAGGCAATGTCTTACTTCAAAACTGAATTTGTAAAAAAAAAAAAAGCATACGAGTTATCTCATGCACAATGCCTTCCTCATACTAAAAACCTTCTTAATTTAAGCAATCTTCTATTAACTTCTACTCTGCTAAATGTCCCTTCTCTCAACATTCAAGTGGGCTCATGAATGTGTCCTTTGAGTGCATACTGAATTTTAATGTGGTAATTGGGTTAAGCAGTGGTTGCCAGACTGCAGCGTGTTGCTGATGAGGTAGAACTCTTGTGCGCACTGCTTAGACTGCAGCAGCTCACACTGAGCACCATATGTAAGCCCCTTCCCTCCTCTGGCTGACCCTTCCTCTGCCTCTCCACAGTTCATCGAAATATGCCCAAAGAACAGGCCATGGAGTTTGTGTTGGTGGAGTTCAGGCGCTTGAGCGGTTCGCGGCGGGTGTTGGACCCCACGGAGGCTGCGGCACGGGCGGCTGAGCTGACGGAGGACTACCTGGAGCGCAGCAAGCTGGAGCGCCACACTGTTCCCTCTGCCACCCGCCACCTGCTCTTTCTCCTGGTCGAAGGTTTGCACCTGTACCCAGAGGAGCTCAACACACTGACAGAGTATCTTCAGAACCGCCAAGACCATCTGCAAGGTGAACATGCTTCCAATTGCCTGGCCTAGTTACATTCACATTGCCTTGTCTTTATAAGCTTGTCTTAATTCTTAATTCATTTCAATATGTGATATAATTAAATGGCCTCAGGTTAGATGCAGTTATGATTGATAAAATGCAGTCGGTGAACATTGTACATCTTATTTTATTTATCAATTTATTCTGTTAATTATACATATAATTTTATATTGAATTATTTAAATGATTAAACGAGTATGTGTGTAATAATAATAATAATAATAATAATAAAATATATATATATATATATATTATTAGAATGTTTGTTTTTTTGTTTTTGCTTTTTTAATATATATTGTATTTATAAATAATAAATGTATTGAATTAAAATGTAACTTGATAAAGATTTTATAATATATTTCTAAACATGATAACATTATCTTTTTTATACCACTCTGTTCCTTTCCTCTCCAGTAACTTCTGTAGAGGTGGGCAGTGATGTTGCTCCTGTAATAAACAGCCTGCCTCCAGGGTTAGGAAAACCCCCACCACTTCTGCCTGCTGGATCTGGACCACCACCAAGAGAGCAGACAAACCCACCCTCAGGGTCTGGAGATACACCCCCAGGACATCATAGGGGATTGCAAGGTTTGTTTTTGAGGCACAGGATAAAATACAATTCATATGCGTATACCCGTTCTAACAATTTTTTTTACTAGCAAAAATGTTTGATACAATCATTTTCTTAACCTGTTCATGATGCTCATTAATTAAATTTAAATGCAGTATTCCCTGTGTTTCCAGGCTCGTATCCCAAGACAAAACCACCTCCTTTGCTTTCAATGCAAAATCTAAAGCCACCTTCCCACAGAACAGCTGCCCCCCATAGTCTATTACCCTCTCGGGCCTCTACAGTCTCACACGGTTCTTCATTTAGTCCCCCATCTAGAGGGCCAGCAGCCTCTCATAGTCTTGACAAGCCACAACCTCTTCTAGGCCCAACACCTACACATGGGCTATCCTCCACCCGTGCCCCTCTGCTTGATCGAGCCCCTCTTCTTGACCGTGCCCCTCTGCTTGAAACACCTCTTGGGTTCCCGTCCTCTAGAGGACTTTTGCAGCATCCGGGGTCTCATCCATTACGAGGGCCACCATTGATGTGTGGACCACCTCCACAAAATGGACCCCGGGGTCCTAGAGCACCACCACCTTCACTTAGGAGCCTTCATATGGGAGCCCCAACAGGTCAGCATCTTCTTATGAAGTTCTTGTTATGAGGACTATTTAGAAAACCATTCGTATGGAAGGATGTGTCACTAAATGTTTTGGTTCCTCTTGTTAACCTTTATTTCTTTTTTGTTTTTGTCAATGTTCAGGTCCTCGCCCACCACGACGCCTGCTCCCTTGATTCTCTCAGGACAGCTGATTAAAGGCCAGAATTGCCACATGGGACAGTTAACATTTTTGACTTAAGCAGTTTTATGTTTTATATTTTATAGGAAATTGACTTCTGTGTTTTCATTAAGGATCCTGAGATGTTTAAAGATGTACTGGTATGAAAAAAGCCTCTGTTGTGTTTTCTTTATTTCCACAGGTGTAAGCTCATTTTTAGAATAAATGTAGCAATTTTCAGTGGCATAAATTTGTGAGAGATGTCTTTTAAATATCGCTTTTCTCCATACAGTTTTTGGTTAGAGGCAATAATATGAGACTCCTCAGAATTTTGGTAGATTGTAGAAGGTTCTTGAAGTAGCCACAGATTTTTCTTTTTTTGTATTTTCTTTTATTGGGGAAGATAAATAAAGTGCATAATGTTTTGAAATGCAATTTACTTATTCTTAAAAAAAAAAATGTTTCTGAATGCAAATGTGCTGCAAATTCAAATTGGATAGTGTCATCTGACAACAAGTTTCAGGTCATGCCACAAATTTTTGATTGGATTCAAGTGTTTTTTTCTCTCTTTGGAACCTTGTACTGGAACAAAGGGGTCGCTGCTCTGAACGAGTCTTTGGCTGACTGATACTGGCACCCTTTGTGGATTTTGGCTCCATCTGTGTCACCCTTGATGGCAACAAGCTTTTTTGTTTCTCTTTGCCAGAAAAGGAACACCAGAACAAGATGCTGCCACCACCACGTTTGACAATAGGGTTAAGGGTTTCATAGATCATTAGGTTGATTAGTACAGAACATAAATTCTACATTTTAAATTGTAATTTAGTGATAATCTTCGCCACCAGTGAGCTTTTAATAACTGTGACTGGATGGATGAGGTAGTGAGCTAAACTCCAGAAACAAATCATTCGGACAAATTTTGTGAACTGGATCAATTGATTCATTGCTTTAGTGCAGAAGTCATACGGACATTTAATTTTTTTTCTTCACTGCAAAGTTTGAATAGCCAAGATGTTATACAAAAATTAACTTTTTGAGTGCACTGAAGAAAGTGAGGGTGAGCATATAAGAAAAAGGTATTAGGTGAATTATTCCTTTGACATAAACCAGACAGATAAAGGTGTGTGACTTAAGTACAGTATTAAACCAATCAGATGTTTTCTTCAATATTATAGTGAGGTTGAGAAAATTCATCACAATTCTTAGGAGTTTCTTCGTATGAGTGATTTAACTAAGGGCAAAAAGCAAGCTAAAACACGCACATCAATCTCAAATGCTTACAAGTGCTTTACTAAAAAGTAAGTAGAAACATCTTGTAAAATAAAGTCGGCAACACCAAAGCTCCAAAAAAAAAAAAACATTAAGTAGGGCACATGTAACTGATTATCTGTGTTGTAACATTTGGTGGATGGGAATGACCAACATCACAAATTTAATGTTACAGGAGACAATCTGGTTTGGAAAAATAAGTCATTTTATAAATCCAAACAGAGCCAATTTCTGTCACATAATAAGGGGGAGAAAAGCATCCCTTGGTAAATCAGTTGTGAGGTGAAAATTTGACGTGTGACATTAGTCGAAATTAAGATTTTGACATTTTACATGATAATTACAATTTTTCGTTACAATTTCTACCTTAATTTTTTTTTTTATTGTTGTTATTATTATAATTATTATTACCACCCAATAATTCTAAATTACCAAAGCATTTTCTTATGGAGCAGAAATCGACTCGCGTATGAATAGAAAGGAAAAAAATACTATTAATTACTATTATTATTATTATTATTTGTATGGAAATATTTTAGAAGAACGTGTTTTAAAAACAGTACGTTGCTATGTACAAAAAAAGGGTAAATTCTAACGTTTGAAAATGTATAAAGTTAGAAAGTCTGAATCACCATTTACATCGTTAAATAGAAAAAATACAAGAGTAGATCTTGGTAATGTTACAATATAATATAAATGTTTAACATTTTGTGTTTTTGCAATATGTTCGACTGTTTAATTACTACAAAGGCAAAAATTAAACCGTAGTAATCTACGAGACATTAATTTTGAGTGAGCTAATTTCAACCACTAGATGGCGCTGTAGACCTACAGAACTTACGTTCAACATAGCACTTCAATGTTTAATTCGTGGTCCTTCTGCTAATCAAACCTCAAAACATCCATTGCTTTTCTATTACAGACATTTTCTTCTCAGATTAGATTTGGTTATATTTTATTTGAGTGTTTCATTTGAAAAGAGGAAACACTGAAATGCAGCATTTAATACGATTTAAATACAGAATGAACCCTAAATTGTTTTCGTTCTCTGGAACACATTGCTAGCGTGAATGTATTTCCCCTCAATAACAGTAAATATCATTTTCTCACGCAAAATAAACCATTGGGAGATAAATCGAAGCCTTGCAGAGTGTAGCTACAGTTCCTTGTGCAATTTCATAATAATGGGAATCTGTATTTGTGAAGTGTTAGATTGCGCGCATCCTCCAATTTGGTAGAGATAATATTGCTTTCAGACGAAATAATGTTTGTGTTTGAGGACAAATATAGGTAAATGTAAATTACAAACCAAATATGGAAACAAGACTAGATATTTTAAAGGCATAAATCAGGGTAGAACAGTAAACGCTGCTCATGTGAGATTTATTTATATTTTTTCATTTCAATTGAAATGTTTTAAATTGTATGTTTTAATATCACTCAACGTTTTACTGTCACTTTTCAAAGCAACGCTCACAAAAATATATGGACTGACTCTTGTCCTAAGAAGTCTTGCTTAGATTTCACATGCTTCTAGGCCTTATGTGAGAACAAAACTAGTTGTGGATGAATCTGCACAGTCATATGCGTATACAGTATACACTGCGTGTAAATCCTAATGGCAAAGTCTTTAGTAGGGCATGTTTTACAGCTGTTTGTCTCTCCACTCTGATCACAGACACTCGACCGCAGCTGTGAAGTATCCATCACGTCTCAAAGTAATGGAGGCCCGGTTCTGCTTCATTTCACCAGCTGGGAGGTGTTGATTGGGCCTTTTTTGGGTAAGTGAGCAAAAAACGGCTCCACTAAAGCTGATAAATGCAATAGGAGACGGAAGGATTACCAGTCAAACGGAGTGAAACCAGCTTTCGCTGTTAAGGAAGCAAAGGCATGCCTCATTTGTGTCCCACGACGTGCGATTTAGTTACTGTTACAATTCTGCAATCACACAGAATCACTTTTTTCCCCACAGAGACACACACTTGCCATTCCGGCACAACTGGATATCAATCAAAATGTATCACTATGAATATTCTTGGCATTATTGTGTTAGAATTCACAGATACCCAGGTCGTCTCTAAACGCGATATGCTTCTTTGTTAGGACAGCACCACACTGAGCTCCTGTATGCTGCTGTGAGTGAGATCTTCATTAGAAACCTTGAGCCCTTCACCAGGATCTGTGCCAGGTACTCGGTCTAACAGCCAAACATGTTGATAATTAAACCCCTGTAATCGAGAGGTGTTATCACAACAATTAACAGGAAAAATGTGAGGGTATGAGCGAGAGTCTCAGAACGTGTGGCTTTGTACGCAGTTCCTCCCTCTTTTTTTTTTTTTTTTTTACCTTTACTCTGATCCTTTGGCTATTTGTTTAAGTGCCGAATTATCTGTGCGTTTTTGTTTTGAGTGTACATTTTGCACAGTATTCCTCCATCAAACCATCTTGGGAGGGATATGATGTGGGGGGAGAGCGTACAAAAACATAATTTCTCTTCCCGTCTTTTTTCCTGAAAGCACATTTGTCTCTCTCCTACTTTCCCTAATTCTCCAGACGTGTTCCGACCGTTCTCTTTTTTCCCCCTCTCCCTCCCCAAAGTTGGCTTCCTCTGCCCTCGTTCCTAGGCATCAGCTGAAGACCCAGCAAGGCCCCCATACACAATGAGCTTTAATTGGGTTAAGTTTGTCCGCCACAGATAACATTTCTCTTTCTGTGGAGAATAAAACAAATTGCTGGCACTAATGGCACTGTTTAATGTAGCTCTTTTTATTATGGATGGAGGAAATTAGGAGGAGACTCCCAACAGAGAGCTGATGTCGTGGGAGTGAGTGCATTGTTGCAGCTCATCAGAAAAGCGTTTTTGCTGGAGCGCCGGCCTCCTCGCCGCCGTTGCTCATCTCTCTCTCTCGCTAAGCCCTTTCATGTGCCCTTTTGAAAACACGGCCGTGTACCTAAGAATTGGAGCGTTAAAGCGTGTAGCCTGTGCGATCTGACGTGATCGGGCCCCGCGTTTGGTGCCATGTGTTCCGAACCTGTTCTCCGTCCGCTGTTTTTTATGCTTTAATGCCCTAAGTCCATAAAGCTGGTGTTTCTTTGTGTAAGTCTGGGGCAAGAGCCAGGGAAACGGGGGCTGGAGGGGGGCTTGTTATTGAGGTTTTGGCACAAGACACGGTAAGCCTAAAAGCCTGAAATTTGTTCTGCATTGCTTTCGTTTCTGAAGAGGGTCCCCCTTTTTCCAAGTCAGACGTCTCACTGCAGCAAGCTAATGGGATGCGAGGACAGATGCACACCCTGGCATTTAACACGCCAACACCTGAGAGTGTTTGGAAGACAATCAGCAGTAAAAATGTAATGTTCAATCTGGATTTTTATGGTGGCTAATCAGGACTGATGAAGTAGAGGGTACATTAAAGTGCAGCCGAGCGGTCAGCCCCAATCTGCGTTCCTGCTCTCCACCTCTCCCTCGTGTGCCCATGTGCACTCGGCATCAGCATGGCTGTCTGGGTCCGGGGTCACTGTAACAAACAAAACGTGCTGTTTCAAGCGCCGCGCTGTCCTTATATGGACAATTAGTGCTGTACGGCGGCATATTTTAGCAATCCTATATTTTGCTGATGTACACGTTGAGACAATTAAAAGCTTCTGGCAATGCTTTCCTGACATTTTTTTGCTTTCGTAATAGATTCTATCAGGTCAGGTCATCGCAGCTCGGTCCCGAAAGTAAAACCTGAATCGAAGGAAGCTAATAAAATGACTCATTTTTTTGGCTCTGCCTCAGATCCATTAGCTGGAAATGCATTTGTGTTTTAAACCTCCTCGTACGGATTGACAGAAGTGACACCGTGACGTGCGCCTCTCCTGTACTTTGTTAACGAGACAAAAGAGTGTTGGCTTTGCAGTATTTAAATCAGTTATGTCTAATTATTTCATACAAAAATAGCCTATCTAGGGCAAAGCCAATGAGATGTAACATTGTCTGTGGAGGGGGGACCTGGAGGAGTTGGCGTGAGTTCAGCTGAACAGAACAGAACAGAGAGAATACGCTGTAGGCAACATAAATATAACATGAACTCTCCAGGCTTGTGACAGTACAATGGGGGAGTGTTTAAGGGTGCTTTCTGGGTCCGCACTGTCCAATGGATGATAGTCGCATAAGAATAGCAGCATACCTAGGTACATTGAGAGAGGAGACGGATGAGAGAAAGGACAAAACGCTCTTGAGTTATTGCTAAATTTTGAATAATCGTTGCATGAATAATGTAAGGGCATCAATCTACCACCGTCCCTGCTGCGTGAAGGAAAATACTAGCCAATGCTGAGGCCATTTGAATTCAGTTATCAGTCAAATGAAGTGTTGCAAGTGCCTCCGTCCTTATAATGTCCAATGAGAGATTTTTTTCCTCTTCTAAACGTTCAATATTTTTCAAATCGCATGCAGTCATCCAAGCTCAAAAAATGATTTGCCACTCATTAAAATCATCCTAAAATAGCAACGGCGTCTATTCCAAACAGGACCACCGCATTTGCAGTTCACACCTCTTTTTCTCCAGCGTCTTAATTAATTTCATCCACATGTCTTGTAAGTCTTATTCTGAACTGTTCATTGTGGCCCAAGAAAAATGCAAATCCGTAAAAAGATGACAGAGGGTGTAATCGCGTGCTATGTGATTTCACAATGCCACTCTTTCAAACCATTCATGTCTCGGCTGTCCTTGACCCTTAAGGAGCTTGTAATGTGGGCTATTTTCCTTCTTTGAATTTATCCGAGAAAAAGGGACCACTGCGGTGAGCTTTCGCCCCTTCGTGCCAGCGGCCCCTCTCTCTGGGACACCAGAAGCACATTTAAAAGCGGTCTCCAGGCGTGCGCTCAGACGAGACAAGAGGGGCCCCGGTCCTCAGCGGGGGGTCAATTTTAAAGGCCGCTCCGTGGCTCCGCGGGGTGCTCGGCTCAATCTGCAGGACGTCCCGCTGACCGAGACAGGGTGCCCACCATGTTATCCATGACAACGGCCGAGCAGCTCCGGCGCGCCGCGTGTGATTTTGACCATTTCTTAGGTTGATTTTTGCACAAATGATCCTCTTTCTGCGACTGCGCTTCGGCAACACACGCAGACAGCCAGACAGATGCTGTGGGGACTAAAAATACTGTTGAAAAGGCCTAATCCTGCCAAAAAGAACGCAACAAGGATCCTATGAAAAGGGGTTAAAAGTTAATTAAAACATATCCCATAATACCATTGAAAATAAAACAACACATCTGATAATATCAAACATTATTTGCGTAGACAGATCTTATTTTCTTTCAAAAATAAAAAGCATGCACTTGCTGTTACTTAAAAAAAGAAAGAAAGAAAAAAGAAATTACAAATCTGATCTGTTTACTCACCCTGTTGTTGTTTCAAACCTATAAAACTTTCTTATTCTCAGTCACTATTTCACCTTCATTCTATGGGGGAAAAAAGAGGCAACGAAAGTAAATGGTGACTGAGGCTGTCAGACCTTAACATACAAGCCTACCAAAGTCAAAAAGGTTTGGAACAACGTGAGGATGAGTAAATGATGACACTGTTTTTTAATTTTTGGCTGGACTATCCCTTTAAATCCTAAATATTATCCGTCTAAACGCAGATAAACGTGTTGCAAAGGCGACGTAGAAATGCTAAATGTTGAAAACAAACCCCCCAAATTGCAAAAATGTCATCGTATCCAATCGTCAGTTAAACGCTGGAGTGAACCCGAGACGATGGCACCAGTACAAGGAGCGCAAAAAGCGAATCCAGTCCGTCTTTTTTCTTGCACGCTGCAGAGTTTCCTCGAAGCTCCGTGTTTTGGCCCCGATCCGTGCTCCAAGTTAAGCTGTAGTTTCCATGGCTGACCATGGTTTGGTGCTGTTGGCTCTCTCTGTCTGCTCAACCCAGGCTGTGCGGAGCTCCCTGCGGGATCAGAGCGCTCCCCCGCCGGGACCCTACTCTCACATCCTCCTGCTGGGACACGGCTACATTTCCAGCCAAGCCTGGCTTTATTATGTGTGTCTGCGCTGCAGCCCCGCCAGCAGTCGGATCGGGAGGCGGAGGGAAGACCAGAGTCAGGACAAAGAAAAAGGGAGAGAGAGGCTAGCGACTAGAAATATTTACGGCTTTTAGGACGATAAACAAGAAGAAGAAGAAAAATCCCCTCAGGTAAAAATGCTGCGTAAAATGCCATTGAGAGTGGCACCTTCGGAAAAATAACAGCGAAGGAGGGCGGTTCGGCGGGATCACAACGAAAAGAGACAGTTGCGACAACTGCGAAAAGGAGGAAAAACATTACGAATCAATTCCGAAACACCGTCGAAGTGGCTTTAGCACATTATCGGCAAGTATTGGCACCTCTCGCCACTGATCAGGTGTAATTTGGGCACGCTCCGCTTCTTCAAACTCTGAGCGCGCGTGCCCGCTCCGCCGTCAGCGTCTGCCGTTACGGAGGAACAAAAGAGCGTTCGCTTCTCGAGCACGGGAAAAGCCGCAAGTTATTTGTTAAATCTACAGGTTGGAGAAGTTCAATCATTGGAATATCAGTTTCCATTACCGTACTCTCTCTTCCTTTGAACGCTTCTGGACTAGCGAGACCGAAGTTGCCGCATTGCAACAGGCAAAGTGAAGAAATCTCCCAAGTATCAGCGCGTGACCTGTCAATATTTCTCGGAGAGGACAAGATACCTGTTAAAGAAAGTAAAATATTGTTGTTAACACGGAGATGTCTAGACGCAAGCAGGCCAAACCGCGCTCCGTTAAAGGTAAGCGTTTTATGTTGGTATACGAGAGGGAACAACTCACATGACCAATGAGATTTCATGGGTAAAAGTGGCGGGGATTGTGAAATTCATCGATTTAATGTGTTTGCTTTCAATAGTGGCATTATGTTCAGAGACTTTAAGGAGGATTTTTGACATCGAAAGATAATTAAGAAATGAAACTCTTTCATTTTGATGCCAGGTGCCACCAGATCTTGTGGTTGGCAGCACAAGTTATCTCTAATAGGGAAGGTGCTGTACCTGAACGACTAGAAATGATGCTTCAGTGTATTTTAGTTTATTTTTTATTATTTATTATTAGTATTTAAATTTTATTATATTTATTTTTGTAATGAAACAACATCACTTTATGCTCATACGTATTGTAATTTGTTTTGTTAAATTATTTAATTTAGTCTTTTTAAACATGTATTTGTTTTTTTAATGCAAAAATTATATATATATACACACACACATTAGTAATAATACTGCTACTGCTTATAAAATAGACCTTTAAATAAGTCTATTCCTATTTTGTCCTCTTCGTGGAAATCCTAAATATTCGGAGATGTTTTTAAACTCGATTCAGAAACCCTCTCTCTCAGACCGTAGTAGTATTGTGAATGGAATTTGATTCTCTATAGATCTCAGGTTGGTGTTTTTTTTCCCCCCTCTTTGCTGCTTATTGTCTCAAATTTATTCCCGGTTGTGACTTTGACATGGCAGAATCAGTCACACACAGTCTCATCTCATTCGCGCCCCTCCTACAAGACTCAACACTCACAGGCAGGTGAATTTAGGAGCAATAAGGCCTGCTGCTATTTGTCTTGTCCATCAGCAATGTGCGGCAGATATTGTGCTGCCGGTCGAGATATCACTTGGCACCCTCACCCCAAAAGAAACCAGATGGGCTTTTGGGTGGCCATGTGGCCCATATTAGTACCCCCTCCCCCAAATAATAACCAGTTTTTTGTTTTAATTAACGGCCGCAATCTGCAGAGGTTCATCAAGAGAGAAAAAAAATGGTTGCAAGTTTACATAGAGTGTAAGTGGATAATATTCATGGCAGAAATACTCTAAATACAACGTGTTAAGAATCGGTTATTGTCATAGATATTTAACATTGACAGAGCCTGCTGAGTGCAGATCAATCCTAAACAATGTTGTTGAGTTGTTTAGGAGAGAGAGAGAGCAGTCTTTTTGACCTGTAATCAATAACATAATTAATTTTTTTTTTGTCCAGCTTTTATTTTTCACATGCATGAAGTGATTGTGAAATATTATGCAAATAAATATGCACCCCCCCCCCCCCCAGGTCATAAACTAATGATGTTTTTAGTTTGTTCTCGTTTTTTTTCTTTTTCTTTTTTTCGAGGCAATTGCGAATCAAAGGTTTTGTTGTATTGCAATAAATACTATTGCAGTTTTCTATCGAGTATGCATTGGCCTGCTGCAGCACAGAGGTTTTGGGGGTAAACAGTGATTGTATTGACTCAGTGATGCACGTCAATCAGAGGCCAATTAAATATGTAAGCAAGGCTCGCTCTGTCCCTATCTCAGCCCAGCACCTTTAGCTTTGATTGCTATGCTCGGAGATTAGAAGGGCACCAACAATATGTCTGAGTGTGGTATGCACAAAATCATTCATGTTTTTTTTCCTGTCCCGGTGTCTAGTGTATTGGCTTGCTCTTCCAGAGGTTAAGCTTGTTTGTCATTAATTTCGGCTTTGATATCTTCAAATCTGCAGGTGTTGTGGCTGTAGAAAACATATGCAGGCACATAGAGAGGGGGGTTCCTCAAAAAAAGCATTGCCCATTGTCACGTTGAACCGGGTATTATTTACCAGTAAAGGAAGTCATGCTCTCACATCACATTACATTAGAAGCTGTGATTGTCAGTGTTACTCGTGCACATGCAAGAGCGAGAGAGAGATTATTTCGTGAGGAAAAAGACAGCGAGCGTTCGTCAGAGGGGGAGAGGGAGCTGCGCTTATCAAAATATTATTTCTCTCAATTAATCCCTTTTTAATGTGCGTCTATGCACTGAGTGCTCGGCTGTGGCATTCCTGTTTCATATCTCCACCGTCCCCATGAGTGTTTCATGCATTATGTAGCGATGATTATTACTTAATTACACATTAATAAATCCCCTTCATTTGCAGGACATTAAGAGGGGGATGAATGCACACGACAGGAAGGGAGACAGTGAGGGCACTTATTTAAATTTTTTCAGTGTTGTTTACAGTCAGTCGAATCAAATTGGACAATTTATTCTGCGAAAGGGAGAAAACATTTGAGTAATGCTCATCTGAAGACCGCTGAGAATGAAATCTAATGGCATTATTCTCCCCTCTGCCCACTGACACCAGGGTCTTTTTGGGGTATGTGGATGAGTTTGTACCTGGAACACATGTTGAAATGTCTTTCAGGAATGCATTTAGCTCTTCCTGCCGAATGCGTATCCTTTAGCAAGGGTTTCGATAGGGAATTGGGTAATTACTCGCTGTTTTGAATGTAAATTTTCACCAACTGAGGGACTGTGGGAAGGAAGGCATTTTCATACATAGATGCATAACACAACAGCAAGTTTTTTTTTTGCAGGGACATCTAAATAGCAAATAAAGTGTAATATAATTTTCTAGTGATTTTGTAGATTTCTGAAGTGAGGTTTGAAGTTGCAGATTTAAAGAACACTGCTGATATGTTCTGTTGTGTGATTTCAGTGATATTAGTTATACTTAGCCTTGCGTTTTTTTTGTGTTTTTTTTTCTCTGGGAGCTGTGTTACATGTTAAGAAAAGAGGCAATGAAACTTTAATGTGCTGTTGTGTTGATCTTTTTTTGTGTGTGTTTATGTAGCGGTACAGATCTCATCTTTTTACTTTCCTCTCTTTCTGGCACCATCTGGTTTTAACATTAAATGGCTTTTTTATTGTCACCTAGACTTTTGGCAACAACGCAGAAGTTTCATTGGTCAGTGGGCTGTTGTAAAACGCTGAAGTGAGTTAGCATAGGGCTGCAGAGCCACAAATGAAGAGATCAGGGAGCGAGAACCCCCAGTGTTCTTATGCATCCGCATTTGTGTTTTTCATTTTGTGCTTTGATTGGTGTGCTGTTTCCAATTGTTTTGTGCACCTAATCACTCTATTGCATCTGTTGCACATTTTCAAATAATGGTTCATTGAGAATAATAGATTGAATTTATTTTATCTCAATATTTCCATTCAGTTTTCTGTTGTAGTGCCTGAAACATTTTTGTGAAATGTTTTCCTAATGATATATTTAATTAAACATTCTTTTAGTGCTTTTTTTTTTTTTTTGTTTAAAGAAATTACAGTAGTAATTTGAAATTGAGAAAGCATTTGTTTCCATTCTAGACTGTTTATGTGAAGAGTGTAGCATTTATTTTGTGTTTGTGTGTGTGTGTGTTGACTGTTAGAGGGTGTGATTTTGAGGTAATGGGAGATGAACCACAAAATTGATTTTTATGCTCTTGCTTTTTTTGTTTTCATTGACTTCACAGCATGAACAATTAGTTAAACAACTCTAAAAGTATTTCATCAGAACCAGGAAAAAAACGTAATTGCGCACAGTTTGACAGCAGCTGAGGTCTTTTTTAATGGCTTTCTTTGCAGTTGATGCAACTGGTATCATGATATTAAGAGGCACGCTTTTCTTCCGCTCTTTAACTTTCTTTTAAAGTCAAATCGTTATACCTTTTCATATCTCGAAGCAGTGACCCCTATTGGTGTGGAGATCATGGCGTAATTCATCTGGTCTGTAATGGGAGGAAAAGGCGGGTGGGTTTGGATGTGTGTTTCTCCCTGGTGGGCAGTGTGTCTGCCAATGACAACTCCTTATCAGCAGCCTGCCTGCTAGTTTTGTGGGGAAGAATCTGTCTTAATGTAAGAGCTCATTCGTAGGCTCTGCCATTGTACCGGCTTAGCCACACGCTTTATCAGAAGGCCTGGGCTCAGTGGCCCGGAACCGGCGCTCGCTGCGGACCCGCTCCATGCCACGCTTCACTTCTAAAGAGAAGGCGTCGCTCTGACGCCCGCTGTTATTAATTCTGTTTGTGTGGTTGGCATTCCCTGCGCCCCCCTCTTCCTTCCCCACCAAGCCTGCCAGCCAAGGCTCCCCTGTCAGGCCTTCCCGGAGGATCGCGGCCGTTCTAAGATGCTGCGCTCTGGAACCCGGATTGGGCTGCTGCAGAGGGCAGATTAAAACGTGCTGGAACAACGCGCAGAGAAAGAGTCTCTCAAAGCTGCTCGTACCCATGTAGATTAAACATGGCAGCCATTTTCACCTAGTCCGCAGAGAACGTTGGAGACTTTTGTCTAGAAAGCACGTCGCGGTACATCTTGGAAGTGTTCTTTTACATTTAGAAAATTAAGTTTGGTGACCTAGAATAGGAATTTGAGTGACGTTTCATACCGTAAGGCTCGTTTTATAATTTGGGCCTGTCAGACTGTCGATGTTATGAGGTGAGGAATGGGTTACCACCGTTCAAAAGTTTGGGTTCAGTAAGATTATAAAAAAGAAATGCTGCGAATATGATATATAATATATAATTCAGCAAGGATGCATTTAATGGCAAAATGGCGGTAAAGACAGTAAATGACAAAAAATGCTAAAATTTAAGTAATAATGAATT
>JAUMHE010000071.1:12850180-12883595 GCA_032359235.1 Enteromius mattozi | reverse complement strand
GTCGTTCGGTCGTTCTGTCATCCTATCTGTCGTTCGGTCGTTCTGTCATCCTATCTGTCGTTCGGTCGTTCTGTCATCCTATCTGTCGTTCGGTCGTTCTGTCATTCTATCTGTCGTTCGGTCGTTCTGTCGATCGATCTATCGATCGTTCTAGTGTTCTATCTATCGTTTTTTGTATCATTTCTTTCTATCATTCTGTCACTGTCTGTCATGCAATCTATCGATCTGTTGATCTATTGTTCTATAATTCTGTCATTCATTTTAGCTAATGTTCAGTTGCTCTGTCAGTCTGTCCTTTATTTTAGTGAACTTATTTTAAACACTTTTTGTCAAAATTCACTAAAACAAATATTGACATGACTGATTTTACATAATAATATGATATTTGGTAAAGCAAATGTGGTTATGTAATATAGGCTGATTTATCGGTCTATTGCCAAAATGACTAAAAAATACCCAATTTTCAATTTAATACATGTGTTTACTAATAGTTTTAGCGGATAAACTTTTATTGTTGTTATTACTAACTGTATGATTTTTAACTTAAGGTGTGGGTATTTTAGCATATTCAATCACATTTTAGACCCTGTAGCTATTTTACCAGACAGCCACCAACAAGGATTTCCTTTTGTAATTTCTTTAATTATACATGGCAAAACCCCAGAATTCACCACTACTCTGTGTGTGTCACACATGTTTTTTTGTGATGATGTTTGTGCCACATGTTGGACAGGAGGAGATCAAACGCCCCACCCTCAGAGCTATGGACCCCAACATGATTAATCCAGAGCAAGCGTGTGTGTGCACGGCACAGTCTGGGTCCCGGGCTCCTAATTCTTAGGGACACGCAACAGGCCCCTGATTGCGACACGTGATGTTGCAGCAGCAGCCATTGGCCCTGCATGGGCCCATTCTAATGAGGGGGCCGGACCGCGGTGCACTCTGGGCCCAAACAGCTCGCCGTTGGACACTTATCCCAGAGTGCCAACCCATGTGACAAAATCACACACGCTTTGGTCCGGTAGCAGCACACACACACGCTCGTACACAAACAAGGCAGGAGCACAAAGACACAGGGGTATGAACCCATTCAAATGCATGGGCTCAAACACGCACAGGGCGCACACACATACACACACACACACTGAGCTGCAAATGGGGGGCTGCTAATGGCTTCCAGTGGGAGAGAAGGAGAGCAAGGCTTTATCCCTTAAGTGTAGAAGACTTAATCATACAGAATGGCCCGGGGCCAGTAACAGGGCTGTACGGCACGCCCCTCCACACACGCATTAGGTATTCTGCAGCTGAATCTCCTGCAGACGGCTGCAGCAGAGCCGGGCCCAGGTGAGACTCCCTCTGAGCGCTCGCTCACTCACTTTCTCCCTTCCCTTCCATCTCTCTCTTTTTCTCTCCATGTCAAACACACATACCAACAGTGGTCCACAAGAGCTTTTTATTGTAATGTCATTGGAGGTGCGTCTGCATAATATTCTCGCTCTCCCTCCGCCCATCTATTAGTCTTTTTGTCTCTCGCAAAAATTTATATTCATACAAGCCGTACTAGCACGACTGTTTAAATAACAATCTCTCTTTTCGTTTTCTTTTTTTTTTTTTCCTTCTCTCTATTCTTTCCTCCCTACTCTTTTCCGGCATGGCGCTGCAGTGCGATGCCGATCTTTGAAGCTTTACCTGCAGTGTGTGAGGCCCTTACTGGGAGAAGCAGGGGGCCGGCTTGTGCGCGTGTGAGGGTCCGCATATGCGCGTGTGCTCGTTAAGGGCCCTTGCAGCATCAGGTCTGAGGGCGAGGATGTTTCTTCTCGCTGGGTTAAGAGATGCAATCTCGTTCTTTGTACGCGCAGCATCTCCTCGTTGTCGGAATCTCTCACTTGCGGTCAAACGCATCCCTGATTTGATAAAGCGGTGGATCTTGACGGAATTCCGCTTCGGTTCAGGTGGAGTGTGTTGTGGCAATCCTGCTAGTCACAACGACAAGGGTTATATAAACAGATGCTAACTGAATTCACCCCCAGTTCCCCATTTTTCTTGCCGTGGCTATGTCCGGAGGGGATTTAATGCAAGTTTCATGCTCGTCAAGCCTCTTACGGACAGATATCCAGACCTGCTTTCTTTTTGTATAGCTCTACATTAAACCACTGTAGCAGCAATTGCTGTTTTGTTCTTTTATTACTTTTTTTAAGACTTTTTTGATGCTTTTTTTCCAACAGTGGGAGATAAGGCAGGAAATTATGAGAAGAAATGGGAATCAGGAAATATATCGAGTTAGATTTGAACCTTTGTGACCACAGTGCCTCAATTGTAATTTTTGAGTTCGTAATTAATCCCATTTTATAATCCCATCTTAATCTGTGAAATGTTTGTGTGCTGGGCTTCTCTAATCAGTTCAACAGAAGAATGAAACTCACTCAGAAAACCATTCTCTTTCAAATATTATTATCGTAAAAGTCGAGGTGCAGTTTGCTTTACCATTGTGCTCATGCCCCAAAAAAGTGCATTAATTTCCTCTGTAAACATTGTGCATCTGTAGCTCTATCAAAACATTTCTCTGTTCGTTTGAAAGTCACGAGCACCAACACTGGCTAAACCAGTGGTGTGGAGTGAGGATGTATTTGGCCAACCAATGACCCACCTAATTTGGAAACCTGTTTGAAAACAGTATTTATTTTATTTTTTGCAGTTCCATTTTGTGACACAGAAATTAGACCTTTTACAAGTTCAGATAGAAGCTGTGCGTGTTCATCTGTGCGTACTTATTGTGATTTCCCCATACCCTTGTTATTTTGGTAGATAAGCATCGCCCGTTGTTAATTTAAAGCGCTCATTTTGAAAACAATTAAAGGCTGTGTCATTCTCCCACCGGCTGGCAAGCATTTTGGCGGCTAAATGCGAGCGTTGTGTTTGCCATGTTGTTACGACGCGCTTGTTTGATCTCTACCCTCGTCCTATTCTCCGCTCTGCTACGCTGATCACTGTGTTGCCGTCAGCTACACTCACATATATTTGTCTCTGTGATTGTGTGTGTGTGTGTGTGTGTGTGGTGGCGGTGCTGTTTAACACTGCTTAACAGGACCCAGAAATGCAAATAACGCTGCATGCTCACTCCAACACAGCAGTAATTAACTGAGGAGGAATTTCAATAATATAGAAATAAATTGTGTCAAGGATTTGTGTGTGTGTGTGAGTGAGATGTAGAGAGGGAGTTTGAAGATGGCCCTTGGGGGAAACTTGTTTTTTTCCTTTTTCTTTCTTCCTTTAAATAATAGTTTAAATGGAAAAAGAAACAGCAGTCCACCCCTGCAATGGTGCTAAAAAGGGGGAGATTTCCCCAGGATGCTGATTATTTATTAACCCCTTCCTACCTGTGAGATTAATCTCCACACACACACACACACAGACACATTATTTTATTCATAGTTTAGCTTGTTTATGAATAGAATATTATTACATATTTTATTTTATTTCAACTTAGTAATTTATTTAATAAAAAAAAAAAAAAATTGTATGCATTCAGAAGAGTCCTTAAAGTGAATTCTTCCTTACTAATATTTAGGTTCTACATATATGAGTTAAGTAGCTTTACCAATGGGCAAATGGGTGCAAAACTTAACTGTCCTTCCTTTTAGATGATAATTTAGTGATGTATTGCCCACTGAACTAAATATACCCACAGTTTATGTTTCATAAAACTGGTCACGTTATAGCATGACAAGGTCCAGATCCGTCTAGAGTTACAGATATCGAGAGATCACAGTATGTAAAAGCATGCAAATGCACTGGTCAGTGGTGTCCATTTTGGATCTTGAAATGGAGGCACGGCGTCAATCTCTACTCCTCCCTCCAGCTCCTGTGTAGCTCCAGAGCATGTTAAGAAAATGGAGAGTATCCAAGGTAACATTTAAAACATGCTGTTGTCATTAGAACGTGCACCCCATTGTACAAAGCTTTTACAAGCAGGAGCAGCTCTGGAGGAAGGAAGCAGTGTCAGTGCCTGCAATGTGGAGCCTTCCTTTCACCAGTGTACAACACCAAAAATTAATAATAAGGTATGTAGTGGTAGGCCTATATTGGCAACATAATAGAGCGGTATACTCTAACATTTAAAAGTTTGCTTTGAAAATTCAGTTTTGCCATCACTGGAATAAATTACTTTTTAAAATCTACTGAAAGATGGTTATTAATTGTAATATTTTACAATATTACTATTTTTATAGTAATGAAGCATACAGTTTAATTTTATCAAATGAGATGTACATACGATTTCTAAATTGTAAGTCATTTGCAATATTTAATCACAATTAACATTTTTTTGGGACACACACTGTGTATTTGTAATACACAGGTGGTCACCTGATGTTGGATATTTAAGTGTGCATGCTTATTTGCCAACGATGTAACTAATGTTTTAGTTATTCTTTAAAAAAACATGTATAATTTAGTTTAAACATTGTACATTATAATAATGTGATGCCTAAATCCTCTTGTTTAATTTATTTATGTAGACAAAACAGTATAGAGTTATTATATTCACGTTTATCAGTTATTAATGTAAAGATTTTTTAGCAACAAAAATATTGGCCTGACCAATATCAGTATCAGTCAGGCATTAATACAAGAATTTACTATATCAGTCATTTGTAGGATTGTTTACTATATCGGTCAATCACTAGAAGTATTTACTACCTTGGGACTGTGAAAGTTGGTGATTGGTTGATAGTGGATGGTTGACAATCACATGATACGCCTGCTGTATTTCACATTCCCTCTTCATCTCACACTTCCTATGGCTAAAGCCCCCCCGTCACGTCGCAGTTCACAACAGCAGCGCTTTCCGCATGCAGGGCGCCAGGGGATGAAGACAAGATACACAGAAATAAATATGCTCAGCTAATGAGGGAGAGCAGGAAGAGGCTTTTAATAGAATGCTGCTTTTAAAACTCCTTCTAATGACTTTTTTTTCTTGTTCTTCTCCCAATTGCCCTCTTCTTTTGTTTCTTTTCATGCGGGGTTGTGTTTGGCTGTGCGGATCCTAGTGTGAGGTCTTAATATCCTCTTGGGTTTTATGTTTTATTCTTGTATTTTAGGAGGGTTGGAGAGTTTGAGTCACTCAGGACTGCAAGAGTGTGCTGAAGGCCATCTGTAGTCCAGTGGTCAGCAGCTGGACGGCCCATCCCTGTAGATGAGCGCCAGCCACACCTCGATGTGTTTGGGTTTTTGTAACAGTGATAATTTATATTCTGTAGCATCTGCAGTCACTTTCATATAGCTGTTCATTCACTGGTATCTCTGACCATTGACTTCACAGTGGGTCTGGGGTTGTAGCTCTCTGTGTGTGTGTGTGTGTGTGTGTGTGAGAGACAGAGAGCAAGTAAGTATGTCTTACTTGGCTCGAGCCCAGTGCAGTGCAGTAGTGTGTAGGAGGCAGAGGTCTGCCAGTGCCGCCGGCAGCTTTGTTTTTAGACAGGGATCGGGGCTCAACTGTGTGTGGTGCTGTTGTGCTGAAGCCCGGGGCTGAACGGAGCTGTCTCTGTGTGTGTGTGTGTGTGTGTGTGTTTGAGGAGACGTAGGGCATTTGTCTACCGTAACCCTCTTCCTCCTCCGCACTCCTGCGCTCTTTCTCTCTGCCTGACTACACTCCAATATCCTTCCTCTAATGAAGCGGGAAATGGGGGATGAGTGGCGCTCTGATTGGGAGTAATTTAGCGTTTTTTCCTCCTCCGTTGGGAAGATGTGTCTTCAGGAATGTGACGTCCCTCGCCTGGTCCAGGAGTCTTAAGTATTCACTGTGGTGCGGCTGAGGTTTAGGTGATGCTTTGGTTTGAATTTTGGGACTGCATCAAGATAGGGTGTTCTGGGTGATTGTGGAGGTGTTGATGGGATAGAATGTAGCCAATCAGATCAGAAGAGCCCACCTCTCCATGTACTCTGGTCTCTATGCATAGCAGGGGATCCTTCTTCAAAATAGAATAGAATTATTATTTTTTTAAGTCAGTTCCTTCAAAAATAGTTAAGGCATATTGGCTATTAGGGCAGAACATTTAATTGTGTAAAAAAAAAAATCATGATATGCCTTGGTGTGATTATCAAATTAAATACTATAAATAAATATAGCCTATGTGGTGTTTAATTAGGACAGCCATAAATGTTACGTTTTATTAATATTATAATAATAATATTATTGAAATGTTACAGTACTGTAATCCAAAAGTATTGTTATTTTTTATTATTATTAAATATTATCATTTGCATTTACAGTGAAATAATTATAATTACATTAAGTACAAATAATATAATAAAATTTTTACCAGAAAAAAATGCATTTGCCTTTTTCCACCCAGTTCATGCAATGTTTTTTTTTTTTTTTTTTAATGAAATGTTACAATTTTAATATTTTATTTTGGCTTATATTTTTTAGCAGTAAAAGTAATAATAATAGTAATAATAAATGTAGTCTTATATAAAATGATTCAACCTTAAAATTTGTACAATTAATTAATTCATTATTTCAGAAATGTGCAGACATACAAACAAGAACATTCAACCTGAAGCCATAAAAAAAATAAGTGTATTAATTACACACAAATCACACAGTTTGTGCAGCTCTAACACCTCTCTTCAATGAGCCACAGAATTTATGCCATCTTAAATGTCTGTAGCATAAATGTGACAGTATTAGTTGTTCACTGTGGAACACACAAGGACAATATTTCCATGTTTCATGTTTTTTAGTGTACATTTCAGAAGGAAATTTTGACACTTTGGACAAAAACTGCTACTTTTTCAAAATATCCTGATTTGTTTTCCACAGATAATATGAAAAGAGCTGAACTATCCCTTTAATACTTAGGGTTAGGGGTTTGTGTAAATCTCTAACCATGAATATAATCAAGTAATCAGCACTAATTATCTCTTCTTAAGAAAGGTAGAAGTTTATGTGGGTGTCTGAGTGTGTTTAGCACCTGCAGTGTAGGTTGGGTTTCTGGAGAGATACTGTACTTTCTCTGTGTGTGTGTGTGTGTGTGTGTGTGTATTTGTTAAGTGTGTGGCGGTTTTGTTGTATGAGTAGCAGCAGCACTCATAGTGGATCTTACAGACTACCGGGAGCATACCATAAAGCCAGGGGGAGAGAAGCCCAGCCCTGCACAGTGGAGAACAAGAGAGCAAGATCTGACTAGAAAAAGCAGCATGATATCTCCCCTGATAAACAGTACAGCACTGCATCGAAGCGACTCAGGCCGGGAGAGAAACTATTCTGTGAACAGAGAAAGAACACACAAATACAAACTTACAGTTAAGGGAAGAGATGGTCAGAGAGCATCTAAGCTGGGTAGATGCATTCTGATCTTATCAGGCTACTGTAAGCAATTGTTGCACCCCACATAAAGTGTTCATCACTGACCCCACCATGATTGTGTTTGGTTAAAACCCCCCCTTCCTGATTACAAATTAATTTAATTGCTCTGTGATAAATATGCAAAGTAAGATACTGCCTGGCTACAATCATGTTTATTTGTGAATTACAAACCAATGTATTGCTTTGCCCGACAAGTATTTAATATTTAAATAACACAAGTGTATTTTACAATATAATATACTTAATTGGTAAACAAATGGGTAATTTTTGAAATATTTTTAGAATTTTGTATTTTAATTCTTTTTTTTATTCATTATTTATAACATTAAAAAAAACCCAAAAAACAATTTACAGTAAAGTCCAAGATCCACTCAGAATAACATTTAAAATGAAAAAAATACATAAATAAATAAAAAGTAAACCTATTTAAAGTTTCTCATAGTTTAATTTTTTTCATTAATTAAATTAAATTTTATTTTATGTTTATTAAAATATATAACATGTATAGTTCATTATACTAAATAAACAATTTAAAAATATTTTGTATTATTATGTAGTTTTGCTTTGTTTGCAAACTTGAACTTGAACTAATGTTTAACCTGGTAAAACAAACTGAATTTAAATAAATAACTAAATGTAGTAGTTTTTAATAATAGTAATAATAATAATAATAATAATAATAATAATAAGAATATTGAGTATGAGCAATAGTAAGCAACATTATTATTTAATGTGAAAAAACAATACATTCAAATCTTATCTTATTTAGGCCTGTTAGTTTTAATTTACATAATTTTCCATTTTACACAACAATACCTTTTTGTATGGGCTTTCTTGAACATTTTTTAAAGCTGTTTTTCATTAGAGAACACTCAAGGGACACTATATCACCATATGTTGTAAAAGACCCAAACACTTGATTTTTGTAATCTGTTCATGAGACAACACTTAAGGGACACCATACACTCCACCATATTTTGTGAATGACCCAACCACTTGATTTTTGTAGTCTGTTTATGAATCACACGTATTCCAGTTTTACTCAACACTGCCTTCAAGTCTGGAACAAGAATAAACAGAAGCAAAAATCCAGCCAAATGTCATTTTAGAGTGGGAATTTGAGTAACGGAGGGGAAAAATGTGAGAGACTTTTAAACAAAGGACAAGAGAAAGGCAAAGAGAGGTGTGACGTATCCCTTGACTTTGAAAGGAGTGGAAGAGAAGACCTCAGTGTCCTGTTAGCAAAGGCCTTCTGTTGTTTCTGGGCTTTCGCTTGGCGTCCGGTAACAGGCCAGTCATTCTGACCTGGCTCGGCTCCTCAGGCCTTGACTTCAGGCTTTGCGCTGGAACTCCTGGCTGGAGCGTCTGCGGTCCTGATATTCCACAGCACTGAGAGGGAAAACAGGGGCCTGTTGGCCTTGGCTTGGGAGTAGAATATGGAATAGGGAGGTGGTAGTGGAGTCGAGTTCACACCGACCACCCTGCTGGGAGCAGCTTCAGCGAGGATGGTGTACGGTGGCCCAGACAGCCCTTTCTACAGTGGTGTGTGTGTGTTTTTCAGAGGAAAAAGAGTCTGTGTGTAATTAAGGAACTGATAATGTGGAAGGAATGCAGTATGGCTGTCAGGGACAGTGCAGTTTGTGCCTTACTCTCTCTCTCTCTCTCCCTCACTCTGTCTTTCTCTCCTTTTGTCTCTCAGTCTTTCCCGCTTTCTCTGAGAGTCTTTTCCTGAGAGGAAGTGGGTTTAGTGAGACTGCAGTGATGCCCAATGCCAGTGGGAGCATATCTAACCACAATTTCCTTTACACAGAGCAGATTCAGTCTCTCTCTCGTGCTTTCTCTGGCTCTCGCTGTCTTTCTTGTTCCCACTTTTGTTTCTTTTCTCACATAAACTCTATTTAAAGGAACAGTTCACTCAAATAATAAACGTCTATCATTTACTCAGTCTCATATTGGTGTAAACTTGTATGTCTTTCATTCTCCTGTGAACAAGAAAAAAAATCGCTCCAATTTATTGACTTATGGAAAAAGAGCAGTGTGAGCATTCACATTAATGCCTTCTTTTTATTAAATTTTAGTTTTTATTAAATTTAATTTAAGTAAATTTTGTTCATTATATTTATTATTTTTATTTATTTAAATTAAATTAAAAAAATAAAAATAAAGTAAAAATAAATATATATAATATATTAATAATTTAATGTAATTAATTAATTTAATTTTAATTTTAGTTTTGCTTGACCGCTCCAATCTCTATTGACTTTCATTATAATTATTTTGTAAAAAAATAAAATGAATAAATTCAAGGGTTTAAAAAAACAAAAGAGTGAGTAAATAATAACATAAGTTTAATTAACGCTTTAAATATTCATGTGGTTAGTTTAATAACTTTTTGCACCTCATCACTGATGTTTATCTTTCCTGCTTCTTGTTCCTTATCTTCATGGACATTGTTCGACGAGTGTGAAGACATCTACACCTAATAGTCCATTCATGCTGAAAAAGTGCTGTTATAAACTACTCTACATATTCCTTCATGCACTGATGCCTCTAATGCGGAGAGGTTACCGAAATTACCGACTCTGTTTGTTGTTGAAAAGTTACAGTGTGTGTTTCCATTCTAGACTGTGTGCCAAAGTGCTTCCAGGCTACGGGGAGTTTTGTAAACCGGTAATGTGTGTGTGTGTGTTTATGGTGGTGAGGCTATGGGGGGTGGTCCAAGTTCTTATTGTGTCCTGAACACTGCTGCTTCCTGTTTGTGTGCCAGTGGGGCTTCCTTCCTTGACTATGCCCAGGAAAACCTTCATCACACATTCCTCCTCTCATCTCACTGCCTCCCGTTACCTGTTTTTGCACCTCTAAAATTATCACATAGACAAACAAAGAGCACATACACACAATAAAGCCCTTTGATGTGTATCCAACAATCAGATCGAAAGCATCATAGGCTCACGATGGGCCGCCGTTTATGTGGTGCGCTTCTGAGAAGAATGCCGAAAATGTTTGTGTGCCTGAAATGTGTGGTTTGGCTACACAAACTTTCTAATACGCTCTCTCTCTCTTTTCCGGTAGCGGTGGAAGAGGCCGAATCGACAGAGTGCGCCAGTGGTTGGGACTCCTCTGTTCAGACAGGTATGATTTCGCTAGCGTGGCGTCCTGCATGATACATCCAACCTCCTACTCCCTCGGAGACGACCCGCTGCATCACAATCTCTAATATCAATTCCACATGGCCTGCAGCCCTGCGCACAGAGGGAGGGAGGGAGGAAGGGAGGAAAGGAGGGAGAGTTTTTCATAAGGCACAAGAGGATGGCGTCCAGGTGCATGCTGGACTGGAGGCTTAGAGGCGCTTCCTGTCTGAACGTAAAGGCACTTTGCCGCACTCAGAATGTAATATCGCACGACTTGACGAGTTTGATTACACCTCTTCTCAGGAGAGGACAATTTCTATCTGGCAAAATCCGAGCGGGCTTTTTAGATTGTGCATCTTTCTGAATATTAGATTTTACTTTTAAACCTATTACCTCAGAAGCCCTTTTCACTTGAGCATTTTCAAACGAGGAGACACATCTGTATGGATTTGGATGGGACGGGAGCGTGAAAATATTACCACGGCATCCACCGAGCTGCTTTTTTGGACTGCATGTTATTCAACAAACTACACAGCTATGCATTTTTTTGGATTATGAATGAATGAGTCCTTGCACTGAAAGATACAGTAGGGTGAAGTGTGATATTCACCTGTTGAGATTTGATGGGTTGTGAAAAGTGGTTTAGTGGCAGTCGAAATGGAAGCTTATGAGTTATTTTAAAGAAATAGTACAAAGGCAAACTTCAAGAAAATGTATTTAAAAGCTAAATAGATCATTTTAAAGTTGTGTTGTAACTTTAACGCAAAACCCCAAGAAAATATTGTTCAAGCAACAGTAAATGTGAATGCACGTTAAGACTTCAAAATGCAGGAAAATATGTATTGTTTTCCCAACGGATGAATGTTTATGGGAGCTCATGTTATCGATATGCGATTGAGGCCATTTCCCACTGTTCCTCCTTCTCCCTATCTTTCCCTGTTGTCCCCCTAGTATCTCTATAATAAACATGTCTAAAAAGGCCTAAGTAAAATAATAATATATATCCTTTATTGGAATATTATTGGTCATTAGGGTATTAAAATCACTGATATAAAGACTGTGTTTGTGCTTTTGTAAGTGTGTGTATGTGCGTGTTGCATCCTGGTGAGCTCAGCAGAGAGAAAGGAGTAAGAGAGAGTGGCCCCCGGGGCCTGAAGGGATGACGTGGGCCCCTCCTAACCGGCCCTGAGGGAGTGCTGCAGGGGTGCTGACTGAGGTCCTGGGTGGCTGCAAAGTGCTGCGTATGTGAGATACAGCAGGAAGGGGAGTCCCAGGGCTCTCGCTAAACCCTCCGCTCTTCCTCCCTGCCTCTCCTCTTCGACTCCTCCCTACATCCCTCTCTCCTTCATTTCTTGTGCCGTAACCCCATTTGCTCGTGCTAATCAGCCTTTTTTTCCCACCTCTGTTCCGGGTGGACTTGGTCGCATTCCGCATCACCTCCTCTTTCTTCCCTTCTCTTTCTTCTTTGTCTCCCTTTTTTTTTTTTTTTTTTTCTTTCTCTCAATCCCTTCCCCCTATCCATACTCTCTCCTGTGTTTGTTTGTGCTGCTGTGCTGGGGCTCAGGGGGCTGCTCGCCATCTCTTATTTAAAAAGATAAAAAACCTTCCTTCCCTTTATTCCCTAGGAGATGATGTCGACAAGGACACTGGCAGGCTTTTCCTGGTATTAAATTCACTTCATCCCCCCCCCCCTTCTCTTTCTCCTCGGTGGAAAATGTGTGCTGAGTTTTGGAGTGAGTGCAGCGGGGGGGGGTTAGAGTTAAGGGGTGGAGAGGTTAAAGGAAAGAGTTAGAGCCCCGCCCCCCCCACCCGCGGGCCCCCAAGGAACTGATTGAGGCCCCTTTGGTCTGTCCCGCTGGGGGAGCGGGCCGGAGGTACACCCCCCGTTTCCCTCTCTCTCTCTCTCTTTCTCGCTCTCTGTGTCTTTCTCTCTCCACCCCATGCTCCCTGAGATAGAAAAACAACCCGTCCCTCCCTGGCCCAGAGGGGAAGAAGAGAAGGAAAGGAGAAAAGAGAGAAAATGAGCCAGGTCTGACACTGGAGACTCGGAGAGATGGTGGTGTGGAGGAGGGAGGGGGGTCGGTCGAAGGAAAGGAAGAGGAGGGAGAGCAAGAGTTTATAGAGACAGATGCAGACGCTTGTCATTTTTCGAAAGACGGAGCAGGGAGGGGGAATTGTTTTTTATAAGTGCCATCAGAGCTGTGAAGTTGAGCATTGTTTTTCCTGCTTCCTGTCAAAGAGCTGGAGCGGTGCTTTTGGATGCGTTCACACACACACACACGCACACTTTGAAACAATAGCTCTAGAGACTTTGCTTTGTCAACATATAGGACATCGTCTGACGCACATTTGCAGGGATCAAGTACATTATTACTCACACACACATCGACGCACACAAGCACCCAATTTGTGTGCGTGTCCCCGACTATGATTCATTGTGGAAAAAGACTGCTCATATCCCCGTGCGCTGGCCGATAGGGGCTGTAATGGTCTTGAATTGAATTATTTTATTCATTTCCTCCCTCAGCTATTGGTGGGCCGGCAGGACCTCTTAACGCAGCCAATCGGATAGCTCCGTCTGCTCTCCCTCTGTCTCACCCACACTGGGCGAGTCATTGTGACCTCACCCGTAATGTGAGCTTTTTGGTCACCTGTGTATTCCTCAGGCAGAAAGGGAGCTGTTGTGTTCTGGTTTTATTTGGCAGTGGGGCACCGAACCAGGCCTATTTATGACCCTCTTAATAGTCTATGCTGTCAAACTCGGCACACGTTAAACTTTTGTCGAGGCCAGAATGAAAAAAGGGAAAGAGAAAGGTATGTGCTGCAGTCAGTGCAGTACAGAGCAGAGCTGTTTTTGGAGGCTTGTTTGGGCCAGAAGTTTGGATTTTTAACTCCATGAAAGCATTTTTTTCTCCCCAATTTCAGTATAAGGTGTAAAATATTTATACTGATTTATTTGATGCTTTCAAGCCTATCACAAGTCATTCATACAGATTAACTAGAACTCGCTCGGTAACATGATCTAGGTGACGTATTTGAATCACTACCTAACATTAGCTCGATTGGGCAAGCAGTAGTTCATTTTGGCTTGTAACTAGCCTTTTTTTGTTTGGTCCTACTTAGGCAACTGTTGAGAACCAGAGGATTGGCGAGATCTGTTAGATGATTTTGTGTGTGTGTGTATACACACACTCGCACACAGAGTGAAATATCAGTCAGTCTCCTGGCCCCTGCACATGCTCTGTCCCCTCTGGAATCTAACCTGAGCTGGATTCAGCCATGCATTCTCCGTTTGGTGGCTGGGAACAAGCAATGAGAGGAGGGGAGGGTGGGAGGAGGACAGGAGCGATGATGACCGTCGGCTACATCGCAGCCCCAAAATGGCCTTCTTTCTCCATGATGCAGTGGGCAGTTTAGAAAAGAGGACACAACCAAGAGATCCATCTCTCTATCCCTCAAGTGCTTTTGTGTGTCTTCCTCTCTCTCCGTTCATGTCTCGCTGTCTGTCTCGCTCTCTCATTTGTGTCCCTCTCTATTTTTCTTCATCTCCTTGCACGAACCTCTGGAGGTCCATAATATATTTTTAATTTCCCCAAGGCAGCGACAGGAAAACAGTTTTAATGTGTGAAGAGGAGGTGTGCATCTCTGTGTGTGTGTATGCATTAGCATGTCACCGCGCGTGTATATTTCCGCGTCGATGTGTATACGCGACACTCGCACGTTCGCGTGTCGACTTGCGGAACCACGGGCTGGAACAGGTGATGGCATCGGTGAGCAGCTGTACGGCTGTTTGTCTGTTTTTTGTGATTTAATTCCCATCCTTCCATGACGCGCTCTTTCATCATCTCCAGCTCTTTTTTGTTTCTGTGACTGGGTGCATGAGCGTTGGGTGCTGGGTCTCTAGAGAAGAGGAGACTGGTACAGTGTGGCTGGCAAGCGGGGGTCCCGAGGGGCCATGCGGTATTGTGGAAACACAGCTAGCGGAGGCCAGCGGAGCCAGAGAGAGAGGTCTGCTTGCTTTAAATAGGTCCCGTGTTTACCGCGTTAGGCCCTGTGCTCCCCCGAGAGACCACGCGCATGCACTGCACCTGCTCAAGCGCTGGGCCATCAGGGGCCCTTGTCCCAACTCCAAACCGGAATATGCAGAGTGCAGATATAGATGTACCATACATGTGGCCTTATAGCTAGTGGTCAACCAACATGGGTTATTTAATGGCTCATGGCAATTTTTTGATGACAGAATGACCAGTATATGTATCAATATATACTCCAGAATGGCAAGATTGGTGGCTGATGCTAATAATCTCAAATTAGCAATATTTAGCTTATTAATCAGTTAGATTTGTGACCAATTACTTTATTTGTTAGAGTTGAAATCTATATTTAACTCTAACAAGTAGAAGAATATATTCAGTAGCATAGTAGCTGTTGTTAAAACCAATGAAAAGTATTGTAAAAATTCACTGAAAATGCTGCCAACTTATGAATTTGTAGTATTCTAACAACATCAGTCATTAGATATAACTCTTCTGCATAGACTGTATGCCCTTAAGGTCCAGTAGGGTGCCAATCCCTTTTTGTTTTAAGGTGCTGGTGCCGTAGAGTCCATATTAAACCTGGATCGCCTCTCCACTGTGTCTTGACGCGGTCCAACATCATTAATGTTTTCTATCAGAGAGCATGTCTGTGCCAGTTTTCAGGGACAGGATGAGCGATGGATTTCGACAGGTAGGCTGTGTTCATGTGATGAGATCAGACATCTCTAATCGAGCTCAGAGCAGCACTACAATTCCTTTGGTCTCTCTGACTAATGCAGTCTTGATCTGGTTTACATTTGGCCACGTCTGGTTCGCGTGTGTATCCGAGTGTGTGTGCATTTGTGGTGTAGTTGAAAGGCAGCCTTGTGCTTTAATGTTTTCATAGTAAAAAAGTCTTGTTGAAGTTGGAGCTGATATTTTTCCAGTACAGCACAGCACTCATTCTTTTGTTGGGGTTTAGTTGTGTTCTGATGTGTGCGTGTACTTCTTCTTGCCTCCTGTTACTTGTACGACACACACAACTCCTCTTCTGATCTCTGTTTTTGTCTTCTGCTTTCTTCTCTCCATCGGATGACACACGAGCATGACCTCATATTTGGATTTCCCCTTTTAGTACTTTGAAATAATCAAACGTACATTCTATTGCACTTAAATGCACACACGGTACAGAATAACTAAGAGCAGACACAGTGGCGGAAGGGGAAATGGAGTTTTAAGGGTTCTGGTCGTAAAGAGAGTTCCCTAGCTAAGGTCTCAAAGCATTTTAGCCGAGTTGCTGACTTGCCGTCTTGGTGACGCAAAACCCACAATGCAAAATGGAAAGCTTTTTATTGCATTATTTAAAGATCGCATGAAATCAAAATCAGACATTTGTGGCTTTTAGTCCATGTCTTTTAGCATCTAAATGCTAGTTCACTCTCTTGACTCTTTTAGTTAATATACGCACTTAAATTTTACGTCATTTTTTTATTTGTTTTGTTTTTAGGATACAAAATAAAAAGTTGGACTCATAGTGTGCATATTCATTTTGTCCGATCAGATTTTTTTGTCCAAAATTCAACTGCGCTTGTCATGCAGATTTATGTCATTTTATATTTAATATTTATTGTGCGCGGTGGGCGATTAGAAAGACAGCATAGTTGTGCCGTTAGATCTGTGGACGCTTAGTGGCACTAAAGCATCTACTTGATCCTTTGTCGCTTTGTCATTTTGTTGTTCCTCCCGTCGGTCTGGAGGATGCCTTGCGGTGTCCATTAAGGGCAGCATCACACCAATGCTAATTATTTCCCGCTCTCATGATGGAAGCTGCACCACACTTAAAAAAAACAAAAAAAACACATATCAACCTAACGAGGGGTAATTAGCAGGTCCCTGTAAGGCGGGGCTGTGCTCGGCAACATGACTGCTCTGTGGATTCTGCTAATTCACTTCTCCTCATCTAATTACCCCACACAAACATGGCTGTTTGTCTTTCCTGAGAGAGAAAGTGTGTGTGGGGGGGTATGGGGTGGGTTTGGGATCTTGGCGATGGTAGCACCCCCCCAAACCATCACAACTCAAATCTCACACACACATGACCTGAGGCTCAACCTTATATAAAACAAACACAACCCTATTTAATATAAAGTGTGAGAAAGGGTAGAACTATGAATATTATACAATATAATAAGGAAAAACAATCATTAATATATAATGATAATGATAAACTGCTCAAATCCGAGTTTCAGTCAGACCCTGTTGCAAATGCAAGTGATTTAAAAAGTTGGCCAAGCTGTATGAATATTAATATTTTGTCTTTTGCATTAGAATATGCAATCTACCATTTTTAGAAAGGATGCTGACCCATGGGATTGCATTTAATGACTGCAACTCTTGAGCACCATTGAATTACTTTGTAACGTATGAATATGAATATTTCTTGTGTTAAAAATTGCTGAAGCTATTTTTGAGAATTTTTTTTTGAAGCATCTTTTTACGTATGTGCAAATGAGTTTGTCTTAGAATTGGAGATTTTTTTTGTTTTGTTTTGTTTTGTTCGGACAGCTGCATTCTTGAGACATACTTTAAAAGAAAAAAAAAGTACAAATATTATTTGTTGTTTTGTTTATTTTTTTGCTTTAATTTATAATCAATTTCGAAAGTATACATGTCTAAGTATATTGGTGTGTAAGGTAATAGTGATAGATCATGAATTAATATATATTATAAAATGCTCTTTATATTAAAAAATTTCTTTTTATTCATAAAAACAGTAAGGAATGGACCCTTTTTACAAGACTGTGATGATGCATTTTAACTGTATCGTAAATCCTTGAATTTGATTTTTTTTTTTTTTTTTAAATGTTATGTACATTTATAACACTATACTTTGTATTATATCACAAGTATCAAACTACAAAAATAAATTGGTAATGCTAATGCGAGGTTGTTTCTAATTCAGCGTCTATGGATGGGACGGTAAATTCATAAATTCTCTCTTATTACTGTTAGCAGTGTCTGTATGCTTTCAAAGTTAACCCAACTTTGACTTCCTCTGCTGAGAAACCCGGAAATGTGAAAAAGGTCTATACCGACTAGCTAGACTTGAGGCTAGGCTTAAACCAAGTCCAATTTGTAGCTAGATGTGTAGCTCTGACAGAACTACAAGTATGTACACACTCACTTTTTGAGAATAATGAGTAAGTTTGTTAATTTAAGAGTTAATCTGTGTGTATGTGTTGGTTGTACGTTTATAATACCCTTGTGTAGTGCCTTTATGTTGTTTGTATCTGTTGTGTAGGTTCATGGTGGCTAAATATGTGTGAGTTTTTGGTGCTGGGACAGGCTGTCTCTTAGAGATAATAGCCCGCAGAGTGAGGGACAGGGGCTCCAGCTGGCTGTGAGAGAGTGAGGTGGGCTCCGGGCACATCCCCTGCTGAGGACCCCCAAACACTCATTAACACATCGCTCTTGCACATGAAAGAGGACAGCAGCACGCACCCTAACTTAAAGTATTGATAAAATTCTCTCTCACATACACAAACAAAGGTGGGGTGGAAAGTGTTCGCCACCTGGGACAGCAAAGTCTCAAAAGAGCATAAGTGTGTGTGTGTTTTGTGAAGTCTTTGTCATCAACATACCAAGGTCGTTATTCTCAAAAACTGCAGTAATCACTTCTACTCTGATAAATGGAGCTTTCAATCAAGTTCACAACACCGTTGTCCACTCACTAACCCCACCAAACACGCACACACAGAAGTGTTGTGTCTCTTTGGCTTGTTTCTCACCTAGCCCTCTCACAGTAGAGGGAGTCTAGGCCCTGTTGTGAGGTACGCCAGTGTGTGCCTCTGTCCTCTAACTCCAGTGTTGCAAAAGGACACTGAAGGGACAAAATTGCCCCCCATACTCATTTGAACCACAACAGCCCACCTGAAGCACAACATTATAAAAATATTAAACACCACATTATGTCGCTAACACATTTCTACTACATTAACAACACAGATAGCAGCTCACTTACCAGACTTGCTAGCTTGACAGCTATTACAGTAATGAAACAAAAATAGCTGCACAGTTTCTGTCAGTAGCGGCGCGTGCTGGAGATATATGTTAGCAGAGTATGGAGCAGAGAAGAGAATTATTTGAGCGCTAAGAATATATCAGAGAGCATAAAAAGAACTGGTTCTTTTGAATGACTTTCTTTAAAATCATTAGTCTTTTTAGATGGTATTCTCAACAGCCCAGATATCACGGAGCTTGACCGTGCCACAGTCAGCCTGTGTTTAAAAACAGCGCACTGATTCAGAATGATTCCGCTTAGCCTGTTTGCCTTGACCTTAAGTCACTTCTAGGTTTTGCCTGTGAGGGCGGTAAAGGGAGAGTGAAGCTAAAATCTCATGTTGAAAGCTGTATGGCTTTCTTTCTTCTCAGGAGCTCAAAATGAAAAATGTGTGCTTTTTACTCTTTTTCAGTCCAGCTGCAATTGGAACTGAAACTCTCAAGCAAAAAGTATAATAAAACACACAAAGGTAGCAAAAGAGTGGTCCATAATGACTCGTGCTATATTTTTTATTTTTTTTGAGATCATACAACACTTTTTTGTGAAAAATTGGTTAAAGTGTAAGCAATGGATCATTCAAGTTAAAATCATTCGATTCAATTGTCAGAACTAGTCTGAATGATTTGTTATTGAATAAGACTCGCAGATCCAATGATTTATGGAAGAATATCAATAAAAAGCACTTAATATTTTGTCATTTGGTTCATTAGACTTGCCCAAGACCTGTTTACCACATTTAGGGTACTTTCATGGTTCTTTTTAATGTCCCACTTTTATTGTAAATAAAAGCAAAAGAGCATGGATAGTCTTCCCTTTTTCTCACAGAAGAAAACCATATAGCAAAAACATTGGTGAGGGCAAGTAAAAAACTGTTATTTTTTGCATGTCCCATCCCTTTAAACATTTCAACCATCAAATGCGCAAAATAGAAAAGTAAAGCGCTTTGGGTGAACCCCAATCTTGAAACGTTCATGGAACTCACCTCGACCCCTGCCCCACCCCACGTCCATCAGCCTCTCTTCACACCATGCGCTGTGTTTACGCACGCATTTGCGCTCGTGTGTGTTTGTCAAGGCCACGGTCGGAGGTGGAACGACCGCAGCTGAGGTGCGTGATGCGTGTGTATCAATCTTGCACTGCAGAGAGAGAAATGGAGCCCTGTAATGACGGTGGCCCTGCACTCTAATGGAGTGTGTTCTGGAGGGCCCCCTCTAGAGATTCCCCTCCCCTCTTCCCTCCTGAGAGGGCATACGCTTACGGGAAAGGAGGGGGAAGAGACACGGTAATGAAAGGAAGATGCAAAAAGAGAATGAAAAAGAAGGATGGAGGAGTTTAAAAGGCAGGTTAGCGCTGTCGAGCGCTCTGCTGGCCACTTTCATCCTCGTTTCCGTGTATGCCAGCAAGCTCCGCTTACGACCGGAGAGATGGAGGGATGGAGAGAGGAGAAAGGTAGGGAAAGGTCCCCTCCTGCTCCTCCCTCGTTGCCATGGTAGCAGGTTGTGCTGGCATGTGCCTTGGTTGGCAGTGCCTGTACCTCTGGCATGAGGGTACCTGGGGGAATCAGGGTGTGTGTGCGAGTGTGTGTGATTGAGTGAGGAGAGGTAGGGAGTGTTCGAGGGTTACTGCCACCATCCATTTTCCCCGAGATTAGAAGCTCTCATGGATGAAATAGTGTAGTTAATGCACCTTTTGTGTGTTTGTGGGTGTGTGTATGTGTGTAACCGCTGCTCAGGGCTCTATCAGTGTAGTGTCAGTTAGGGGCCGTTCTCCTCCCTGTCCAGACGGTGTTCTCACCACTGGACAGATGGCCATACCCCTCCTACCCCCTAGCCCAGCCCGCACCACCCTCCAAACCACCACGACGCCCCCACCTTCACCCCCACCTCTCTACCCTCTGCTCTGGTGGGGGCGAAATAAACTAGAGCACCTCGACGCTTCCTTATCCAAATGCCCCTCCAGATACCGAGCCCACTGACCCCCCCCTCCCCTCACCCATCTCCACCTGCAGTCCTGACTGGACCGGGGCCCAAAGCGAGGCCCAGGCTCTCCTCTGGCCAGGCTCCGATCCGCAGGCCCCATTAGCGTGGGCTGCTGCGGCGCGGCGTAATGCAGCGCCAGGCCTGGCCAAATTAGAGCTGATCAGAATGTGTGGAGCACAGGAATGGCCACCTCCTGCTTCTCTCTGATTGCACAAGTCCAGGATGATTAGACAGGATGTTAAGCCCGGGGGAGCCGGTGAGCAGCCCTCCCTCTCTCCGGCCCCCACTTCCTCCCTCCTTTTCCTCGCTCCCTCTGCCCTCACGTTTCCTCCTTTCCCTGCTCTTTTTCTCAGCTCCTCGGTTTCCCTTGTTGCCGATGTTGTTTTTTTTTTGCTTATTTGATTTCTTTTATTCAGTAACACGTTTCATATTCTTTTCCATTTCAGTGTATTGGAGCCGATCGCACTTACACGTGCACATGGAAAACTGGTTGCGTATTGCATCAGAAGTTGCATTAACCAAACATGTTCTATCATTTAACAAATTTGAAAAACATTGATGATAATTCAGTCATTTCTGTTGTGCGCTATTGCGTTTAAATACATTGCCACAGTGAAGGATGCTATTAGGCAATAAAACTGAAAAACAGATTTTTATAGCTCCCTCACGTTTAGATCAACTGGGATTGACATGAGTGTGCATTTAGTGATTGAAACAAGAGATTTCAAGTATAGTCCAGTGGAATAATTTATGGGATATTGATTATAAAGTCAGGTGACCTGATCATTTCACTTTCTGTTGTTTACTTTTAAGGTGTGATGAAATTGAAGTAGCGACTGATCATTTTCTCTGTGATGTATATCTATATATGTAGGGTGGGGATTTGTTTCTATCCATGCAGTTGATTGGATGGAGGGCGATCTCAAAATGAGCCTGCAGTTGAGCATAAGAATTATTAGAATTATTTTATTATATAGTACCTGTGTCATATGCGGATAACAAAGCATATTAGCATTGACGCTTTTGCAGAGTGTGGTCTGAATGGTATCTGACCACCTCCATATGTGGTCTAGGTAATCACAATGCAATCACATGGCTTTTAAAGTGGTCAAGTGCTATCCGATTGTGATCCGACCACCAAAAGTGCATGTTAATGGCAGGTGTGATGGGGGCCTTTGTGTCTTAATTTGGATCAATCTTATCAGGTTCTCTTTGCTCTCATTCTGTCTCACAATCTCTTACCACCCCACATTTTGTACGCTGTCTTGTCTCTCTTCCTCGGTCTCTCTCTCTCTTTCCTTCTCACTCAATCTTGCTCTCTCCTCCCTCTTCCTCCAGTCTCGTGTGTAGTCCTTTCAGCGTAGAGCCTTTAATGTGATAATAAGGTGTGAAAATGGAGCCACAATGGCGGAAGGAGGATTGCAGTGGCAGATTTCTCCACTGGTCCTTACTGTGTGCCACGAGCAACTGGGTGGCTCGCGCTCAAGCGGCTCTCGAAGCCTCGGGCCCCTCTCTTACACTTCTGTCTAGCGGCTCACGGGAGCTTTGATGTAGTTTTGACTCAGACTAGACACACTTAGGGTTGGGATTAATGCTGAGAGGCTGAGAAAAGTGATCTCTTTTAGGTCATTTTTAACAGTTGGTTTATTCCAGTAACGTGTTTTGTGTATTTTCTTAAAATTAAAAGAACTCTCAAATACAGTGTTGGGAAGTTTAATTGATTGTGAATTGGTTTTTGTAAATGATTCTTTACCTCATATGCAGAATTGGAATGTATGTTTCTTTTTATGGAATTGGTTCATATTAAATTTTACTCTCTCTCTTTCTTTCTCTCAAAATAATTTGTAGAGTGAGTATTATTGGTATATTGTTTATGTAACATTTGGAAAGTTTCATTGTCATTGTCAATTTCATGTCTGTCTTTCTTTCTTTCTCTTTCAAAGGTAGATTTGTAAAGTCTTATTGGTTCTTTCCTGCATATTCTTTATGTAACATTTGGAAAGTTTGATTCATTATCCATTTACTGGATCATTAACTGAAGTATAAAATAATTAGTTCATTTGAATTCCTCTAAAAATAGCATTTTATGTAATATTAAGTTAAATGCTGCTGTTCATCACTATATTTGACTTTTTTTATATTTGACAGTGTTTGTTTACTTGTAGGTTTTTTTTTTGTTTGTTTTTTTGGATTTAAGATTCCTAGTTATTTTTCAAATTTTTATTTGTTGTATATTATGTAATTGTTTTAGTTATTTATTTATTTTTTTATACAATGTTTATTCAACCCTCAATGTGCTTGAGAATAAGGCTTATGTGTGTGTGTGTAAATATATTGAAAAATAATTCAAATACATATACACACATTTACACACATATAGCCTATATGTATGAGTAAATGTAAATATGTATGTTTATATATGTGTGTATATGTATGTGTGTGTGTGTGTGTGTATATATATATGTATATATATAGAGAGAGAGGTGTGTGTATGTGTATATATATATATATATATATGTATGTATATGTATATATGTATGTATGTATATGTGTGTGTGTGTGTGTGTGTCTGTATATAAATATGTATGTATGCGCGTGTGTGTGTGTGTTAATATGTATATGATGTAATATGTACATGAATTCTTCTTTTTCAAAAGTAACTTGACTTTAGTTAATAAGTTCTGTCCTGGCAAACTGCAGTCTCAAAATAGCTTCCCCAACTCCAGATACAACATGCTTGTATTTATTATTTTTTTTATTGATTTAAGTTTTGACAAGTAGAGTAACTTTTGCTGCCCGTGACATTTGCAAAAGCTCTGCATCAGCACATATATGAAGTACAGCACATAACAGGCCAGAAATAATTATTAAAGTTTGATTCACCTGTCAATAGCAGTCCCTTAACCTCACATCTTGCCCCTTTCTGTCTGCGGTGCGTGTGTGTGTGTGTATATACATAGATGCAGCGGTATCAGAGCGAGACTCTGATAGAAAGGAGAGCCGGGCGGCAGGCGAGGACGGAGAACAGAGTGTGACCAGTCATGACGAGCGGGTGGGAGAGGAGGATTTAGATGACGACTCCATCTTCACCTGTGACAATTGCCAACAGGACTTTGAGTGCCTGGCAGACCTGACAGAGCACCGTACCAACCACTGCCCAGCAGGTTTGTGTGTGTGTGTGTTTCTCCACTGTCTTGAAAGGAGAAGTTTCAGTTTAATGTGTCATGTATGTTTACTTCTGTAGGTTTTGAGTTAGACATATAAATGAATGATTGTTGCTTAAGACAACCTTTTTTTTTTAACTACAATAATCATGCAACTTATTAAAGTTACAAATAATTTTGCAATACATTTATGGGGGAATCTACCTGTTTCTCCTGTACATTGGTAGGCAGTGGAGTGTTTGGTAAGCCTACTTGAAAACAGTCATTATTTTTTGCAATTTTGTGTGGTTATGCTATTGGCAAAGAAATTCTACATGGCTTTAATTTATTATTTCTGATGAAAAACGTATTGGCAGGAGGCAGAAGTTGGTATAGTTTTCGCGGTGGTGGGGTTACTCAGAGGCCGTTGGCTGTTCTGGAGTCAGTATGCTCCCTCAGGAGAGTGGTGTTTTAAAACTAACACGCAGTACACGCACACAATAGCCGTTATTACAATCGCGGTAATTAATGAAACGCTGAAAGCGGCCCTGCAGGGGCATCTGCTTCCTAGCAGATTAATCAAGGGCCTCTCCTTAACGAGCATAAAAACTGAGGAGAAGAGGGGGAGAGGTAGATATAGAGAGAGGGAGAGAGCATGTCACTCCAGCAGTCATATGCAGTATATTTATTGAATAATCTTGCAGTGTCTTTTCAATTGTATAAAATTCTCAAAGTCACAAAATATAATGCTACTGGATTGTTAATATCCACGGCCTCATCGTAGCAGAGCACACATGTTTCTGAGGGGACACAATACAGCGTGACACAACCCTCTTCTCCATTGCCTTCCTTTATTTTGGCAACTTACCAAGTAATGAAATCATAGCACTGGATTTTAGACGCAATCTCAGCTTCAGAGTCATCAGAGAGCTGTATGTTGCATTGTGCAGGGCAAAAAAAAATAAAGAGTGAAATGAAATGACAAATGCAGTTGTTCCCAGGAGTGTGCGATCTGGAGATTGCAAAATAATCTGGTGCTCTGTCTGGGGGTTTAGACCAATCACAAACATTCTTCCTCTTTTTATGATTGTGAATTTTATTGTTATTATTTATGTATTAGTTTATTATGAGTGTCATTTTAGGAGTTTATATACTAGATTATTTTTTTAATTAATATTTTTCATAATAATTTGAAGATTTTTTTAATATCATGATAAATAATTTTAATTTAATTTTATAAATTTTTATTAGCTTTTGCTTTGTTCTTTGTTTTAATTTTCAATGTAAAATGTTATTTAAGTTTAATTTATTTAATTTTCAAGGCAAGATTTACATCTAATATTTTAATAATTTTTATTTTGACTTTATTTCAATTAACAAAAATTGTTAATAATAGTTTTATTTAATGATACTATCCCTGATTATTTTTATTTTAAGTAAAATGTTCTATCAGATTATCATCAAATTAGGTTATTATTTCTAGTGCTGTCAAACGATTAATAACGATTAATCACATCCAAAATAATATATATATATATATATATATATATAAATTAATATGCACAGTACTCATGTGAACAAAAACTTTTATTTTGGATTAGATTAATCGCGATTAATCGTTTGACAGCACTGATTACATTTAGAATTATGGACATTTTTATTACTTTAATTAGTAATAATAATAATAATAAGAGCAGTAAATTAAAAAAAAAAAATTGCAATCCCTTTCAAGTTCTTGACACACTCCTGGGAGCTGGTCTAGTGGGGGAAAGAGTAGCGTGCTGCTGGTGACTTCATCTGATAAGGGACAAACACACGCCATTTTGTGTGTGTGTGTATGTGTGTGTGAAGGAGGCCATGTTGTGGAGAGCAGTGGATGGTTCCCATGGCCCCAAGGAGAGCCTGGCCAATATCAGCACACCAGCAGAAGGCTCATAAAGCCACTCTATCAATTTACGGTTATTATTATGACCACATGCCCGTCAGAGCAGGAATATTCTCGAGCACAGCCGTGCCACGCCATGCCACGAAATGAAATTTCTATTCCCTTAACAGTAGACACCGTGGCTATAGAATTACACCTGGAATCCCATCATGTGTTTGTGCGTGCATGTGTGTTTGAGCGTGTCCGTCTCGTATTTGTGCACCGTCCTATTGTTTAGCTTCTCAACAATAATATAACCTCTGATATAGTCGCTACCCATCTCTATCGTCATTGTCTTTCTCTGCCTGTCCCTCCATCCTTCTCTTTTTCTTCTCCTCTCTCGCTGCCATTGATCGCTGCTAATATGAGTTCCACAGGAGACGATATTGGAGACGAGGAACGTCTGCCTTTCCGTCCCTCCAAATGTCTTTGGCTCTGCCTTCCCCCATTACACTTAGCTCCTAGCATTTCCATCTCCTCCTACTTTGTCTTATATATCACTTTAACTTGTTGTGCTTTCTTTCTCTTTCTGCTTAAGATGTAAATTTGGGCTCAAAAGGCTGACGTCACATTGAAAATCTGGGATACAAAATCTTTTTGTTAAGCCTAGAAGTAGGTTGACTTAATGTAAACAAAGATGATTTGAATAAAAGATTTTTTCACTATTTCTAGATAATCTCAAATAGGCAGATGACACTGACAATGATCATGTGACTCTGCACAGACAGTCAGATGTTCCTGCCTCATCAGTTTTACTTGTGGAGTTCATGCAGTTCAAATTCTGCTGTCATTAAAGCAACATTAATCAAGTTCAAATAATTATTTTAAACTTTTCACTTAAGTTATGCTCATATAATGTATTAAATAATAAAAATGCAAAATTACAGCATTTTCAGTAGCCGTCCCAGATTTTGGACCCCAATGTATGTTTTTAAGAATGAGTTAATGTGTTGTTACTGTATTAGTGTTATATTTTTTTGTATTAGTTGTACTTCTAGAAATTAAGTTTTTGGTTATCACGGTTTTTTACAGTTTGTACTGACTTTTCAGCAGCCATTACTCCAGTTTTAAGTGACACATGATCCTTTAGAAATGATTCTTATATGCTGATTTGGAGCTTAAAAATTTCTTATCGATTTCTTATCAATCTTACAGACTTTTGAGCGGTAGTGTAAATGACCCTGCGTCCCAATATCATGTCTGTTTACAGGATTGCAGTGTAAGTGAGTTTGTTTGTGTGCACTCTGCTGGCAGTTGAACGACATTATATCGTCTTGTGTATGTTTATATTTGTCTGTGTATGAATATATCGGGTCATGAGTGTGGATTAGTGTTTGTGTGCACAAGTATGTGAATGTGTGTGGGTGAAACGTGAGTGTGTGTGTGCGTGAGTGTCATACTGTGGGCTGATTCTGAGGGGAGGCTCTACTGGAGAAGGAATCTGGAACACTGGCTCCCTGAGGAGCGCTTGGAAAAAACCTCAGATCAAATGGAGAACATTCACTGCGCTGCTCCGCTCCACTGCCCTGCAACCGGCCAAGGTTGGGCCCTGGCTGTTAACAACACTCACCTCACTCTCTGGCTCTCTCTTTTTCTCTTTCTCCCTCTTGCCCCCTTTCCTCATGTCTCCTGTGGTGCTGTGCAGCTGACCCCTCCTCTCTAGTCTGGAACAGAAGGCCCTATAGCCTCCTGGGTTTGGCTCAGTCGAAGAAAGAGGCCCACTTTAGAGTCCACAGCACCAGTAGGCCCGTTCAGGTGTCCTCTCAGCCTGGTTTTGGTTATATGCGTAATTTTTTTATTGGTCCACCTTCACAATGTGTTGTGTATATAGCAGTGTTGACCACCCTGCGAGCTTCCTAAACTCATGTGGCAGGACAGGGAGTGAGCAGAAGGCATGGATTCACACGCGCACACACAGAGGTGACCGCTGCATGGCAGCTGAGCTCTTCTAGCCTGAAATTAAAATTCATTGGATGACATCCTTTGACCCATTTCTCACTAGATCGGTTAATATTTTGATCTGTATAGAAAATAAATGTCAGGTTGTGTGTTGCCGTAGAAGAATGGACGAGAAATACTGAAAGACTTTGGGGAGTAAACCAGAGAATGGTCGAGTGAAGCAGGCAGCCGTGTGGGTAAACGAGAGAGCTGTCAGTCAGCTGGGGGGGCGGGCTCTCCACCTGTCAGATACAAATAGGAGGCGAGTGCTAATTAACCCGCCTTCAGAAGACTGAGGGGAACGGCAAGCGCTCCAGAGAGACAGACTGAGAGAGAGAGAGAAAGAGAGAGAGTGTTGGTGGGGGAGTTTGCAGTCAGTAGAAATAACTCTACACCGCTCACACTCTCTCTGTCACTGTTCCGAGAAGCAAAGAGAGGGTGGGAAGACGAATGGCTTCTTTTTTTTTTGGCCTTTTTGCCACTTTTTATTTATAGGCGTAGTCAGAAAGGACAGGAAATGATTGGTAGAATAAGGGAGAATGAGGTCAGTAAATGTCACCAGCTGGTTTCAAACTTGCACTCATATGTGTTAACCACCAGGCCACAGGCCTGACAGTGAGATGTACTTTTCATTATGCTTTTTGATTCCAGTTCATAATATATACATATTCACAAGGTTTATTCTAACAATATTTCAATATTTTTCTGATATTTTTACCTTGCAAACATTTCGCTTTGTTGGTTTAAGTGACAAAGTTTTTGCCGGAACTGCTATTTAAATGTGTGTGTGTGTGTGTATATATATATATATATATATATATATATATATATAGATATATATAGCATTTATAACATTTTTAAATAATTATTGAAATTTGTATTTTGAGTAAATGTATTAGCGAATTTATGTTTAATTAAACTAGTAAATATAATATTATTAAACTTAACTCAATTTAGTTTCTATGCACTTAATTTAAAAATTGCATGTTTTAATAATTTAATGAAACTAGTATAGTAAATAAATATTTAAATAAAGTTTGTGAATGATGACAGTGGCAAATCAGCAGAATTTTCTCCTGCGTTTCTCTCATGATAATAGTATCCCATTTGTTCTTTCTCTTCAAGACAGTAGCATTCTATGCACACCAACTAATTTACTTTTATAGACACTCACTCACACACACACACACACACACACAGCAGTGTGCCCTCTCCTCTGTTGGCAGGCTAGGTGGGGAGTTGTGTGTCTGGCAGGCAGTTGAAGTGTAATGGGGGTGTGTGACAGGGCCTCGGGGTGATTCGGTCCCTTGAGAGAGCAGTCACCCCCTTCATTCTTCCACTAAACACACACTCGCCCAGGGCACTTCACGCTATGAATACATATCCCTTTTCCACTTATCCACCCTTCCATCCATCCGTCTGTATGTCTGTCCGGGCCAACCGAAGACCCCCCAGCTCCTGCCTGTCGTCACGACGGCAGCTGAATCCAGGGAGGCCAAGACTCTTATTAAAGTTGCAGATAATTTTCCCTCTGCCTTCATCCTACAGAGAAAGAGGAGAGTAGTTTGTAACTTGATCTTGCTGTGCTGAGAAAAAGCTGGACAAGGACAAACTCGGATATTAGTACCCTAAATGAGTTTTATTGCCATTAGCTTAAATTATTTTGCTAATAAATGTGGCTGGACATCTCTATGTATGTTAAAGAAAAGATTGATTGAATTAAGCACTTTCACCATGAAAAATAATATTGACTTGGTTAGGGAAAAACAAATAAAAATGCTCTTACACGCTTACAGTGCAAGTTTGGTGCCCCCTTTCCACCGACAGGGGACCAATCTGGAACCGTTCCGCATGTCTTTGTTAAGCTGGAAAAATTGCCTGTGTACTGGCCCCTAAAACCTTTTGAATCAAATAGGAATCACTAGAAGTTTTGTTTTATTTTATTACTTTTGATGTTAAGATGTGTTTTTGAAAATATGTATGGCTCATAAACAAAAGCTTTGTGAAGTTTATTTTTGAACAGCTTTTAACGTAATCAGTTATATCATTGTTCAATTGTCAAGTCAGCAGAAACGCGGTCCGGAGAGAGGTTTGTCGATCCCTCTGTGGAAAAGTATAGCCTCCATACGCGACATACCCCATATTGCCTCATAGATCTCAATTGGAAGCGAGCTTTTTTTGTTTTTTTACAAATCGCGAGACGAGCAGAAATTGTTGTCTCTGGTAATCGTCAGCATGCCACATGCGTCTTGAGCTGTATTTGCTTTCCGTGCGTTTGCGGCACCTATATCAGAGGAGAGCGTGTGCGCGCTTATGCGTGTCTCTGTGTGTTTGCACAAATCAGACTACGCGTGTTCCCTCAAAGTGAGAGCTGCTTTGTGTGTTGGTCCTCCCTTACCCCCTCCATTCCCTCTCTCTCTGTCTCTCTCTCTCTCAGAGCCAGAGGGTGGCCTGAAGATTCCTCCACTAAGCCTTTGGCACAGATACAAATGCAGTCACAGCTGGTTGTAAACTCAGGTTTTCCAGGGAGAGCAAGAGCCCTGCCTCCATAAGAGAGAGAGATTGAGGGGAGGGGAGGGGGCACAGCATGCAGGGAGAGAGAGAAAGGGAGGGGGTGAGACGAAGGAGGGTTGTTTCAAAGCACACTGGAAGTCATTTTTCATCACAGGGTTCATTTTTCACGATGAAGTTCTTTTCTCTCTCCTTTTTCTCTTTCCCCGTCGCTGTCTTTCAGCGTCTCTTTTTCGTTTCCTCTCCACCTCCTTCTATACGTGACTCTACTTATCTCGTGTTTTTCCCCCCTCGCTCGCTCTCCTAGCCCTAGATTTTCCTCTTCCCCCTCTTATAAAATATGGATGGCACCAGTTTTGGGAGAGTTGAGAGGCTCTCTGGCAGAGAGAGCAGTGCTCTGTCTCTGTAGAGACTCGGTTTGTGCATGCACCTAAACACTTCACTGAGCAATCTGTCAACATGTCAGCAACACATGTTTTGTAAAAAAAAAAAAAAAAAAAGGAAGGAGAGAGAGAGAGAGGAAAAAAAGGAAAAAAGCGCTTCCAGAGGGAGTAATGGCTCCCACCAGGACTCCGAAAATGCTTTGAATTCAGCAGATTTCTATTGCGGGGGGACTCCCCTGGGGTGCCTTTTTTACAATGCCTGCATTTCAGAAATTTGAGCCAAAGACCCCTGGGGGCGTCCTTTCATAATGCCTGAAAATGTAGGGTTATATTGTGTGCAGTTCCCCATGGGGCCTTTATTAATACCTGAATTCTGAGGGACTGGAAATTACACAGGGACTCTGTGGGGGCCTGCGCTCGCACCAGGAAGGGAGAAAAACTCTGTGGGGACGTTCTCTCTTCTCTTCTCTTCCTTTTCCTTCCATCCTCTCCTCTCTCCATTTTTTTTCTTTCCTGCTCCACGCAAGAGCGAAATAAAAGAATTTGCCAAAGGACACAAAAAAGGAACGTGTGTGTGTTGGCGGCAGCATACTTGTATTCAGCTTGCCTTCTCGGAGGGAAAAAATCAGCCGATTAAAAATGTAACTCTCTCTCTTTCTTTCTATCTCTCTCCCTCTCTCTCTCTCTCTCTCGGCTGCTGTGTCGAGCAGGCGGGCGGAAGAGGGGAGAGTAAATATTTGGTCTGTCTGCGTGTGCCCAGGAAGAAGCCAAAATCTGTTGGAATATCCACACACGGTTTTTTCCCGCTCGTGGAGAGAGAGAGAGTTAATATTCCTGCCACCAAACGCACTCATTTGTATTCATTGGCTATACGAAGGGTGTGTATGGACAAATAAATGTACAGATAATCAAAGTACACAATTACAAATCTATTTCTTTTGGTGCTCACCCACACCAATACGCATAACTCACACAGTGCTTATTTGCACAAGCTCTGGCCACGCGTCCTCTTTGTTTTTAGGTTCAAATTTTGGGTCTCTTTTTTTCGGCTAACACTAATGCATAAATATTACTCATTCATACATAAAGATCTGTGCGCACCTCAGGAAGTGCACTAGTTCAAAAATGAATTTTCTGCAGATTGAATTAAACTTCTTGTTCCTGGATGTTGACTGCTCAACTTTGAGCCCCAAAGTCACTCTGCTCCCTTTGAACGATTCCAGGGGGCGTAGGTCCATTCTAAGATGGCCGCCCTTTGTTGGTTTTCCACAGGTACCAAGTCTTTGTCAGAGGCTCTGTAGGCAGAGGAGGTCAGGTGTTCCGGTCTTCCTTCGATCGCTTCGCATCTTAGTTAGGGTTTTGTCCAAGAATGTGACCTCCGGTTGGTGGGCGTGACCTCGATGACCCCGGGCGTTGGAGAATAGAGCCATCACCAGGTTCTTCGCAGGGAGTCGCGGTAATGAGGAACAGCTTGTTCTCTCCGATTCAGTCCGATGTCGCCCCCTCCTTCTCCTTCCGTCTCTCACCCTGTAGTGGATAACCCAAACTGCCCTCTTTCTCCCCGTCTCCCTCTCTCCAGCTCTCCTGCAGTGTCCTTTCTCCCTTTCTCATTTTCTTTTCACTCACTCCCCACCTCCTGTTGAGTTCGGCCCATTTGCCCCCAACTCCCTCGCTCTCTCAATCTCTGGCTTCTCCATTATGGTTTGTGGCTACTAGCTGTGCTCCTCCACTCCTCGCTGGCTCCCTATAGCCAGCTTAGCGTGGGCCGAGTGTGGGCGTGGAGCTGGCCCCTGCAGGTCTGGCCCTCAAGATGCGCCATTGCCGGTATTGTTACCATACAGTACCAAGATGCGGTCAGGTGGCATCGTATGTCAACACACCTCGGAGCTGCAAACCTTGGGTACACGCACACACCTAAACCGACTTACTCTTTCACATTCTCACACTCAAGGGGCCCAAATTGCGCACACACATACACACTCACACACACACACACACACACACACACTCACATACATACACACACTTGGTGCAGTGGAGCCAAAGGGCAGTGTGCCAGGGGGAGAGCTGTTATAATAGTTTTAACCCTGCGCTCAGGTGTGGCTCGCCTTTGTCAAGTGAAATGTCAGGAAAAGCAGTGCCCCTGGGACGTGCGCACGGAGAGAAACGGGCAAGGCTGTCTGAATCCACACTCTTTTCAGCCCCAGCCTTTTCCCCCTCTGCAGACAGAACAGAGTCCATTAACCGCGGCCGCCAGCGTACACGCTCACACACTCGCCCTTATTGATACACACTCACTGATTCAGCACATAGACATGTGCATTCTAGTAGAGATGGGCCATACACACCCATAAGTGCTTTTCCTTTTGTCATGTTTTGTTACTTTTTAAATTTGTGCGATGGAAGGCTGTTCTTGGACCTAGTAAGTCTGCGTAGGCATTGGAAAAAAAAATGGACCCTCAAAAGTGACAGATTTGGAACGCTCGACTTAGGCAGCAACTCACAAATAGAGCTGTATAGTGAAGCACAGTTGACCCTTACAGAATTTGATGCTAAGCTAATGACATGATGCTCTGAGCTTGTTTTCTTCCCAAAAACGGTTAAGTGCCAATGCCAGCCAATCACCATGCTGATTGCCTTGACACAACAAAGAAACAAATATTGACCCTTAACTCTACTCTAAACCCTTACCATAACCTTTATATAACGTTGATTGCTCATTGTAATTACTGTTTGTTGCTGTTGAATACATCTGATTTTTCTGAACTCTAAACTATATCCATGAAGTCTGATCTTTTGTTTACACGTTACTGAATATTTGAGTTAAATAACAAAATCAGCTGTGTCCAGGGTTTATGCTTAAATGCTTTGGGGAGTAAAATCATCAAAAATACATCATATGCACAGTTTTTCAAAGGTGAAATTGTAATCATTTTACATAATCATTTTATAATACTTTTC
>JAUMHE010000071.1:12831124-12849322 GCA_032359235.1 Enteromius mattozi | reverse complement strand
ACACTGACTTTAGTTGGTCAGGCTAATTCTTAGACACAGTCTTAAGACAATGGCTATGTTTATGCAACCGGCCCCAGGTCTAATCCAAATGCACTTACAGCCATATAATGTCATCACTAGAATGCTCTGATGAGTCTGGTTCTGAGATTTCTGTCTTTGTCTTTTCCCAAGGCCTGATGGGAATTTACAGTGTTTGTTTAAGAAAAAGAGAGAGCAGAAGGGCACAAATAGATGTCTTTTTTAATACGGTGTGTCATAGGCACAGTGTAAAGGTGTGTGTGAGAGAGTGTGTGTGTGTGTCATGTTAAAATCTGTTGCTCAGTGAGGGTAGAAAGACAGATGATGGGCCCTGAGTGAAGTGACAACACATTTCTCCTGTCATCCTTCTCTCATCTCATCACCTTCTCCCCTCAATGCTCTTCTCCTCAGCAGAACGCACAGATGCCCTCCACCTGGGTCGCCAAGGTCCCGTACGCACCTCCCTTCTGCTCTCTCACACACTGCTACCTGCTCTTCTCCACTTTCTTTTTTACCCTTCCTCCTCAATTTTCTACTTCCCTCATATTTCCTCATTTCTCTACGCTCATACATCCCAATTAGCCGCACGTTCGCATCTCTCTCTTCTCTCCTGGGCCATATCTCCTTGCAATTGGTGTTCTCTCTGCTTTCCCGATTCTTTTCAAAGTGATCCTTCATGATGATCACGTGGCATTTTCATACGAACGATTTAAGGAAAACTCATTGCGCCTTTTTAAAGAATGCAAAAAGAGGAATTATTATGTGTGTAGGCCATAAACATATTCAGGATGAGGTTTCATATTGAAGAAAAAAACACACGCCACTTATTTCAAGAAAATGACTTTTACTTATGAGTTGCAGTGTAGCAAGCAAATATTTCAGTCGTATATAAAGTCCAAACATGTGAACCATATCAAATCCTCATATAAAGTCAATGAACAAAAACTAAAAAGGTGTTTAAATAGCAGGACTGTGTTTAGACTAGTAATGTGGGAACATCATACATTCCTAATTAACTTGTCAGCTAATTAAATGTTCACTTAAATATGAAAATTCTGTCATTATTTATGCACCCTCATAAACCTGTAAGTCTTTTTACTGCAAAGCAAAAAATTACAGTACTGTATAATTAGACTGTTTTTGTTTCATATTACAGGGACAGAGCTACAGATATAAACAGATTAATATACAAAAATGCAACTTTTCTGAGAGTTTTACATCTGACATCTAAAAAACAGCACGCTAATTAAAACAACAAAAATCATTGTCCTAGAACTAATCAACCCTTGTAGCCTAGCCCTGTCCCACACTATGACCACAGGCCTTTGAGTGTCTGATCCCATCAGGGTTTTTTTCCGAGACCTGGAACAGTTGTAGCAGACTAGATGTGGGCCTGCTGGTCGGGTGATGTTGAGCGAGTGGCCGAAGGGTAGATGTGATATGATATCACTGACAGAGGAGGGTATGATGTAGTGCTGAACCGCTGCTTCACTATAGCCACGCAAGCCTTGAGGTTACATGGACTTAGTGACAGTAAGTGAATGTGATTGAATGAGAGAGTGTGTGGTCTATACTGTATGTTCATTATGTGATGATGGATGCATACCACAGTAGTAGTGGCCCATTAGAGACCTCATGACATCCAAATGATGGCTAATTACCTTTAATTCTGATGCAGAGATTTTTACACTGCATTACAAAGCGCATTGATTACTTAAAAAATGGACATGCCCTATGATATATTGATATGTCTAACCCAAACATATTGTATCAATAGGAAAAACATCAATGTAGGAAAGAAAAGTGTGCTTGTTAAGCATAGGTTGGATTTTTTTTAAACCTCTTATGCAATTAATTTCTGTTTTGTCCACTAGATGGCAACAATTAAACAAAATGACTAATATTGTCTTGGTTTCCTTACTGGCACAGAGTGGCTCTGACTCAATATGCATTCATTTGTCCATCATTTATCCATCCACCCATTCATTGATCTTTATTTTTGCCCTTTTTTCTTTTGTTCGGTTGTCCTTTATGTCTGTTCATCTGCTTTTCCATTTCACTATCTATCATTTGAGTTTATTATGCCTTTTTCTCTGAGTGGCTCAGTGCAGGTGGAGGCAGTTGTGTGTGTGTGTGTGTGTGTGTGTGTGTGTGTGTCAGATATCTGTTGGCTACTCTGACAGCCGTGCTGAAGGCCTGTCATTAGTGACCTTTCTCCAGCTGTACGGAGTTGCTCTTCATTCGACTAGCAGGAGGCCGTTCTGTTTCTTCTCTTCCACCAGAACGAACGGAAAGAGAGGGAGAGTATTACAAGAGATTATTGAGCAAGAAGAGTCTGAATTATGATTTAGGGGCAAGAGAAACCAACAGACAAAAAACTGGAACTAAGACATGGAAGGAGTTTAAGGAATTGTTATAGTGTTTATATTTCTCTTGCGCCCTTCCTGGAGATCGATTTTTACACCCATATTATGCTGGATACACTTCCTGTGTAACCATACTGTGGTAATCAAAGGTACAAATTTGTTTGTGTGTACTTGTTTAGCAGCCTGTTGTCTGAGCTTTCCTCTATAATATTAAGCTAATATCCAAACAGGTTCAATAAATGGTATGTTTGATCAAAAATAGAGTAAAAATAGTAATGTTATGAAATATTATTACTTCTTAAAATCATTACTCCTGGCTTAAGTGTCACATTATCTCAGAAATCATTATATTATGCTAATTTGCTCATGAAACATTTTTTATTGCTACAGTTAAAATCCTTGTATTATGTAGTAGTTTTGTGGACAGCACAATACTTTTATTCTTTGATGAAAACATTTTATTTGAAATACAAGGTTTGTGTGAGGAACAGGCCACAATTTAAGTTTTTTTATTTTTTCTTTCTTTTTTTTTGTATGTATAAGCCTGCCTTAAAATGCTACAGATTTTGAGCTTTTTAACGTTTCAAAAGATACTGAGAACTAATTATTTACAACAGCTATTGTAGCATACAAAATCTGCACATGTCATATGAAGTGGTCTTAAAGCAGTAGTTCACTTCCAGAATGTAAATTTCCTGATAATTTACTCACCCCATGTCACCAAGATATTTATGTCTTTCTTTCTATATTTGCAAAGAAAATTATGTTTTATGTTTTTGAGGAAAGCATTTCAGGAATTTAAAAAAAGTATTTTTTTTTTTTTTTTTAATGACAGATAATTCCCTTATTCCTTGGCTGGAGTTGTGTAGTGCTTTTTGAAGCTCTCTTACATCAGAGTCTTCTCTGCATGTCCACAGCCATTTTCCTTTGTGCCTTTTTAAGAACGGTTTTCTGTTACCATGACATCACATCTCTTTCCATCCTGTTCTCTCCTTTCTTTCTTTTTCTTTTTTCCTCATCCTTGTCCTGTTGGCCCCTGCATAGCTGGCAGTTGAGGTCTGGAAAAGCTGAAGTGTGCATCTCTCTGCATAACAGCATTTTTAAACGGTCTCTCTGTTTGGATGTCGCACACTCCCTTTCTCTCTTTAAATGTGTGTAAAGAGTGCACTTTAGGAAGACCTCTCTCAGTGCAATGTTAACATGGTCAAGTTGGCTCGTATCTTTGCATACATTTAGATTCATTAGGACGTATGAACCAGACAGCTTTTTACTTTCAGAATCATATAAGGTAAATTTTAACACTCTCAGAATGCAAATTGCTACCTGAGCAACACTTCTCTCTTCTCTCTGCAGTCTCATTTTAGAATACATATGTGCATAATGTTCCTTTTGTGAAATGGAATACAAGAATGATGTACAGGCATTTATGGTTTTTAGGTTTTAGGTTTTTAGTGGTTTTCAAACTCATTATTTTTTGTTATTTCATTTTAAATTATTATAGTGTTTTCAGAGCTGTTAAATTTAGATTTAAGAACTTAATTTTTAATACTATGAAATGTCATTAACTTTTATTCAGCAAGTTTAGGGTTTCCAACAAAATGGTAAGCAGCACAACTGTTTTCAGTGTTGATTATTACAGGAAACGTACACCAAATCAGCATATTCAAATTATTTCTGACTGTTCATGTGACACTGACTGGAGTAATGGCAGCTAAAAGGAATAATAAAAAAAGTTAAATTGTAAAGATATTTAATACTGTTTTTGCCAATTGATCAAATAATTAGAGCCTTGGTGAGCACAGCAGATGCAAAAACATTCAAATAAAAATTGTACTGACCCCAAACTTGAGTATAGTGTATGTTAGTGTACGTATTTACAATGTTCACTTCTGTAATTAAATGTATTTAGGAGTGAAACAGAATATTCTATATAAAGAGAAAATGTAAGGCAGGGTTTGATTTTATACAGGCAACATTTGAATCTCAAAAAGTCGCTGTTACATACTAGAATAGAGAAAAATGAGCTTGGTGACAATCTTTGACAGACATTTGATTGATACTTTTAAGAATTTATTATGCTTGTCAGACAAAGTACCCATCCAATCTAGCTCTCCCACTAGAATCCTGTCTCTCATGAATTCAGTCAAGTGTACACAGCACAGTACTTACATTTGTGGCCACCAGGAATGAGTATAGAGCTTGAGATGTAAGAACCTCATGTTGACTCGAGCCCAAAGCTGATGTGCATGTGTTTATATGCGTGACTGACTGCATTTGTGTTTTAGCCTCTTTTTACTTTCTTGAAATGTTCTAAAATGTCATTTAATAGCTCAATAGTTCAATGATACTCTGAACAACATCTCACAAAAATTGATCAGTGTGCATGTGTCTGTTTTACAGTGTTAATTTGTGTAGTATACACACACAGATATTGGGAGAGAGATTGTAAGATGCTCATCATGCTGAGTGACAAGCGTGTGTGTGTCTGTGACACTGGCGGTGTTATTACCGAGGGATCAGAAGTGAAGATTGTTCCGTTTCCCATCAGCAGTGGCCCAAGTATCGATCTTTTCTGTCAACACACCACTCCTATACTCTGTTTACTGAGGATACACACACCTCATGTGCTGAGTGCAGACTGTATCTGCATGCTATACAGGGGCTGTCGAGTGTTTACAGTATTTATACAAACAGTCTTGTGTGTCTTAAACGTAAGACACACGTTTCACATACTGTACACACAAAAAGAAAAAGTACTCGCACAAACATATTGCTCCTTTGTGTGATCACACACCATCTGTGCATTGCTCACACTAACACAAGGAGTAAACTTCAGTGCTTCTGTTAATGTTAGTCTTCTAAAAGGGTCATATGATGCAGTTTCAAGTTTGCCTTTCTCTTTGGGGTATTACAAGCTATTTGTGCATAGGTAAGATCGGTAAAGTTGCAAAGACTCAAGTCTCAGAGATACTGTACCAAAGAGATATTCTTTATAAAAATTAAGGCTTGACCATGCCTTCCTAAAAAGGCTTGTTTAAACACGACGCCACATCTCTAGGTCACTATAACACCACCCAAATGTTTATGCAAAGAAAGAAGGCGGAGCTATTATTCTCACTGTAGTGTTGCTGCCCGCGCCATGTTCTGGAGATGCTGTGTTTCGTTGTGAAACTACTTTAAGCTTCCATAAGAGGACACAACTAGACATCAGTGGTTAGGTAGTATTTACAACACCGTTCCAGATCAGTTCAACCCAAATATTTAGATTCCTGGACCTGGAGAGTAGCCCATGCTGGCTGGACACAAAGGCTTATAAAGTGGGGCAATTCCAACTCTGCAAGGGCAGTCTGGTGCTTCTGACTCACAACCTGTAAGAAAGTTACTTCTTCGTAAATTAAAGAATGTGCTACTTACTAAGAAAGTTTTGAGCAGTGAAGGGTAGTGCTTGTTGTTTGTCATTTCTCTGATCATTAAAAAGACTGTAAAATTCATTATAATTAGTAATTATGTCCCCACAGGATGCAACAAATGTCTTGTTTGAAATGGCTTTTATTGTTTTTGTCATCGCGTCGGGACATGGTATCACATTATGGTAAGGGGCGTAACATTTGCGTTACATGCTTGAGATATTCGGACAGTGACAACACACTGTAAAGCTATATATTATATTGACGTTTTTATCACTTTTTTTTTTTTTTTAACTCTGAGGATCCTGTGATATTATGCTAAATTATCCAAGCCTGTTATGATGAAGAAACCAATTAATCTATATCTTGGATAGCCTGAGGATGAGTACATTTTCAGCAAATTGTAATTTTTGGCTTTGCGATTGCAAAACAATTTTTCAGAATACTCAGTTTTAGATAGCTGTCTATGAAGAAAGATGTTTTTTTGCTGCCAGATGGTGTAAGCTAACTGGGTCATACTAACCAGCAAAACCTCAAACTCTCAGTCCTCACACATATCGCAGTCACAAATTCACAGAGTCACTACCCTCAGCCACTTAAAATAGATATGCTCACACCTAATTTTCATAATCATAATCTCTTCGTTATGCAATCCAGTTATTTTCCACAACTCACTCATCAATACACAGACTATTTCAGTAAGTAATGAACACAGTTGTTGCTGTGATGCTGGAATATTTTAGGTTGTTATATCTGGCCTCATAAATGATAACGACAGCTCTGGGTAAGGGCCGAGTTTTGTGCTGAAATTTGATACTTATTGATTTTGACTTTAGAACAAACCTTTTACTTCATGGTATTAATAATTAAACCACTTCGAAACACAACCTGTATACCCAAGTAATCTTCTGCTTTTTTAGGTATCTCATCACGTCTCATCCAACTATAAGTTCTTTCTCACCATATCTCTCTCTTCACACATCTTTTTGCACATGCTTCTGATTCATTTTCTAGTATGACAACAAGGTGACTGGTTCATTTAGTGGTGTGAGCTAATTCTGTGATAGAAAAATATATAAACTAGAAATGTGAAAGTAAAATGTGCCACTCTTGTGAATTCCGATATCTTACATATTTTTTCCACTTATGTTTTTATATTTAGTATCCAATTATAGGCCTGTTTGCTTATGGGTTCAGACACTAACCCCCGGTTTCACAGACAAGCCTTAACCCTAGTCCTAAACTAAAATGTGAATCTAAGCTGTTTCAACTAAAAGAAACCTGCACTGACTGATCTTAAAACATATCAGTGTCTTTGTTTTGTCTTAAGATGCACGGCAGTAATGCCTTTTTTTTAAGGTATGTATATAAAAATAATTAAATGTCCTAATTGAACTGTGGCCTAATCCTGGCTTAGGCTAAGCCCTGTCTGTGAAACCGAGCCTAAATCAGATCTCTTTATTTACCACTTCTGTGCTGTTGAATGAGTAGCTAATATAATGCCCAACACTTCAAAAATAATAACAGTGATTTAAAACTGCATAAAACATGGGGAACAGTTGGTTATTTACAATAACTGTAAATATTTAATTATAAAATGTATAACCCCCAACACTGCGTAGTTTGGATGTCTCTCTTCTATCACACATGAGGTCTACAAATCTTTACCAATGAGCTGAAGAGTTGATTTTGCCAAATGAAATGCAGCACCTGTTTCAAAATAGCTTCTTTTGTGTTTAACAGAAGAAATGCATTCATACAGTTTTGGAACAACATGAAAGGTGAGTAAGCGATGATAAAGTTTCCATTTTGGGGTGAACCATCCCTTTTACGTCTGTGGGTTGTGCTGGGTTATCATAGCGGGGTATCTTATTTCATGTTTCACACTGCTCATAATTTACTCAGAGTTATCAATTAATCCTACGTATTCATACACTGATGTAAATTCCTAAACCCTGAGTTAACGATCTTGTTTTCATGTTTGTGGTGCAGTGTTACTAATTAGATGAACGCAGCACACAACCTGCTTACAGAATGGCATTGTGCATTGCCGCCTTATTTTTCCAGTAAGAGTGGGTGCGGCCAATTTGTAAATTTAATGTGTCTGGTTTCTGGTGTCATCCACTTCAAGCTAATTTTAGCTGTACAAAACAGCTCATTTTGCTGTTTAATATTGCAAGCTGGTATTTTCTTACCATATTATTTTAATGTATTGTCTTAATTGGTTTGTAGCGCAAACTGTTCTACCATTTACTCTACACTGTTATTCTTCTCCTTATTTCCCTACAGTGGCTAATGAATTTGAGGTATTCTAAATAGATTTTTCTGACTATAAAACTACAAATGGTAATTTCTTCACTCCAGTTGACATATTTTCAGTTAGCATTTGACATGTTTCTATTCCATGCTGACACTGTGTTTTTACGCTGTGTTTCTCTGACTGTTGAAAGCTTGTGAAGAGGCACGAGATTGGGTGTCTGTCACACATCTAGTCATAATATTTTCACACTGCATAAGTTTGTAAAAAGCAGGGCTAACAAGTGTAAAACCCTCCCTAACCCAGGATCAAAAGTGGGGTTTAGAACAACAATCACCTGGGATTACTATAAAAAGCCCTCTCGGCTTGTTAGGTTGTATATTTAAAATGTCTCTTTTTTGAGTATTTCAGTAGCATGTTTAGGTCTTATAAGTACCTATACAGCTGTCTGGAGTTTTTACCAGCACCGTAACAAAGGTAAATACTCCTCATAATACACGACTAGCTCTTTGCACATAGAATCTCTTCCTGTTTTTCCTCTCCCAGTCCTGAACTCTCTCTCTTTTTCTCAGGAGCATCTTCCCTCTCTCCCACTTTAGTTTCCTTCTCCCCTATCCTCCATCTGCCTCCTATCAGGCTGTCTCTCTTTATTACAGACCGCCTGCGTCTCTCACCTTGTCCCCTGAAAACCCGCCTCGCGAATTAGACCCAGAGAGAGACTGAGTGACTGAACAACCGAACCGATAGAGGACCGAGAGAGCGGCCAAAACCAGCGAAAGTGATGACAGGTTATTTTTCACCAGCCCTCCCTAGACAGCGCAATGCTGTTTTCTCTTCTCCTCTGACACATGGAAGATTTAATCTAGCCATCTCTGGGCGGCCCTTCCGCTCCTGTAACCAAATGAAAGCCATGATTACACACGTTACAGGCGGAGGGGGGTCTGGAGGCCTCTGCGCCAAAAAAAGGCCAGAGCAGCAGATTCGCAGGACTCGGCAGGGTGATTCAGAGTGTGTGTGGGTGCACATGTGCAGACTTGCTTGTATGTAAAACATTGTCTTTATTGTTATGGAGGTTTATTGTTTGTGCGCCAGGTGGGAGACATCTTGAACCATAAAAGTGAATCGTACACAGAGGACTCGCACGCCGCTGATTTAAATGATTATTCTAATGGCCTCCCTCCTCATCTAAATTTCTCCTCCCTTTCTCTTCTGAAGGATGACCGCTTTGACTTATATTACATGCAGCAGGGCACAGACATAGCCTTTTATTTTTATATGCAGTGACATATGAGTCATAACAAGTTTATGGTGCTGTATACTAAAAATTATACCATGTGGATTTCTCTAAGAGACTCCTCAGTCTGATGTATAATTGCTGTGACAGATCAAAAGATGGCAAACCTTTTCCATTCACGCAATTACAACAGTTGGTGAAGATTTCCAAAGTAATTCAGTGTTGTTTTTGCAGTTTGTCCCTCAAGAAGTTTGTGACTGTCTCTTTAAGAGTCAAGTGAGTCCTATATCACTGCATGCAATATTTATTCTATTCCACTGCAAGGCCTTAATGGTTATTTTCCCAGCCAGCTGAGTGCACCATAACTCCAGAGCAAAGCAGCAGGGAACATGGAAATCAGAGGGATATTTTATGTTTAGATAAGAACGTCTAATCGGAGAATGCATTCGGATAAAAGACTCTCATACGCTCATGAGGTGTGACTACGCAATTCTATGTTTGCGAACTCTGATTAAGGTGATGATTTTTCTGATTTTGACTGGAAACACACAATTTGAATAATTTAACCTCATTGTCACTGGCTTAGAGAGCAAAGCGTTCATTATTTTAAGTGTTCAGTGTATGCCTATGTCTTTTTAATAACCTGATTATCTGTGTACCATGGTTGTGCAAAATTCAGAACTGAATCTCATACTCCCTGCCCAAGCAGTTAGAGTTTGCTTCCTGAAATTTGCTTTTTCCAATAGTTATATGAATTTCAGTTCAGTCTAGTCCTGCTTCCTTACATTCAAAATCGCATTGCAATTTTACACCCGGTTTGCTACCAAAATTCAAAATCAGATTGGAATTTAAAATGTATTGTGAAGGGTAAGCAACCATACACACCTTTTCTTTGCTGACACATAATAAATAGTTTAAAGCGTTGACACCGATGTACACCTTCCCTGTTGTCCTTGTGCGTCCCCGCTGGAGTGGACTCAAGCCAAACTCTTTTAAAATCATATTATCGAATCGCCTACAGGACAGAAACTATATTTCTGACGAGTTACCAACAGGCCGCCAATAACACACTAATGTGATTTGTCAAATTGCATTTACAACGCTTTACATTCTTGATTGGATTACCCCCAGCAAAAAAAATTGGTTGCAGTCCTCTCCTAATCAAGTTAATCATCACTTTCACCTCAAAATGTGTAAAATGAAAAGAGAACAAGGTTCATTAAATATACAATGGCGCCATCCCTGAAGTTTTAATATGATTAGTATCAATCTTTCATTTCAGAAAGGGAAACAAGCTTGCAGCAATACCTCCCAATCCTGTTTGGAATCGAAAACAGTTTAGCTCGGAGGATTATTTGCAGTCAATTGAATCTGTATTTAGTTACAAAACTGCAAAGCCAAGGCACCTCTATGAAAAGCTTGCTTTTTAGTTCTCCATAAACAAACAATAACTAAAAAATGCTTGGAGTTATGGAGGCTCTCAGGGAAAACATGTCATTTGCAAGGTGATAAATATTTTAGTGTGCTAATTACTTTGGTTGTTAACTTCTCCTTTTGAGAACTGAAGTGTTTGCATGCTAATTGTTCTTTAATGACTGTGTACTGGGTCGCCTTACTCTGCTGGGAGGGATATATACTTACCTTGATTTTCTTTTTCTCATCATTTAGACAGACATGCGTTTTGTTATTATGTACTAGAGGTGCTTTCTCGCACTAGCAGCCAGGCATTGCGTGCCAGCTGGCACCAGCACACACACCGTCACGCCCAACATGTCACTGACACACCTCTCTTTCTCTCTCTGTCTGGATTTCTTTATTTACACCATTCTTGCTTCATGATGCGGGGAGATGGAAGCACCTTAGGCAACAGAATGATGCAACAAGACCTGCGGGATGTGGAGTGTGACAGGACATTCCTCACAGGGAAGCTGTCACAAGACAACATCTGTCCTGACGCTCCACTAACCTGGCTTTCATTGTTCATCTACAGCATCAGGCAACTGTCATTACTTATCTATCTATCTATCTTTCTATCTATCTGTCTGTCTGTCTTGCTAGCTAGCTAGCTATCCATTCATCTGTCTGTCTTTCTTTCTGTCCATCTATGTCCATACTCCATGCAGTATATGATTTCTAAATGACATAGGGCAGCTTATGAATGTGCTACTTTGGGCCTACAATCATTAAGTTACATATGGCTTCCAAAATGTGTTACTGTTATTTTGAATATTTAAAATATCAAGAGAATGTTATTTATTTGTATTTATAACCACCAAACTCAAAAATGAGAGGAACAAATTAATCCAAAAGCAGGGGAAAAAAATTATATAAAAATAGTGTAAAATCTAACATTCAGTGCCACTTTGATTTATTTTATTTTATTTTATTTTTTTACACTTTTAAGGCAGAATTTCAACTTTTCAATATTTTTTTTTTAAACAGTGCACCACTGCAGTCTTGTGGGTGGCTGACCTCACTAAAGCTGTGCCTACAGCTCATCATCTCTTCTTTAGAACATTTCTTTGGATAAAGTGAATAGGTGACTTGCTGACTCCAGACCAGCATGCTGTCCGCTCCTGTTGAGATATAGTGGTGAGATACAGGTGGTAAGGTATTGTTTATTCTCTTTGCTTTCACCATAACAGCAGGTGTCCATACACTGGTGTGCACACAAAAAAATCTGTGACTCAACAAATTATATATATATATCACTCATCTCTGTAGAAGCTTCAGGTCTGATACCAAACAAAAAAATGTTCTCCTTTCTCCTTGATAGGATGGCGTCCAATTTAATGAACTCTTCAGCTCATCTCACGTATTCTCATACACGCTTTGTTGTCGCCGTTTCTTTCAAATGTCAAGCTCGTCCTCTGTTCTTGTTTAGCTCGCCATGTCTCTTTTCCTGCTAAAACCTGCTCAGTGATCTCATTTATTAAATGTCATGTAGGAACTGCGCTGGCGCAGAATGAGTGCTGTCAGAAAAATGAGAGTCGCGCGGGCCTCAGACGCCACATCCCATCAACGTGTTCAAACTCTGGGCGAAATATTGTGAGCAACAGCATATGCTCTCTACATTTTGTGGCATATAAATATCCTAAGCAGGCTTCCCCGTGTATTCACAATGCATCATTCATGAGAAAAATGCGGTAAAGATTGATGGAGTTCTATTACGTCAGTATATTACAGTCAGCTGGAAGTGTAATATGATATTGATTTTGATATCGATTGAATTAACTGGACGAGTTCCATTAGTGTTTTACATTATAATATAAAATTATTTTAAATGTAAAATAAAAAGCTCTCATCCGTGGTTGCCAGTACCTCAATGTAAAAATCAATGTTTTAAGCCTTATATGAGGCACTGCGCATCTGTATTTTACAACTACTATATGTCATTTCCTTATGTTAACATACCAACGAACTGTAGGCTACTTGAACTCTTAAAATCTTCTTTGTGGAATATAGCAGATTGTAGAACCTTAAAATATATAGGCTAATGGTAACCGCCATAATTGTACAGGTGTTTAAACAGAAGGCCACATTATGACTTCTGTTAAACAAACCCGGGTGTTTTTATATGAACCATAAATAAAATCGGTTCAGACAGCACAGTATCATAAAACACCACCAGACTTTCAAATGAATTAATCAAACAAACAACTAAGCCAAACCTGTAACACCACAATGACCGTAACTTAGCCTATTGCGAAAATATAGCCTATTAAAATGCGATGCGAAAGATCTTACAAGAAAGTCTTTCATATTTTATACCAGGAATGTATTTTTGCTATTTTAAACATTAGTTTCAGAACCCCTCCCCGAAATTACTTTTATTGTCCATTAAATCTAATACAGTTTTATTAACATTTCATAAGGTAGTTAACACCTATTTATACTGTAGCATAATTTTTCTGTTAAAATTACTTCTTTTTTTTAATACAATAGTCCTCCCTGCTTAAAGTTGGCTTGTCCATCTGTAGAAGAATGTCTAATCATCACTGCTCTCGTGAAGTGTCCTTTTCTCAGCAATAGGTGTCCGATAGTGAGCAAAATCAACTTTGTGAACTTCTTCCACCCGGCGTTCGTGAAGACAACCTCCGCAAAGTTTCCTCGCGCTCACAATCCATTCATCTTGAGTAACATTTTAACATGACGCGGAAGGACAAATCGCGTCCTTGTGTCCGGTAGAACGATGACAAAATAACGCGCCCCCATTTTCCGAGGATCGGGGTGTCATCCCCTTCTGTCTGCTGAGTAGGGTCCACCTGTAAGATACTTCTTTTGAGGGGTGGGACCCCACCGGCGCTGTCACGAGAAGAGGCGGTCCGTGCACTGGATTGGAAAAGTAAAGACCGTCTCCTGCGCTGATTGGGGGCCCGGAGGGGAGAGCGAGGAGGGCGGGAGGATTGCGCTCACGAGCCTTTGTGTTTCACTTCTAATATCTCACATATCAATAATTGAGCGCGCGAGCAGACGGACCCCACGCGCTATGTATTCTACTGCGCGCGAGCTCGGTAAGGGCCTTGATCCGCTTTCGTTCGGCTCTTCCACTACGGACTGAGACGGGAACGAGGGGGAAAACTGTTGTAGTTTTGACTTGAACTGTTTGGAAGGACTTGGTTTTACAGTGAGGACAGGTTTGGAGTGGTTTTGGTTTGGGATTTGAGCGCGCTGCGTCTTTGCGAGAAGACTGCTGTTAGGTGCGGAGTGAAGTTGGCATGATGTTGACGTTGGTGCTAGGCGCAGTGTGGTTAGTGTGCCATGCATACGCACAGAACGAGACAGAACCTATCGTACTGGAGGGGAAATGCTTGGTCGTGTGCGACTCAAATCCCACCTCGGATCCCACTGGGACGGCTCTTGGGATATCGGTGCGCTCGGGAAGCGCCAAAGTGGCTTTTTCCGTGGTGAGGAACACGAACCACGAGCCGTCGGAGATGAGCAATCGAACAATGGTGATCTACTTCGATCAGGTAAATTTTCACTCTGGAAAAATGGACACTGGTTTTGTTTGATGTTACTTTTTACGCGCTTGCCGGTTGGGAATTGCGGGAGGATTTTTGTGTCACGGTTACAAATACAAACTAGATCACAAAACCAAAGAAATATCACAGCATTTAAACATTTCTCTGATATGTGTAGTCTGGGAGGTGTCACATTCCCTTCCACTTCGTTAAAGGTCAATTACAGGCTAATGGCTTTCAATTATATCTAATAGCCGTGAACTTCTTTTTCGTGTCATAAAACTATTCGTCATGTGCTCTTGTGTATATAATAAATCACGAAATGCTTGAAACGGTTTGCTGCTCTATACCAGCGAGTTTCCATTGTAAAACGTCAAATAAGAGCCAAAACCTGAAGTAAAAAGGCGCGATATTGCCTATTGTTTGACTCCCATTTCTGATGTCTGCATCCTCCTTTAGGTACTTGTGAACGTTGGTAGAAGTTTCGATGAGGAAAGGAGCAATTTCTTCGCCCCGCGCAAAGGGATATACAGTTTTAATTTCCACGTAGTGAAAGTGTATAATCGTCAAACGATCCAGGTAAGTGCTCGTACCTTTATGCTTACCAGTGTCTTAAGTGTTCTGTGGTGCGCGTGGGACAGTAAAGTGTGTGAGAAAATGTGATATTTTTCAGTTGCCTAGAGAGGAACGCTTTCTTTTATGCACTCAATTAGCACGAGATTAACAACCAGACAAAAATTTGGCGCGTAGACAAGACTGGCGCGTGTTCAGGACCATGGACAGAGAACGCGCTTGACAGATTCGCCTCCTGTTTTTGTTGAAGTCTGCACAGCACAAATAATTAAATAATTCTATATAGTTTAATATATTTATATATGCGATGCGTGTAAGTATGTGGGCTGTCTTTGGCTAATTAAAGCACGCTCACTGTCTTGTCTCTCAGAGGATTCACAATTACATCCCGTTATTCCGCTCTGATCGAAGGCTGATTTAGAAGCCAGTCAAATCACACATTTCCCTATTCATCACTGAAATGCACTGAAACGTTGACTAATTGAAGACGATGAGCTGGAGCTGTGTATGGGACACAAACAAATAAATATAAGATGATACGATACATATAGCGAAACCAAAGCTCTAATCCAACAAAATCATTTAATTGGGGCAAATATTAGTCTTGTATTGGAGGGCCTATGCTTTTGTTTTTCTACCATGTTCACAGGAATTACAACAATTATATTTGTACCTTATATATTTATTTATACATCAGATGTAATGATTTTGCGCACAGTCGGGTAAAAGAGGAGCTTTGGGGCTATTAGGGTGTGTTGTGCATTAATTGTGAAAAGGCCAGACTTTTTTTAAGGACAGAACAGTTTTTCAATCGATTCTTTTCAAATAAAAGCATTGCTCTAATAAGGCTTAGTTATTAATTCTTTACTTACTAATTAATAACTAGTTTGTAAGTAATGTGTCCAGAACAAACAGAAAAAGTATTTGTATTTTTTTAAGCGTATTATCTTTGATATATTATCTTTTTTTCTTTTTTGAACAAAGTTGTTCTCAACTCCTTCCATATTTTTGGCTGGAGTAACACAGCTGACTATGTGTGAAATGTTTTGTTTAGCTGATAGAATAAATATTTTCTTTGTTCTTCTATATACACTTCACACTTAGTACTTCAAAGAAAACATGAATTCCACTCTGTAGATCTGAGAAGGAGGGGCAGGCATTTCTTTTAGCATGCAGAACATATGATAAACACACACACACACATACACAGAGTGATCTAAAAGGCTCCATAAATAATCCAGCAACACACACAGTATCGGTATGGATCTCCATGAATTTTTTGGAGGTAAAACTGCACGTTTTGGCATGTATTTTAGCTATTTTATTGCAAAACCTGTGGTCATATATAGTCAACTATACATTGTGTCACAGACTAATGTACTTCAGCACTCAAAGGACAAGCCCATCTGCCAACATATGTGTCTGATGTGCAAAAGTTTTTTTAAATTCTGGTCTGGTTCAAGTATCAAAATCAAGGAATAAACATTGTCTATTTAAAATTCAAGTCAGTTGTTTTCATTATAAGTTAATTGTATCATAAAACTCACAAACACGATTTAGTTAACACATATTTTGTGAGCTTTGGCAATACTGACATAGACTGAGAAGTGTAGCACAAAGCGATGCAGATTGCCACATAAAGTTCTTCTCATGCAAAGCTTGAAGCAACACTTTTCAATAGACAAAGCAGCAGACAGCCATGCATTTGAATATTGATTGCAGATATACTGCCCATATTTTGTGGAGCACAATTCTCTTTGAACCCGCAGATGTGACAGACGGTAATTAAGAAAATTACTCTCTGACCTAAAATAATGACCCTGTGAATAGATATGACAAAGGAGGAGGAAAACATTTTGTCGTCGCTCGTGTCCAACCATTATGTATGACTGAGACAGGCAAAGGGACTGAGAGAGAGAGAAAGAGGGGGGTTGTCCTCCATCACTCCACTGCGTCATTTGGACAGGAAGCTGTCTGTCGGTTCTGTTAAATGCAGCATTAAATTGTGTGTTGAGATCCGTTCACATTATCTCACATCTCATTTTTGGGTTCTTCTATACAATGGTCCATTTATATGTTTTGCATGTACTTGAAGAATAAGGATCGAATTAGAATTACAGGGCCTTAAAGCTGGAGGTTTGTTTTTTGAAAGGGGAAAGGCAGCCGAAAAAACGACATAGACTGCATGATGATTTTCTCACTTGTGATTCTGCAAACAAATGCATTGAGTCATGATGAGGGTTTGTTAGTGGTGAGCCTTTTGTGGTTTTTGTATCTCTGTGTAAGAGTGGTTTCTCATTGTGTAGCAGTATTTTTTGCATATTGATAATGATAGCATCTGATTTCGTCCATCTGATGGTCACACACTACGTTCATAGGTGCCTTTCCAATAATCACTGAGAGATCTTTTGCATCAAATGTCATTTTCGCTCTTCTTCTGGCTCGGTCTGAAAATGGCTGGCATAGGGAAACAGACACAAATAAAGCAATGTGCCATTTTCATTTCCCCTGGCAAAAGCCTATAAATGCTTTGATCAACTTTTATGATTAAATGGGGAGCTGCCTACTGTATTATCAAGGGGCTTGTCAGTGTGCAAAAGAAAGGGTACAAACATCTATAGATTATGCATATTATTGTTGGTTAGGAGATTAAACGGGCTTTGATTTATTCTAATAACATTACAGTTTCCATTTGCCCCTTTGGGGGTTTTGCGTGTTATTTTCAGCCGAGCAATACCTGCTTAGCTATTTATATACTCAGTTGTTCAAGAAAATTCACTTTTCAGTTTCTTAAAGCAAAATTAGACAGACAAAAGAAAGTATGAGCATACTTTTTTTACACCTCTGGGCTAATATATGCTTCTATGTTCCAGGTGAGCCTGATGCACAATGGCTGGCCGGTGATCTCCGCTTTCGCCGGGGATCAGGACGTCACACGCGAAGCGGCCAGTAATGGTGTTCTGATTCAAATGGAGAAAGGTGACCGCGCCTACCTCAAGCTGGAGCGAGGCAACCTGATGGGCGGCTGGAAGTACTCCACCTTCTCCGGCTTCCTGGTCTTCCCTCTGTAGAGGAGGGGCACGCCACAGAGAGACTATTGCTCTTTAGCTCGCCAGCTTGTGGGAGATAGAAGGGATATGAGGGCAGATGAGAGATAGAATGATAGCGAGAATGTAAAGAAAACATATAGGAAGAGAAAATTTAGTGTGGCAGGCTCTCAGTCGCACTCACTTTGCTCTGCTGCTTGACTTCAGCTCTGGACAGCCAAAACTTTTTTTTATTATCCTTAATTGAAATAATATGGAAAGAAAGCGTACCGAGGCGCGTGGGGGGGGGGGGGGGGGGGGGGGGGGGGGGGGGGGGGGGGGGGGGGGGGGGG
>JAUMHE010000071.1:12818073-12831114 GCA_032359235.1 Enteromius mattozi | reverse complement strand
AAGCGGACCGGGGCCCGGCGCCCCCCCCCCCCCCCCCCTTACTCATCCCATCACACTCCACCCTCAAAAGTCTTCATCTGCTTTAATGGATTGTCCTTCAACAGCCCAGATCCCCATTTCACACAGGTCACATCTTTGTATATTCTCTCCATACGTACATACTGTGAGTCTCAAATGCCATTGTCATTCCTCTCAGTCCAGTCGCCCCTTCTTTTCTGGCTTCCTCCAGCTCACCCTTTCTTGTCACTGAGAGGGCGTCTTTGCTCTGTCATGACTGAAGGATCTCTGAATCCCCACGAAAAGACTGCATACTGGATATATACATATATAAATACTTAAAAAAGTTTCTATATGATTATGATATACTCAACGCCTAACTGAATCTGGTCGACTCTCTGTATTTCTGTATTTCAGTGTTAATACTTAGTGATTGTGTGTGGATTTTCAGGCTGCTGTCCAACTACCGATGCTTCTTGTTTTTGTTTCGGTCAAAAATGTGGCTAAGATGAAACTATATCAGAAATACTATAAAGTACAAAGTTTTATTATCATTGATTGTAAGATATATGTGAATATTTAGCAGACAAAATCCTCCCTTTTAATCAATTAACCATTGTTTTTTTTCTTTGATTCAATAAAAATTAAATGGTACTTTTTATTTTTCTTAATCTGATTCTGTGCTTTTGAAATTTTAAGATTGTCGTCTAAAGGTTTTTGAGAGCTAAAAACACAAATCATTCCACTAAAACGACTCCTGACAAAGCTCTATGTGTGTGTGTGCCACAGAGACACAATGACACACTCTCAGTGTGTCTCATTGTGCTCTCTCATGATGTAGATATGCTTGGCTGGTCTCTCTCTCCCTGTCTCTGTCTCTTTCTCTCTCTACCGGGTGATTGGGGCCTCTCTCTGCTGCACTCAAGGCTCTAATGAGCTCCTGGGGGGAAATTAGCGCTTGCATAATAAGCAAACCCCACTGTTTACACAAAAATCATGTTGCGTGTACATCTTTCCTACTCTTTTTCTTTCGTTTTTACTTTTGCTTTGTCCTTGAGGCATTTCATACCATGAAAGGGATTTTTAATCCATGTGATTCTTGGCTTCATTTGATGACGGTCTCCATCATCCCATATTTATTTTAGCTGCACCATGCACAAGAGCTGTAACCAAACTAAAAATAATTGGACAGAAAGGTTGAAATTGAGCTATTTTTGCATTTGCATAATGACAAACACAAAAATAAAACCAGAGATGAACCCTCACCCTTCCCTTCCAACGTAGCAACAAGAGTGCAGTGTTCTGACAGGCGCCGCTCACCTCAGCACATTATACTGCTATCTCTTCACAATGCGAAATAATGCTGCATTTGAGGGCCTTCTCAAGAAAACTTGCTGCTTCGGTGCTCACCGTTTGGAGGATATGAAGAGGGTGAATAGACAAGTGTTGAGCTGTGAAATGTTAACACAGCACCATAAGAGCCGTAGTGTCCCTGCTGGCCTGCACCCAGACAGTACAGGCCTGTTTAAAACCACTCATTAGTGTCTGCACGCTTATCATTTGTCTGAGCAGAACTATGGAATGAGAGCTGAGGGGCATGTGGGAAGTGAAGAGGAAAAGAGTGTGAGGAAAAGAAAATTGAACTTAGGCTGAGTGATAATTATAGCATGTTGATGTTTAAGTGCAATGCATATTTTTAATTGGTGTAGTTATGATTCAAGATCACTCTTTACCATTTGTTTGAATATTACATTATATATTAAACGGAGGCTACTAACTCTGCAAAGCTTGACATAAAATTATACTCAGAAAATGGAACAGTATAAAAGGAAATCTATGAGAAAAGGTGTTTGATGTTTATTTGAAACATCAGACTTTTATATAATATGATGTAGTGAGAATATTGAGCTCACACTCAAAAAGGAAAAAAAAACTAAATAATCATTATTTTCAGAGGCCCAAAACTGAGAAAAAATATGCCATCTTGTGCAGTAGTTATTTATATAGCCACAAATATAATGTAAATGAATTAGATTTTTATAACACTATATAAATTGAATATAAATCTAATTTGTCACACTGTGTGGAATTTTAAGATGAAAGCTCTATGGTTTTCACTGTAGGGGGCAAACATACAATGCAATGCTGACTAAGAGTTACACAGATAAATCTTCCTCAAAAGCCTCATATTTGATAATTACTGTACATTTTTTTCCCTACTATGATATAGTAGTTCATAGGGTTAAGATTCACTGTCAATAAACTTGTTCTTTATCTGAGTAAAGTGCACTTAATGCACTGCACTACATGCTGAACTCATATGTCTGACCAACATTTATTATACTCTGAAATCAGATATAAAATAAAAGTCATAAAAAAGTATGAAGTCAGACATCTGATTGGTGTCGGCGTGTGAGCGCGGTGTTATTATTATTTATTATTATTATTATTATTATTATTATTATTATTGAGTGGGGTAGCCTAAAGGTCGCGCGACATACATGCCAAATGCTCCCTCATGTGGCGCGAGCCTGGTCCGTTGTCTGGAGGAAGGCGCGTCATCCATCTCTCCTGCTCTGACTAGATTTCCAGAGACCTCGGCCTTCGCTCATTACCGCGACGCTAGAGCGACCCATAACGACGAAAAACAGCCATATGGTGTCTCTCTTTGAAGTGAGTTCCTGTTTAAGATTGATACAGGGGGGGTTGAGGTGGTTACACTTACATGAAGAGATAAAAAAAAGAAGGTGGATTTTTGTTCAAGTGTCGAATAGTCTGATTAAGCAAGGAATTTGGTTGGATTCATATGTTTACGGCGAACGCTTATGCTATTTTTAAACCCGGTAAACGCTTTGTCTTGCTTAAAATTTTCGATCAAAAATGTGACCGCCATTTTGTTTATATTACTTGTGTGTGGTTGGTTTAAGTACCATTTTATTTGTCATTTATGTGAAACTCATTTCCACCTCAGGATAGCAGTGTGACTTTATTTCTCACATTTTTGCCTTTTAAAGTTTAATGTGTATTTTCCTTTTGTTTCATCATGCTTTGAGTGTCCAACCTGAATCAAAGTTGGAAAAGTCCAGCAAGAAGAAGAAGTCATACACATAATCATTGAAAAACTCTTACAAAATGCTTTTATTCAGATAATATCAAACGTTATTGCTATGCTGTGCTTTGGAAGCTTCGTCAAATGTTACTATACATATTAATGCCAGTAATGCATATTAAACTCCATTTCATTGTTATTTAGTACTGAATTTAAAATGTTTTGCCTTTACACTGAGCAAGTTTTTTTTTTTTTTTTTTCCTTTTTTGCTTGTTTGGTTTAAAGGCATTTTGTAATATTTTCTACAATTTGGTGTGCAATCTTCTGCTCTTATCGGACCGCTCTTATTGGAATTTATTGAGATTATGCACTAAAGTAATTTCCATTTTACAAATGTATTCAGTATTTGGTCCAGAGGTTTTACGGCATTTCTGCCGGTCTTTTATTAAAAAAAAAAAAAAAAGGAGTACGTTCCTATAGTACAAATAAAACCACACTACTATACTTATGTTTCAATTAATTGCAGTATTGCCTTAATCATTAAATGTCAGGTTCTAATCTAAAACTCACTGTAGGCTCTATAATATTTCAGCGATATTTTGTTCTTTTGTAGAAAAAAAAGGCATTGATAACTAAATAAATCAGTGATCTGTGTCTTTCTTCTCTGTCAGATACAAAATTACTCTTTACTGGCTCTTGGCAAAGGACAATGTCTTTCTGTCTCAATGTTTGTAAACCTAGCCAATTTCAAAATATAGCTCCTAAAACCAAGGCCAGTGACAAGCAATTAGAGGATGGCTCAGTGGTAGTTATTTCCTTAAACGCTAAGGCAAAAAGAGAGGTGAGAGAGAGCAGCAATTAAAAGGGAAAGCGGTGAGACACTGCAGATTGAATTTTAATTGCCATATGAGGAACCATATTAGGAATGTTTACTTTAACTGATGTTTACTTTAACTGTGATGCTCGAACAGGAGTGGAGTAATTATAACGGCCTCTGAAATTAAATGAACCGCCTGCTGAATTTGATTTGTGCTTTAGAAGGGAGTGACAGAGATGTTGACATCATTTTATCTGTTTTATCGGGGTTATGCGCTCACGTCACACCAACGCTTATAATTACGCAGCATCATCAACATCTGCTGCAGGTGGCTCAGTTTATGAGAGCTTGATGCTGTGCGGGGTATTTTGCTTCTAATTTGATGTTACTGTGTTATTTGTCCAGAGAAGTGCTGTTTGAGTATTTCAGACCAATAATGTGCTTGATTAAATACAAAAATAGGCATACTTCCAATAACAGTCTGTGGACTGTAAATGTACCTTCCTTATGTGGTGGTAAATCATCCTCAAATCATAAATATAGCTCAATGAGAGATAAAACACTATTTAAATAGAGACATTTTTGCTAAATCACCTTATAGTTTAATCTCAACTTTACAGCTTGACATTTAGTGAATTATGCATTTTAGGTTTTTCAGTTTCTCCTTTTATTTTACTTGTAGGTAGAATCGAAAGAGTTTGGTTGTAGTAGAGCCTATTCATTTTTCTATAGACTGCCTTGACCCTGTGGAATAAAAATAGGTTTTGTGGTTTTTAGTCAACTCATTGGTTGTAGTCATGTCAATTCATTTAGTCATTTATTTTACCAGAAAAACAGATTTGAAATTTTCTTGTGGCTCATCCTGAGCAATATTTGTCAGATCAAATCATCTCTAGTCTAGAATGACAGTGTCCCTGGTAGCAAGTAGGAAATCATAGTTCATATCTTTGACTGCACTGTAAAAGTTTTAAAGTTTATTACTATATATGGTAAGGCTGAATTATGCAATTTAACAGTAAAATGCTGTTAGATGTACAGTTTGGGGTGGAAAAAAATACAGTCATCATGTAATTTATAGTGAAAAACCACATTCTTCCCTGCATAACACTTTACATTTGATGGTATTTCACATTTTTTAACAAAACGTTCAAGGAAAACTTTTTTCTTTTTATCAGTTTTGTACGTTTGAAATTTATTTCACATTTTTGTTGAATTACCTAACTGATTTAATTTCACAATGTTTCGTATTTTTGTGTATTACACTATGCATATTTTATTTAAGTACTTGCCTCAGCTTATGGAAAGGCTATTTTGTAATGAACTCTAATTCATCATTTTGTCTCTCTTGTCTATTATTATGGTGAATATCAGTATAATAAAGGTACAAAAGGGATTTTATCCCTTTAGATAGAATATTAATATTATATTAATTGGTGAAATATAAATCTTTTTTTCTCTGTAAATTTAAGTTCCGTCTCCTAGAACATGTATATTTACAGTAAAGTACGTGGCAACCTAAGGTTTTTCCACAGGTACATTTTCTACAGTGTAAAGCGTAATGGTTGATAATTAATTTTTTTAATTAGTATGTCCCAACCTAACTTCCAATAGACAGGAAAACTGCGTCAGGTGGTTTCATGCATGGCAATGTTTTTAAAGTGGTTACGTAATTGAACAAATGTCTGAAAATTACATACTGTAGAATAATTGGATACCATGTTTACTTTGATGTGAATTGAAGGACTCGTCATATTTGTTGTTAATAGACACTACTAAGATTATTACCATATGACCTTCATAATACTCTTTGTTTATATAATTGTCAGGCAACTTAAGGTTTTTTTTTTTATTTAATTATTTTTAAATTTAATTTAATTAATTAATAATTTTTTTTCTTCTGTTTTTATTGCCATGAATAATCAAAGGCAATTGAGTCATAAAATATAAGCACATTTAAACATTTCATGAAGAATTATGTGGTTAATGGCTTGAAGTAAATTTGGGGATTTATCGTTTCTCTAAATTTTTCCCTGGGGAAATAAGATTGTGAACTGCAAGGATATTGATGATATTGTCAAATGACTGAACAACAAACATTTTAAATATTTAAAATGCTAGGAACTGATGTTTCAGCAGATTGTGTCACCTTTTAAAGCCAGACAATATGTCACTTCAAGTGTTTAGCCGCTCTCCACTGTCAGTCAGATGATCAGTTAGAGATGTGTCATAGAAAATGTGCTTCAGTGGTTGCTTATGTCTTCAACTATTTAGAAAATACATCCGTTTTATCTTGGCGCTGACAAAGTTTGAACAATTTTAAATTGTCATGTTATGTTATCTCAGGAAGGATTCAGATTTTCTTTTTTTTATCAATAGGCTTGTAACAATTTGAGTAATGTTCAGTGTCTATAAGTTTTTTTTGCCTTCTATAACTTGTGGGCGAGAAGGCCTATTACGTTAATGGGAAACAATTGAATGTTAGTGTCACAAATTATCTCTGCGAATGATATCATTGTGCAAATTAATCCCCTTCCCATAAACAACACCGGCATGCTCAAACTGAGAGAAAGAGAGAGAGGTTTTAATCATGCTCATAATTAGTTTATGTGCGCTTCATTTAGCTACAGCGCGTTTATCTGAGTCCTGTTGTACTCACTTTAGCAGGTTAATGTGTTTTCTGTTTACAAACAAAAAATGCAATTATCTCTTTAATCAAATTAGGCACATTTTGAGTGCATACACCTAGTCTGTCATCTACCACACTTAAGAAACAAAAGTGTGAGTTAAGCTGTTATCGAACATCTGTATTTCACAAAATATCATCATCATTTGCTCTGTGCTATGCTGTGAATTTTTCTAACTGTCTGTCTATAGATGTCAGAATGAGTTGGTGAGAATAAGAAAGGGAGTGTGGATTGAGAGAGCATGATTTGGCTGAGTGGTGCCATAATTGGGAGGAATGACTTGGTTTTGACTGGAGCGAAAACACAAAGTACTGGAATATTACATTTATTTCCTGACGCGTTTCTAAGAGCTCTTTAGCAGCCCTTAAACTGTCACCAGACACAAGTTTGTCATTACTATAAAGGGCTGCAAATCTACAAGTCATCAAATATGGATGCAGGACCGTGGAGGGAGGGAAATTTATGTGGAGAGAGGAGAATAATTGTATGACTGCCTAAGTATTTTAGATAAGTCCTAATTACGCCGCAGAAAGCAGCTCAGAGGGGCGGATAAGAGGAAAGTGGGGCTCGAACGTAATGTTTCTCGTTGTTTCAAGAGGGTTACGATCTGACGCAGTCATTTGAAGTGAATTTAATTCTCTATTGCTTTAATTGCAGTTGAACTGCATTCAAGCAAATTGTTATTCTGAAAGCTCAATCTCAGTAGCTTTTTGGCACCACATTTAACGTGATGATTAGGTATGCAGTCATTAGATGACAGTGATTTATTTCTTTTTTTTTCATTATTAGGGATATTACACTTAAAACTAAGACCACAAAAATGATTTTCATTTCTTAAAAATTCATATATATTAATCAGCTAGTTGCCAAGGGGAAACTTTTCTTATTTTGATATAGTTTAACTTGATGAACTAAAACAACTAAAACGTAAATAAAAACTTTATAGACAATAAAAACCTTTAAAAATGACAAAACACACACACACACACACAAATAATTAAACTTGAAAGAAGATTATAGAATGAAAATGAGGAAAACATAAAAACAAAATATTACTTAAGTTTTTCATTGATATTAACACATTTTCATTGATATTATATATTATTTACAAACATAATATGGGATATTTAAATATACACTTCTCTTTTCTCTTTATCCTTGCCCTCATGTACTTCTCAAATGAAATGTTAAAATGCTGTCCACAAGCATATAGTTATTTTTTGTTAAAATTAAATAAAATATCTAAAAAATATTAATAAAGAATTTATTTATGAATAAATATTTTTTTTTTGTATTTTATTATTGGTAATTTTTATAGTTAAATAGCTAATAAAAATGATCGGCTTATTGGCTTAATAATAAGCCAATTAATAATGACCCATTATCATGGTGCCTCCGTATTGACAATGTGCGTTGTTTGTTTTAACGCACCAACAAGACTTGTTTGGGGAGTGACCATGTACCATTACAAGTTCTTAGAACCCTGCATGTGTTCTTCTTTAGCGATGCTCAGTCTGAGTCTCTTATAACTGATTTCTTTTTCCCCCTTGTGCCTGTGAACAGAGGGTCCCGGACATTAGCTGTCTAGTTGCGGTGACACCGACTTCTCCATTCTCACACGTGCCAGTACAATCCGTTCCATCTCTCACATACCTTGGTCCCCGCAGCCATTGAAGATGATGAAAACTTCTCTAGTGACATTTAGTAACCTTTTCCACTGAGAGACAGGGGGATGGAGATCTGAAAGACTGAGAGGGGGAGTGAGGGAGGGGCTGACATCTATACGCGGCATTCTTCTTTGTGTCACCTCGCCACATGTCTTCTCCTCCTTCCTTTTTTTTAGCCCACCTCAGTCCTTGGTACTGGCCATTATGAACTGTATTGTGCAGAAGCTCTGTCCACAGTAATAGCAGCTTGTGTTTGTGCACCAGTGTGTCCATGAAAGCCGTTTAGGGAGTGGTGCTGTCCTTAAATATGTCATAGAACTTCAGGAACATCTCTTATACGAGTCTTTTGACTATTATAAACAATACCGGTTAAACCGCTGTATGTGTTACTAAGCAAGAAAGTTTCAGTTGGCCCTACTGCAGCAGACTTGTCAATGAGTAAAAAGCAACGTTTCCAAGCACCTGTCGCTTACTGACTGTTTGGAATAATAAATATGAGCACAGTTCATCTGTTAATATTATGCACTTTTTTTGTGGTTTTTTTTGTTTGCTACTTAGACTCAGGCAGTGTGCTGCATGAGACAAAAAAGTAATAATAGCCAAAACCACTGCATAGCCGTTCTTTAGTGTAGATTCATGTTGATTTTATCATACTGTCAAGATTATAAGAGGGTTAGCATTTATTAATGGATTGTGTTTAGTCACTATTTAGTGTGGAATTTTTCTACAGTATTCACTCATCATGACAGAAAAACAGGGCATTCTAAATCCATTAACTGAGGTATTTCCTCTCTCAATAGATAATGTGGTTGTCTGGTCATGCATAAAATAAAAAATACTTTCATATAACGTGAAACTGGTATAACTTTTGGTTGTACCGCCCAGCGCTACATGGAGACTTAAAAAATCTCTAGTGTTTGCTAAACGTTCTGTAATTTATTTGTCTGTGTATACTGTAATACAGAATGTAGTATATGCCATGCCTTATTTTACTCATTTTTGTTAATATATGTTATAAGATAGTTTGTCAGTGTTGCGATTTTTCATTAGGAAAACAATAAATACATGTTTCAAACATCTGTTTTAGTCTTACAAAGTGAAAGGTGCATACATGTAGGCAAAAGAAACAATTATCTTTTCTTGTAAGATTTCAAATGGGAAAGCATCTGAAGCCTGGCTTTTAAAATAGCAAAAGAGGAACTCCCATTCACAAAATGTGTATCATAAATGTGAAAAAGAACAGGTTCAATGTGTATATAAAAAATAAATAAAGTGCAACCAAATTATGTGCTTGATATGGGCAATATATTGAATATTAGTGATATCACGTTTTCAACAACGATATCATGAATATTGAATATTTCAAATTCATGCATACTTTTTGATTTGTGTTTTTAACACAAAAAAAACAACAACAAAAAAACAATTTCACCCAGTTGGAAAGTAAATTGTCAATTGTATGCACCAAAAATGTTGACAGAATACACGTTCTGTACTTGTTTTGCATCACTTCAGTTACATATAAGCTACATGTGTTCATTTAATAAAAAGCAGTAAGTGATCACTTGGTCTAGATTTAAAAAAAAAAAAAGCTTAAATTTTCACTAGACATTTTGTATAACAATAGCTGTTCTATCTAAATATTCTTCTTTTTTTTAATGAGGGCAAAAGAAAATCATGTTTTTTAATTATCTGAAAGCAAATGCAAACATATCGAGATATATATTGAATATTGTAAAAAGTTTGAAAATATCAAGATATCAGATTTTTTGTTATATTGCCCAGACCTAACGACAAACTGAGAATGTTATTTGCAAAAGAGCGACCAGTGGGAAGAATGAGTCTAGAGCCCTGGACTGAGATAAATGATTGAGCAAATATATCTTGTATTGTGCAATCTGTAGCCCTTTTTGGATTTATGCCTTAATTTCAATATTTACAGGCATAACATTTGCTTGCTCACCATAATAAAGCTCATTCATTTGGTAAATTTGGGGAGCAAAGGAGTTCTGTGACCAATTCTAGAGGTATAACCCTTTATGGTCAGTCATGAACATGAACAAACATATTCCAGAATGGCAGGAACAACACTAGAAACACAACCAATATCTTACATTCTTGTTGGTGGAATTAATACAAATTGTGGTACCCAAAGTGACTTCCACTTGCAAGGAACAGCAAACAAAAATGTTCTAGAAAGTGAATTTGTGCCTCTGTCATGGTACCAGTCCTTATTCATTGCTCACTTACCAATTTCATGCTTCTGGACAGAATTAATGATTTGGATGGGAATTAAATCACCAAAAGACAATTTTTTTTTTGTCCAAAACAATAGTCCACAAAATCTCTGGTTAGCACCCATAAATGATGTTAAATATTTGTGCATATCCCCATGTAAAACAAAGACCATCCAGATAGACATGCAATGCTATAACCTGACTCAGTAAAATGTCACAAATGAGAGTATTACCCATTTTTAACCATAGTTTTCTTTTCTCTTGGGATTTTCTCTCCTCAGGCTAGTTTGAGAGTGAGTGTCCTGTGTTTTTATTTATAATATATGGAAAAAGATTCTGTGCTCCTGGGACAGGAAGTGAGTAATGGCACAGAGGGCATCGGATTGAATACGCCGAACCACAAACTCAAAGAAATGCTCCTCTGTGCCCTCTCGCTGTCTGCCTCTCTTTCTCTCAAACACACACACACACTTACACACACACTGACTATTAGCAGATTAGTCAGCTGTTTTATCTGATAAAGGAACCCTATGGTGGCATGTCACAAAGAGGAGGAGAGCACAGACTTGAGCCGTGGAGGGAGCTGATTTCTCGGGCAGTCAACAGCAGCTCTGCTTCCTCTGTCACACCATCACTGTTATATTCTCCCTCATCCTACTCTAGATTTTTCCATGTCTCCTTCCAGAGCAAAGTAATAAGATTTCCCATCTATTCTCCTACAATGTTGCCCTTTTCAGCTATTATGTACAGGTAACATGAATCTTAGGGTTCAATGTCCCATGATATTAGCTCCTGTAGACCTTTCAGCTCTAGCTCAGTTAGATTTTTATGTCATAAACATGTAATTGTATGGACATGTAAATCTGGTGTCTGTTGGTGCCATCAGGGGATGGCGGAAAGGACAATCTGGAGATTTTACTGTAAAGACTGTTGAAATACTTTTTGACTCTTGTTGCATGATTTTACAGGATTGGTACGGTGGCTGAGAGGTGCAAAACAAATCACAATTCTGAAAACAATATAACAAATTGCAAACACAAATGCAAATCTAAAAAACAAAATAACAAGTCAGAAAACACAATGACGATAAAATGAGATAAAGCTCTCTGCTCAGTCCCGCTTGTCAGTTAAGTAAGTGAAACGAACACACATTTCTTTTTTTATTAAATAATATGTCATTAATAACTGTTCATTTCCGTGATTGATAGCATTCATATCAGCAGCGAACCGTACCTCAGAGACAGGGGCGCCTGCAGGATTTTTTCCGAGGGTACGAGCTTATCAATATTTTTTTTGCGGCAAGCGGCAGCGAGCTGATCTTCCAATGTCCGAACTCTAACACCAGAACCCTGGTGCGCACCAAAAGTGCTAGTGTGAAAGAACCCTCAATGCTGTTTGATATAACTCAGGTGCAGTTAAATTTTTCCAATAAAAAGACTGTTCGACTGTATTCTCCCCTGCCCCACAAAAATCCAGATTTAACACACATCTGCCTTTTCCCCCCATTTTTTGAAATTTTCTGAAGCAAAAGAAAAATGCCACAATAGTATTTTCATGACTTAGCTATAATAAAGAGAGAGAGAAACTGTACGACAGCCAGGTCACTCCCATAGACACTGTATTAGAAACACCCTCCCATCATGTTAACTAGTTTTTTGTAATCTGACTCAAAAGTAATATAAGTGGTTATAATAATGCAAATGTACATGCATATTTTTTTACATAGTAAGGGTAAATCATACAATATATTTAAATTGTTACTTTAAAGTGCCCCTATTATGCCTTTTCAAATATGATCTTTCATGCAGTGTGTCATGTAGCTGTATGTGAACATAAACTATCTGCAAAGTTGTGACGCTGACAGTGCACGATAAATGAAATTTTTGTCTATCAAAAAAAAAAGAGAGTCTGCTCACATTTGCCTAAACGAGTCGTCAGCAATTCGAATCTTTTTCTGTTATGGGCATACGTCACGAAGTAACATATTTGCATAATGTCCGCCCACGTTCTAATCTTTTCCAATCTTGGGGAGTACAACGTGGGATTCACCAAACACTTGGTCTTAAAAGATGGATCAGTGCCCAGTTTATTTGGACCGGCTGAAATTCTACCTGAAAGGAAAGGAAAGGACGTGACATGTGGCCAGGTATGGTTTTTCCATAATAGGAATTTGTGATCTGCATTTAACCCATCCAAGTGCACACACACAGCAGTGAGAAGTGAACAACCACACACACACACACACACCGTGAACACACCTGGAGCAGTTGGGGGAACAGTGCCTTGCTCAAGGGTCTCACCTCAGTCGTGGTATTGAAAGTGGAGAGAGCGCTGGTTATTCACTCCCCCCACCCATAATCCCTGCCGGACCTGGGACTTGAACCCATGACTTTTGGGTTACAGGTCCAACTCCCTATCCATTAGGACATGACTTTGTAGAATCAAGTATGGTTAATAATTGATGATGGTATTTTCTAGCGATTGTTCAAAATACGTATTTGTGTACGTTATGCTGTGTAACAACCCTGCACATGTCTTGGTAACCGGCTAACTTACGTTTCTGTAGTTCTGTTGTTCAGCTGTGGGCCTA
>JAUMHE010000071.1:12783521-12797989 GCA_032359235.1 Enteromius mattozi | reverse complement strand
TGTTTTCTCTCAAAAGTTAGTAAAGTTGGAAAGTACAAGTCCTCAGTGAGACACTTGAATTAATGTGCTCTCTTATTTCCCATCACTAATTCTGAGTGAGTCTCCATATAGACTACATCCATTTCACAGCGCACACACACTGCAGTGCACAAAGGCTAGTGTGAGACAGCCTAGAGTGAGAAAAGATAGGAAGAAAAGGGGAAATGTGCGTGCGGTCACAGACCTCTGTAGTGTGTGTGTGAAAGAGAGAGAGAGAAAGACACATTTGGCAGTATTAATCTGTTCCTGTAAATGATCTGACTGGCACTCCACTCTCCTGTAAACGGCGGCTGTCAGAGCGATAAGGGTGCAAGCTTCAGTTGAGAATCTTTTTTTTTCTTTTCTTTCTCTGTCTGTCCACTTCCCCAGAGAGAGCCAGATAAGCCCAGTGTGCAGAGGGGCTCCACACAGCACCGGCCCCCAAAAAGAGCCCCATTATCAGCTTGTCAAAGTCACTCCTGATGCGCTACACACACGCTCAGAGAGGTGCCAAGGACATCAGTTGGCCATAATAGTGCACGCATGTTCATGTTTTCTGTCTAATACAGGATGCACATTTCATTTTTTTGCCGAAAACAAAGGCATTTGCACTTTATGAATCACACTGGTTTTATTTTATTCACACATGCTCTCAAATTGTCACATACACACAGATGCTTTACAGAATAGCTTGGGACTCTCTTCCATTTGAGCGGAGGGGGTGTATGGGGAGATTTGAGCCCACAGGTCTGATTGGCTCACATGGCCTGGGCGAGGCCACTGGGTTATCCGGCTCTCTTTGGGTTCCTTGAGGTCTGCTGTGAAGAGTCTCATCTCCAGAAAGCATTACCGTACAATTCCACACACACACATACTGTGTTAAGCACTTGAACTGGAGTGTTGATGTCTGGATTACTAATGCCCTGTATGGCAAAAAACGATATTGACCATGATATTACTGTTTTGAGCTTATTAATCAAATAAATGCAGCATGTTGAGCACAGACCCCAAACTTTTTGAATGGTAGTGTATATTGAATTTTTTTGGACTGTAGATGGCTAGAGATAATTTCCCATTTCATATGCCACCGACAATTTCCACCGCAATTCTCATGAGCTATGAATGTGGTCTTGTAGGGTTTTTGTTTCACTTTGTTTGTCCCTGAATCAAACCGAGATCTTTTTAATTGTATTGTTCTCCAAACATTCAGTTCATTTTTTTCTTGTTTTCTGCGTTTCAGCAATGCATTCTACCCAAACATTCAGACTTTTGCTGGCACACACATATGCAATCCACTGTGGGATTTTGCAACCGCTCCCTAGTCTTAATGGAAAGCACAACAATGGAAAGTGAGCCACAGTGCCAAGGCAATTAATTCACTTCTGCAGTCCATGGTACAATAATGGTCACATGAGAAGTAGTGAAATTCTTTCAGTGACACTCAAACGAATGTCACGGTGGTCTCAGAAGCCTGCGGTCGTTTCATTAAGGCTACATAAAAGAACATCGGGGTCACAAACACAGAAAATATAATAACCACATGTGTGCTTTATGCTGCAAGAGTTCACACACCCATTTGCATTTAGTACGCAATTTAAAAATGTACACATAAACAAAAACAGCCTCGCTTTCATTTCCTATCACCCTTAATGAAAGAGACATTATTTTGCAATCCAATGAGGAAAATGTGTGATAAATGATGGGGCAAAGTAAATGACTACGGTAATTAAATGCGACAATTACTGTTTATGTTGTGTACCTGATTCTTAGAAAACAATGCCGTTTGCTCCCTAGTGAAACATGGTGCAGTATCGCCTTGTCTTTCTTCCTCTCCCACAGATGACAATGGTATAATAATTACAGAGTAAAAAATAATCTGTCTCTTTTTTCCACCCTTCCACATCCAGTTTAGCTTGGGGCTGATAATATACTGTACTGGTTTTGAAAGCTATTTGAATATTTCTTTGGCAGGAAATCATATTACAGGGCTATTAAAAAGTAGTTATTTGTACATAAATTCCTAGGGAGTCAGTGGTGGATCTTGGCAGAAGAAGTGCATGCGGCTCGATACAAAGGCAGTTAGGAGATGATATTTCGCCAGCACCGTGTTTATTAAAAAATCGGCCTGCTCCTTCATCATCCTCTGAGGGAACTGCGTGTCAGCTAGCTCATATTTCATAGCTCATGCTAATGTAATTAGCGCTGCTTTAGCGCTGTCACGCGGGAAGGAAAACGCTCATTACCACTCTTATAAATGTTGATTTCACTGGGTGGCAAAAGACAGCAGCTCTCAGCACTGGAGGTCTTGTTTGGAATTGTGTTTGGTTTTCCTGGAAGGTTTTGTTTTACATGTTTTTTTGTTTTTTTTGGATTGTCTCTTGCATCAGTCCATACCTTCTATTTTATTCTAGTGTATGTAGCCAGGTTTGTTGTTAGCAGGTTGTCTGGTACTGTGGTTGGTGGGTCACAACTCTGAAATGGGTTGCAGGTCTTTTGTGATAGGGTTGTAAACAGTGAAGGAAAAACAATAAATGCAAATAATAAAAATGCCCTGTCTAATTTTGCATACTGTTGTGCCTTTTGTATGTTAAACAATGTGTTGCGTCATTATTTGATGGCCAACATAAATCTGGGTCCTGAAGCAAAACCACTTGAGAACCAAACAAACGTATGCATTTCTTTTAAATAATACAACAAAGAGTGTTTTGACTCTTTTTGTCCATCCAATAGAAGTCATTGGGTTCCACAACAATATTGTACCTATTTTTTTATGTAGAAGTCAATATGAGACGTGCAAATATCTTAATTTAAAAAAACATGAGTATATAATCAGGAATATGGATCAGCTGATGTCATATGCTATATGGACAATGTACTGTTGTTTCACTCTATCTGAACTGTTGACTCTAATGAAACCAGATGCTGAAAGGCATGCAGTCTTGTTGATTTGGTTCCCACCTCTCAGAACATCTGGTTTGTATGTCTCCTACATAAAGTACAAAAGCAGCAGCTCTTGTGTTTGTTCTCTTAGTTCTATTTTCATCTCCGCTCATGAACCTTTTCCCCCTGATGTGTAGCAATGTGTTTGGGGCATTAAGTTAGTTCAGTCAGCTGATTTAGTCTCAATTTGGCTGGAGATGAATACTACTAATAATAGTTAACACGGGGCCATAGCTTGTGCGAGCGACTCGCTATGGACTCACGGAATCTGTTTGGATGAAGCCCACACTTCATCCTAATGCACATTGTATTCAAACACACTCTATCATTAGCGCTAATGGCTCTGTTTACCAGCTAGGGTATGACTGCTGATCCCACACACTGTAGCTTCAATTTCAAAACAATAAGAGTTTTTGTTTTACCCTCTCTGTTATTAAATTTCGAATGATTATGCATACGGTTATAGAAAATCCCAAACAACTAGGAATGATTTTGTGGCACTGTATGAAGAACCCTTGAAATTTTCTTTCTAAGGAGATGGCAAAACTTCTTAGATGAGGATCTAGATCACCATAAATTTTCATGGGTAAGTATTCAGAGAAGAACTAAAATATTGTGGAACACATACTGTGCTTTTGGCACTAGCATAAATAAATAAAGAAATTGGCCCCGCCCCAAAAACAATCCCTTATCTTCATTGTCATGGCGAGTGTGTCAAAACGGCCCGTTGTCTAGACCTGTGGTTTTAAATGTTGCTGCTCTGCAGTGTCGGCTGCATTTGATTGGACGCTTCATTAACGAGCAGTTGGAGAATGGTCTGTACATAGCAGGCCGACAGGAGAGAATGGATAATTACCAGCCTGGTCCTTACACACACTGACAGACCAGAGAGAGAAAAAAGACAAATTTGCCTAGAAGCCTCACTTTGAGGTTTAGCCAACTGTCTGTATTAGTAGGGGTTGTATTGGAGGATAATGATGACAGGACATTTACAGGTCAGTCAAACGACCGCCTGAACTGATTTGACAAAGACACATTGTCGTGTTTCACTGTTCTCTTCGATTGCTTGTGTTACTGTCCCACCAGCAATTATTTATTTGTTTGTTGCAAACTTAACACTGCAATAAAGATGTGTACAGTTGGGGATTTCAAGATATTTTTATTAAATTACTACAGTCACATCCAGGCATTTCATGGACCATCTGCTTGATATTGCACACAGAAATAGCAATACCTGGCTAAAATTGCTTTCTCAGACAGGTGTTTATTAGTCCTCTGAGAAACTTGTGTAGAGGTAGGAGGCTGATTAAAATAGCATTTAGGAGGAGGATTTGTCAAAGTTTGTAAATTTAGGACATAAACATTTGATATTTCAGACTCTTAGTGAAAGGGATATCCTCAGCATTGCTGGCAAGCTGATGATTGGTCAGTCTGAAATAAGGTTCTTCATCAAAAGGACAGTGCTGAATAACTAGCATTTGACTAGTGGTTTACTGAGGTAGACTAGCTTGTCTTTGTAAACATGTGTATGTAACATTAGTAATATATGACATTGCTTTAAAGGGAATGTATCTTCAGGCACAGCTTCTCAGAGAGGTTTTTAGTGTTCTGATGGCATGTTTTACTTTTAGCTTTAGGCTGTCAGTACTGAAAACTCTTGCTGAGTAGATGTGTTCCTAAATTCAATCTTTTTAAAACGCAGCCAGCCATCAAAGCACAACTGGTGTAACGAATTCAGCGCTTCAGTAATAAACGTCAAGACAATTAATGTTGGATTTATTATGCATAAAGCATTTGTTTACGAGGACCATTATAGATTTGTTGCCATAAAAGTTTATAGCTATTTACTCTGTGTTGAATATTTGCCAGTTTCCCTACTGAAAGGTTGAGCAATAGATTCATTCTCTTTTTGGTTGTTTTGTCTTAGCTTGTTGTGTTTTTGATATTAAAATTATGTTTTAGGATGTGTTTTTTTTTTTTTTAAGCGGCTAGCTTGAAAGCTCTGCATTCTACTGTTTTTTATGATTCTATTCAGACAGAAAATGGAGTGAATAGTTGTATAATTGATTGGAATAGCCCAAATTTTAGTGGACTTTTAAAGTATAGTTACACATTCCTACGCTCCTCCATCCAAAGTTTGATCATATAATAATCAGCTTCAGTTAGTTAACTTAACTAGTTTTGGAGGAAACTTACAGCACGAGCCAGGTCACATGCTCAGTCCTCACACTGCAGACAGTAAGCCAAATCTATTCACTTTTATAACTCTTGTGGATTGAAAATGACCACCAGTCAGTGGCTGGGAATGTGTAACAGGCTATTATAGAGTAAATAAAGGTTATTAGAGCCATCGCCAAGCCATTTCTGTAGTGTTTGCTGTGTGTTTAAAAGCTACAGAACATGTCCCTCAGGTCTTGTTGCAGAAGCAGAGAAATCATTACATAGGCTACCTGAGCCAGGATAGCAGTGGGAAATTCAAACTACTAACACACAAACACATGTACTGTATACACGCCAGACCACCTGCTTCCTTCTCAAGGGTTCTGTCCAGCACAGCATGAGGTTAGAACCAGACACATCTGCCTTTGGTGTTCAGAGTATAGAGGAGGTGTAAGACAAAGAAAGCCAAGCCTGAGGCCTAGCGAGAACAGTGGGAAAATCAGTTAGAGATCCTGTCTCCTCATGTGAACACCCGCTGTCGGCCTGTTGGCTGGAATCGCAACAGGTTCCTTGTCTCAAACAAGCTCAAACAGACCTGGGGTGTTATGACTTGGGAGAGATTTGACAATATTTAATGCTGAACATACAAATATATATATATATATAACACAATATAAAGTGTTAGACGATATGAAGCAACTAGTGTACCAGTTGACATGTAGCATAGATACTTACTGTTAGTAGAATGTCTAAAGTGGACTATCGAAATAAAAAATTACATCTTTGCTGTGCAATAATGTAAAGGCAAAACATAGTAGCTAAATTTTTTTTACACTATGCTGTTTAAATGTAATTTTATGTTATTAATTGTATTCTTATTAGTATTTTGATCTTTTTTCTCTCTTGTGCAGACCTCCTTGTGGCAAAATCAATGAAAATTCAATCATATTTTTTTTTTTCTCAGATGCAGTGTTAGCATAGTTAATGCTGTTTGCTTTTATGCATAGTGTAGTACATTTCTCATAGCTTCTTGTCTCTGAGTAAATTGATTTTTGCAATATTTGGATCTCTTACACTGCGTCTGAGACAGACAAACACAAGGGCTGTTCTGTGCATGTGAAGTTTTAGTGCTAAATCCAACGTGACAGAAACATGAATAAAACAGTGAAGCTGGCATCTTCTCATCCTGAGTAGTTACCCAGCTACAGTGGTATACAGCTGCTGCCAGTTCAACCAGTTGTACTTATGCTGATGTACTGTGGTTCAGATCCAAAAGTATATAGTGAACTCTGGTTTGGATCAAGCAGTGTGTGACATTAGGTGACTTAATGCGGGCAGAAGAGGAGATTTTAAGCATTCACGATAGTGTTCAACTTGTCATTGATTTTATGAACAGTGATGTACTCGCCTGACTTCTCTGACAATATTTCCATGTCGTGTGTTAAATTGCAGTAATTAAAATGTCATCAGGGCTTTGTAATATGATTTAGTTCACTATCAGCCTCAGGTTCTAAATCTCACGCGTTAGTACACAGGCAAATCATCTCAAACACTGAAAAACGCTGGTCGTTTAGTGCTTGACCTAGCGCGGGTGTGTTGGCGGCACTGTCTATTTACAGATAAATGCTTCTTCTGGCCAGTGGCTTCTATGGTGTACTGACCTTCCCAGAGACCTGAGGGCCAGGGTGTTCAGAATTAGGGCTGCTGACCAGTGAGGTCACGCTGGTGGGTAAAGCTTGGTGGAGCCATTCCAAACAAACACTCTGCCATTCAGTCCTCTACCCGTTTTCTCTGTCCTTTCCTCTCCATTTTGAATCATTCAGCCTTGTTTCCATTTTCAAGGGCCGGTGAATCACATTGTAACTACAGGGAGTGCTGACATTTAAAGAGACTGGATGAGAAGCAATTAGCATGCTTTGCAAAACAATTAGACCACACTGACTACACAGATGATCAAACACTGGCCCCGCAGAGTGTTTACTGAAACAGCCATCGCCCACAAGCATAGCTCAACAACCACGCCTGAAGCAATCCACTGCTTCCTCAGCAAAATCCACCTCCTCTCTATCTTAACATGCTCACCATAAAGCAAATATATGTTAGTATGAGTAAATTGTTGCATGGATGTACTTTTGTGCTGACTGATTTATTGGTTTATTTATTGGATATTGCCGCTGCCACACAGATCTAAAATAAAGATTTAGTTCCCAGCTATTTACCTGCACAGACATAACTGACTGTAACTCTTGTTTGTTTTCAACATAATCTTGTGTGTGAATCAGAACTCAGTTTAGTACTCGCATGCTGTGACAGCCGGTTTCTGTCTCTGTGCTTCGAATTGGTTGCACTTGAATATCAGAAGTTTGAACTAATATGGTTTAAGGAGCCGTAGAATTCATTGATATGGTCTTTTAAATTGTTCTCTGATATCTACTTAGAAGGTATGTGGCTTAAGTAAAGGCAAAAATCTCCAGAAATCTCCAGAATCTCTTTTACATGTCCGTTTACATCCCTATGACTTGTCTTTAGAATGAAACAGTCTGTTTGCTTTTTTTGGAAGGGTCATGAATAATAATTTTGAGCTTTGCTCTGATTGGCTGTTTCACCGTGCAGCTCATTTCAATAAACTCACACAGCAGGAAAGAAACACAGGGAGGAATATATTTTAATACTTTTTCTCGCAGTATATGTTATGCACATGTTGGGGGCGTAGGGATCTTACTGTGATGTCACAGTTGGTGTTATGTTTAGATTCGCCTGTTTTTCAATGGCCTTTTTTATTCACAAGATTTACACAAGAACCCCCGTACAGAACCCTTATTATTTAACTATAACAAGGTAAATACAGTTTTATATTCAGTGGCACCATTAAAATACATGATTTCAGCATGATAAACATGATAATCAGAACCAAAACAGATGGGTTTTTAGCAGGTACAAGCTGTAATGGCAGCCCTATTCTGGAAAATGTGGCGGTTCGCAGCAGCTCATATGCATTTAAGGAGACACAGCTTGTTTCTGCTTCCACTCAAAATAGCCATTTTTAAAATGATGTAATAAATGATCTGTGAGGTATTTTTTGCTGAAACTACACAGACACATTATGGGTACACCTGAGACTTACAGTATATTTCATGGTGTAAAAAGGGGCATAATATGTCTCCTTTAAAGAGACAGACCACCCAAAAATTTTAATAATAAAAATACTTTTTTTTTTTTCAAAATTAACCCCCAAAAAATGTTTTTATTTTGAAAAGTGTCAGGTTTGTCATGCAGGTAAGGTCACTGGTGTTTTGGTCCTTTACTGACCCCAAATTTATGAGTGATAGCATTATACTTTTTAGGTAATTATTAATCAAAACTTTGATTTACATGTAGACTTGACTACATGACCATGCCTATTCCAGTTATTGCTCAACAGCAACCCATTTGATTTAAGGGTCATGCAAGACTTTTGTTGAAAACTACTATTTTTGCACATCATAACATTATAATAGAACCTCTGGGAAATATAGCTCAAATGCTTTAAAAATGATGATATGAATCCTAAAAGTTTATTAATGAGCTTTTCTCTTCTTTGTTCACAGTGCTGGTATACGCTGAAGCATGCAGCTGCAGTAGTTAGGAGGAATGCATCATGGAGTTGCTGGTAGGACTGGAGGAAGCTACTGGGATAAGGCACTGGATCAGTGGTGTCGTGAGACGCAGACAAAGAATAATAGAATCTGCATAATGTTCCTTCCTCTGTCTCCCTCAGTGCCACACTCTCCCGCCCCACAGGGCATTGTGGGTAATATATAGAGGTGCTCAAGATGCGTTGGGCTCAGGCGCTTGTTTATGGTAGGAATAAAGTGCAGTATAAACTGCAAACAAAGCAGCCGGAGAGATGCTTAATGGCCTCCTCCTCCTCCATCTCCTCTATACTGTCTTCCCTGTCTCTCTCTCTCTAACTCTGTATTTCTCACTCTCTCGCTTCCTCTGCTCACTTACATCCTCTCTTTCTCTTTCTGTCTTTCTTCTTTTTTAAACAAGAAGCTGGACCACTGAGATCATTTGCTATTTTCTGCTGGTCTCTTGACAACCTGACAGCAAATTACAGAAGCATTTTTTGTCGTCGGATAAAATGTCTCTCAGTGGTCATTTCATTAAAAGTCTTTCTATACTGTAAGCAATCCCCACCTGTCTTTGTTTGCATGAGTGTGTTTGCAGGCTTATTGTCACATCTGGAGCCTCATTTGGATCTCGTAGTCCCAGACTCAATAACCACTCATGACTATGAAATGGCATACTTAATGACACTTTTCGCAAGTTTTTCTGCTCACTGTTTTGTACAGTTAGTCAACAGACTTCATTAAAGGTGATGTGTGTAATATTTTTGATAGTGAAACACCTTTTCCTTGTTCAGTTTAATGTGTAGAGACAACTCTAAGTAAGTCATTTGTAGGTTGGTTTCCTAGAAAAGCGTAAAATGTGTGGCTTTATGGCATTCATTAACAATGCTTTATTCGTTTGAGTCAAGGGAGTCTGTAATAACTGGAGAAAGTTATCCATTAGCATTCCTAGACATCTCAGTGGCAGTTTTCCAGCCTGTGCACGACTATCTGAAAGTACATGACTTCTCTATCTTTGCTAATGGAACTTACTCTGAATTTATTGAGTCCAGTGAATGCAGTGTGACTAATCACTCAGGAGCCACAGGAAATCATGACATCATCACGATGCCTTTAGTCCCATGCTAATTATTTTGAGCTGTGACATCAAAGGCAGCTGAACCTCCATTTTTACGCTTTTAAGAGCATTCAAAACAATTGTTAAAAACATATTACAATTAAATAATTAAAAATTTCAGATTTAAATGTTTCCTGTTTCAAAGTCAGGATGCACATGATCTTTTGCAAGGCCATCAATGGAGATGAAATCAGGCTGTGATAACCAACCAAACCATCAGCCCTTTTAGTGAATAAAAATTCTGTTATTATTTATTCACCATCATACCACACCTGTATGACTTTTTTTTTTTTCCCTCAGCAACATGGTGAGTACATTTTCGGTATGATCTGTTACTTTAGGTTTATCCAATGACAAGTGTTTGGATTATTTGTTTGTCTGCCCAGTGATAGAATCAAGGAGCAAATTTTAGTGTCTGATTTTTCTGCATTCATTCACTCTTATGAAATAGAGACTGTTCTTTTTTGACTCTAGAATCTCAAGAAATTAAACCGGTCTTTGATCTTGACCTGGTTCTGGTCTGTATTTATTCCTTGTCATTGCAATAGATTATCATCAGCCTTCTTCCAATATATTTGTGCGTGGACGCTTTCTCACTTAGACTGATAAGAGAACTCAATATGAGCTCCTATATTAAGATATAAGCTCATAATGACAACCCAATTATAGAACTTTAATGCTCTTTGAACTTTCAACCATAAGAATCCAGTCATCTGCTCCATCATCAAAAGTTCAATCATTGACCCACAACCTTAAATATACATTGTCAGTCATTAGTTTGAGTCTTAGTTGAACCGTTGGAACAGAATTGGTGCAGTTGTGGCATGTACATAGCGGCTAACCATTTGTTGGATCTAAGTATGTAATGAGTTAATCGATTAGAGCTGGGTGGAAGGACTACGCCGTCTCATAACATGGCTTCCACAGCCCAGCTTCCTTTGCTGAGGGAGTTCAGCCCTGATTATCAGAGGGGCTTGGCACTGAAAGACTGGAGCTTACCCGTTCTCTGGATGTAATATTAGGAGCAAGCCACCAGAATGATTTCACATAGCATGGTCTAAATCCCTCATAATTGACTGCAAATCTGAGCACACTATTCTTGAGCCTAATCCAGTTTACTCCTCTATCTCTCCCTTTCTCTTCTTATAAATGCACGTATAAATATGTGTGCGCATATAAGAATGTTTAGATGATAAATGTGTTGATAAACCCAACTTTCTTAGTCTCCGTTTACGTTAAGGCTGCGTGAGTGTATAGCACGCTGATTCATTTTCTACCATGCAAATGAAATTAGACTCCATTAGTCCTGCTCGGGTTAACCTGTATCTTTAAAAACATCAGCACATTCATATACTTCACACTAATATAATTCGCAAAAATATAAATCTCTGTTCAATTACATTTAGCCTTCCTTTTTGTTGTCTCCCCATTGTCTTTCTCCTCAAGTCTTTTATAAATATCACACAAGCGAGACATACAACCTATTTAACATCATCTGCCTTTCAGCAAATAATGTAAAAAAAAAAAAATGCTGGCCACTTAATTAATATTAATGAGACAGCTGTTAGATTTGTCCCACCTATTTTTCAGTTCAATATGAGATCAAAATTTTATTAGCACCTTTGGAAGTCAGTTTGTTCAATCCGATTAGAGAACCTGGAACTAATTATTGTTTAGGATATGTTATGATATGATGAATGATAATTGCCATCGGCTCTTTAGCAGCGAGAGGTCACTCATCATTTCCTGCTGGCCTTTCTTCCTCTTTTGGCCGTCTGGTTCACTGCTGGATAAGACAAGAGGGCAAAGTCTTTGTGGGATGCAATAAAGATCTCTCCAGTTATCTAGGCTATTTATCACAGGATCTCTCTACACTTTCTGATTTCGATTTTAGTCTTTAAATGTTTATTGGGTTTCCTTGTTGATACACATTATTTACTCTACCTAGCGCTGCCGATGTTATCTGCGGAGTGGTTTTTGTGGTATTTTTGTTTGTTTTCACTCAGGCAGTGCCCTTTCCAGCTGAGCTGATTGAATGAAGGGCGTTCTTTGAAATTAATGATTGTCTTGTTTGAGTGAAAAGCACTAAATATTCATGAAGAGAGCAAGAGAGAAACAGAGAGATAAAAAGAAAAAAAAATCAGCGAATGAGAGACAGAGAGATACTGAGATATTGAGTCAATGTTTGGTCAGTACGTGAATCAAAATGACTGTCACCGTATACACCAAAGCGTTTGCGCACATTGAACAACATGTTTTTTGAACATTTAATTTTGAAATGTGAACATTAATAGGATGTTGTGCATCATTCAGAATCAAATTTAGAATGCTTTAATGTTCCGGCTCATTTCCTGAATTTGAAATGGATTTGAACTGAAGCAGAATACAGGATACGGAATTGCATTTGGATGCAGTTTGAATTTGAATGAAAGCACATGGAATTCAAATGAGTTGAAATTCATAGAAAAGCAATGATGAATGGATGGATTGATGGATGTATGTATGGATAGACAGGTGGATACAGAAAGATTCAAATTCCAATTCAGTTTCCCGTAGGGTGTGGCCAATTAGATTCAAATTTGCATTCATGGAGTCAATTTGCTTGTCTCGCAGTCTAGAAGTTGTATGACACAATCTGATTGGACAGTACTAACTAAATAGTTTCTACCTGTTTCCAATCTCATAGACTGAAAACATGAGAGCCTCATTTGCTGGACAAATGGATTATTTTTGGTGTTTGTGTGTGTGCGTGTTTGTCGCTTGGGCCTAATGAGGCAGCAGGACACACAGAGGAGAGAGCTGCTATACCTGCACAGCATGGACAGTCAGCAGGGGTGGATGAGAGTTTATCAGTACACACACTGTGCAGAGCAGCTGTCATCACATCCGCACACACACACACATACTTTCATACTGAGGTGTGGCTGCTAAAGTTTAGAGAAAAGAGAGGCAGATGCTGTTGGAAAGCGGCGCAGTATGGAGCCCCTTGTTTTTCACACCAGACACACACACACACACACACACACACTCACACATGCAGCTGGCTGTGTTGGAAGAAGTACAGGTTGAATGTGACTTATTATTTATGCAATGCAATTTGTAATCCTCCTCTTTCTTTCTTTCTGTACTTACGGGTGTTCTTACTAAGAATTTTGGCACTAAATTTTCTACATAAGTAAAATTCCACATAGCGCCTAAATAAACTGTAGACTTCTCCAAAAAAGTTGTGCTTCATCAATTGTCTTGGTCCTTTTTTTTTAGTCATTGTTATTTTATTTTTCTACTTTGGATCTTTTTTGCAGATCCACTTGCGACTGAACTAGAGTTCTTAAGTTCTTTTGATATGTGGAAGTGTTTAAAATATTACTATATTTTCATAGATGTATATAATCTACACTACTGCTAAAAAGTTTGAAATAATTCTTTGTTTGTTTGTTTTTTTAAGTAGTCATGTTTTAAGTAGTCAACAAATGTGGGATAATTTAATCAAAAATACAGTATAAACAGTAATACAGTGAAATATAAGTATACAAATAATAGTCATGCGCTGTTATTAAAAAATGTGGGATAAGTAATATTTTTAAAATCTAAATTATTCAGCAAAGATGTATTAATTGATCAATGTGTGACAGTAAAGACACAATGGTACAAAAGATTTATTTTTCTAATATATTATGTTTTGAACTTTCTATTCACAAAGAATCCTGAAAAAAAAGCATGTTTTCCTCAAAAAAAAAAAAAAAAATTAAGTGGTTCAAACTGCTTTCAGCACTGATTATAATAATAATCATTATTAATAACTGAACACTAATATTAATTGCTAATAATTGGCCAGCGCATCAGCATATTAGAATGATTTCTGAAGGATAATGTGACACTGAAGTTTGCATTAATGGCTGCTGAAAATTCAGCATTGCTGTCACAGAAATATATATAGTTTTACAATATATTCAAATAGATGGTGAGCATAAGGGACTTCTTTTAAACACATAAAAATATGAAATAAAAATGTTGAATTAAAATGTTGAATTAGATAGGGTTTCGTATATATATATTCTTTGAATATTTTAATATTTAATATTTTTAAGTTTAGATTTTTATTTTCAAGTCATATTAAGTCATATTTTATTAAAAATAATGATGGCAATAAAAATGTACATTAACTGTACATTTTAAAAATAACTCTTGAAATTTTTGATTCGGCATTTTACATTTTGGATGATATTGTTATCTGTTATAGACATAGCTTACTATTCTTCTTTTTTTTCTTTTTTTTTTTCTCTCTCTTTCTTGCCATTTAGAATGCCTGATGTGCGTGTGTGGCTGACAGTGAGCTTTCACACTCCGCTGTCAGAGTGAAGTGATAGGAGAGATGACAGACAGACAGACAGATGCCCAGCGCTCCGCTCTCTTTTGGCATACAGAACAAGCACACCACAGAAAACCGTTCAGAAAACGTTTTGTTTGCTTTTCCCTCCATTTGACCTACACTATATTCCTAAAAATAAGTGACCACCCAGAAACCTTACCAACATGTGCTTGTTTAGGTTTAACAGACTCAATCCACCATAATAACTGCCACTTGATGTGATCAAATATGAATTAAGCTTCATCTCAAACTG
>JAUMHE010000071.1:12745922-12771819 GCA_032359235.1 Enteromius mattozi | reverse complement strand
AGCCAACAGGACAACATCGTCCGCAAAAAGCAGAGATGAGATCCTGTGGTCCCCAAACCGGACCCCCTCCAGCTCCCAACTGTGCCTAGAAATCCTGTCCATAAAAATAATGAACAGGACCAGGGACAAAGGGCAGCCCTGCCGGAGTCCAACCCGCACTGGGAACAAGTCTGACTTACTACCGGCAATGCGAACCAAGCTCCTGCTCCGGTTCGTTCTTGCCTCTGCAACCACCTGGGCTGCAGTCCCCTTGGCCCACCAGTACCTATCAGCTGCCTCAGGAGCCCCACAAGCCAGCCAGGCTCAATAGGACTCCTTCTTCAGCTTGACAGCATCCCTTACTTCCGGTGTCCACCACCGGGTTTGGGGGTTGCCGCCACGACAGGCACCGGAGACGAACAGCCGCATCGACAATGGAGGTGGAAAACATAGTCCACTCGGACTCAATGTCTCCAACCTCCCTCGGGATCCAGTTAAAGCTCTGCCGGAGGTGGGAGTTGAAAACTTCTCTGACAGGGGGCTCTGCTAAACGTTCCCAACAGACTCAGGGTTCCTCCCAATCGCACCCCTCCAGGTATCACTAGCATTGCCCACGCTGGCGTTGAAGTCCCCCAGTAGAACGATGGAGTCCCCAGTTGAAGCATTGAGAAACCTAACCCCGACTCGAAGGCACAGGGAAACGACCCTCTCGTTCACCGGAGTGAACTCCAACACATGACGGCTAAGCTGGGGGCCCACTGGAGGACGGCCCCACGTCGCTCCTTCAGGCTGGGCCTAACCAGGCCCCGTGGGGTAAGACCTGGCCACCAGGCGCATGCATACGAGCCCCAACCCCAGGCCTGGCTCCAGGGTGGGGCCCTGGCTGCGCCGTCATCCACATCATGGTTTTATTTGTGATGTTTTTTATAAGGGGTTTTTTTGGACCGCTCTTTGTCTGGCCTGTCACCTAGGACCTGTTTGCCTTGGGAGACCCTACCATGGACATATAGCCCCCGACAACATAGCTTCTAGGATCATTCAGGCACTCAAACCTCTCCACAGGCAGTTTTTACTTTATATAAACCTTTGCTATCATCTAACACTCTCACTTACAGTTAATCATAACACTCTCAGAATGAACATCCATTTTACATACTGTACATTATAATCTTGTGATGCTTAAATCCACTTTAAATAGCTATTGTAGTTTTTTTTTATTTTCCAGTTACTGGTTATTAATAAATATGAATGACATGATGATTTTTTTAATATAATATCTATTTTAAATTATCTTTGCTATCATTTAATGCTTATTTACAGTTAATAACTACACTGCAAAAAGTTATTTTAACGGTAAAAAACTGTGAAAATGCTGCAGTAAAACCTGTTAAATGGTTAATGGTAAATTCCTGTAAAATTTACTGGGAAAAACTGTGAAGTGACATTCCCAGATTTCCCTGCATTGCGTTCCAAATTTTTTTCGAATTTGATGCTTTTTCTTTGAAATAGCTGTTTCTTCTTAGTTTTTTCTTATCAGTTATTTTTATTAGGGTTGTATTGTTACATGTAATGTTGTTAAATTAATGTTTATTGCATATTTCAGTTTAATCAGTTATCATAATCATTTATTAGTTATTGATAAATATTTATGATATGACAACATTAGTGAATGAATGAAAGTGTATTGGTTGATGCATGTATCATCCCAATGCCCCTGTTTGAAAGTGTATAAATGCAAATGAGGTAACAAGTCATGACTATCTTAAATTTAGCCTCTTTTACCTTCTTTCTTCAACATTTCAACAATTTTTTCAGCATTCCACCTCCATCCCAGCTTTCACTTTTCTCACTGTGGAATTATAAGCTTAAATCAAGACTCACGGTTAAGCCTCTCTATTACAGACAGCAGGTCCAACCTGTCTACCAATTTCCACATCACTCTTAAATGTTAGAACATGGGGAACTTATTATGGAGTATATATAATATCAGATATAATCATTTCACATGTGCAAGTAAGATGTCTTTTTATGCAATACTTTGGGTATTTTAGACAGAGTATGTGATATTAGCGTTACTCTGGCTTTACTCAGATATCATGTGAAATGTGTTGAGATGAGCACATGCTTTGGCATCGTTTCTCACAACTCAGCCAAACCCCAGAAGCTGCCTGTTCTCTTATAATACAGCGCAAAGCAAATAATTCAGAGCCAGATTAGAATTGAATTTCAATTTGCTGGGAAAACTCTCCAGTCTCCTTTATGTCAATACAGGGCAGGTTTCTGTTTTCTGTGAAATAGACATTCTGCCAGCCTCCCTTCTCTGGGCTGTGGAGCACAACAATACAGCAGACCCCCTCCTCCTCATCTCTTCGTTTTATTGGTGCGTGCAGATGTTCCTCTGTTAATGGAGTCATTCATGTTCTTCATTCTAGGGATCATGGGCCGCTCTGTGCTATTAAGGGTTCTGAGCTGCATCTGATCCTTTCATACTCCTCTGTTATCTGTAAATGAGTATAAGAAAATATCTCACAATAATTTACTATTAAGATATCTGAGATATCACACTTGATAAGTAGGCATTTGATTAGTTTTATGTTAGCTAATTGTGAAAGGTGAATATACTGACCTGTTACTAGAAAGGCATTGTCCATGTTTACATATGCCATAGCATATAAAAATAATTTTTATATCGTTTTTATATAAGAATATATCAGTGTTTACCATTTCTGTATTATGTACCCCCTAAATTAAATAAAATTAAATGATTATAGATATTATACATTTAAAAATATAGATTATGATAAATGAAATATTAAAAACAAAACGGCAAATGTTATACTGAGCATCCTCCACAAAAACTGTATAACCTTTACACGTTATCTTTGTTTCTTTACTTAAAGGGAAGTTTAAAAAAAAAGATTTATTAGATTAATTAGACGTTTTATGTATTTAACAAGCTAGCAACTTGTTTCACTGTCCCTTGAGGTATGTGATTTTACATTATATCTGTAAATTATTTTTAAAAAGTTAATGATATGGATATTTTTCTTTTCCCTTTTCTGTCACTGTTCCCCCACCTCTCTCTTTCTTTCACTCTCTCTTTCTCTCTCCCCTCCCTCCCTCTTTGTCTCTGTCTAACTAGAAAAAGGTGTTCTGATGGATTAGGGGTATTTTCCTCTTTATTTTGCAGTATGTTGTGACCCTGGTTGTGTGACAGGCCTCCTATATCTCCAGTCCTAGGGGGATTTTTTTCTCCGCACAGCCCACTGCTCCCAGATGAAGATGTATCACAGGTGACCCATTAACTGATGGGCACATTCTACAAATGCAAGTGTAACTCCTTAATGCTTTACCACTGTCACCACTGAATGAGGTGCTTGTGTGTGTGTGTGTTCACAGTTCCTTTCCTTCTGTGAGTCTAATGCATCAATGCAGGTGGGAATCTTTTGGCAGGAGTAGATACAAATAACCTCAAAAGTAAAGCTGTTTTAGTATTTAATATGACTGAATCTATCATATTAGATTAGGTTACACTGATGAAAGTACACTTTAAAGGCATAGTTAATTCTTTGCATGTCTTTCCAAAATTTGTTGAAACACAAAATTTGTTGAAAATAATTGTAATTGGAAACGAATTATTCAGACAAATTTTGCTAGCCAGGTATTTGAAAAAAAATAATTATTAATCTATATTAAATGGATTTTAGTGTGTTTCTTGCAAAGTTATCATATGGCTTGCTTGGCTTCAATAGACTAGAAATATAAATAATATAGAGCACGTATAATGATATGGACTATTTTATGATACTTTTATGGAGCCCATTCATTTCTAATTGTCTGCAAACTAGCCTTTTTCTGTTAATAATTTTTCCTGATATGTTCTTCAGGAGATATGGCTTTGGGAAAACATGAGGCTGAATAAATGAAGAAATCTAGTTGGGAGGGAGGTGAACTATCCCTTTAAGGATCAGATCCAGTAGAGGTAGTTAACAAGTGCACATTTTCACTTCTTATAGTGTTTCTGTTTTGTGTGTCAGGGTGTGTGTGTGAAGGAGAGTTTTCCAATGTGAGCACATTTCTTCTCACTAACTAAAGTGGCATGTTTTGTCATTTAGTTTGGACAGAGCCCACCTGATAAGCATTTGCTGAGAGAGCGAGGTCTGGGACACAGAGACAGCCTCATGTTGTTGGCCTAATTAGGCTGCTGGTGGTGTTGGAGGAGAGAGGCCACTGCATCAGGCAAGCCCTGTCTACACACAGCCCCAGTGGAGTCATGGATAAGCCAGCCTTTGCCACACTCTACACTGACATTTAGGAGAGATATGGAGTCTAATTTGTGCCTTGTGTTGCTCCTCAAGTGCGTTCTGTACTAGACTAGTCTACACATCTCACACACAGACTGGCACAGAAAGAATACCAAGGTGATTTGGGGGCAGCGGATGGGTGTGTGTGTTTGTGTGAGGCCCACTTTTTTCATACTAACATTTGTTTAGGGCAATCAGTTTAAAGTGAGACTACGCTAGATACACATGTGAACAGTGTCTGAAGCGTTTTCCCCTTCATTCGCATTTGAAAGGTGTCAAAATGTAATTGGACTAGATTATTAGGGGGGTTTGGGGGCATACTCCCCCGAGAAAATTTAAATGTGTGCATTTTAAGATGTTTTAAGCTCCTAAATTGCATAGTAATATAGGTTTAAAACCAAGTCAGCAGACAGTAGTAGCATAAACTATTTTCCAAGATAACAGATTCTTAAACATGAAAATTAGATTAAATGTTGCAATGAATGATCCACGCTACAAACTGGAATTAGAGAATGTATAGTTTGTTTATGTTTATTAATTTAATAAATAATTCACATTTTTAATTCACTCTGAGAGAAGTTTATCTTTTCCAATATGTTTAATCAGTGAAATAGAATAATAAGACATTTGGGCTGTTACCAAGCAAATGAAATCAACACAAAAGCTGTATCTGAACTGGCATTTAGATTAGTATTTCTTCTCTGTTTAATCCAAAATTAATTAATCAATTAATTTAACTGCAGTTACAAATGTATAAATATTGTTTTGATATATTAAAAATAAAAAAGTAAAATACTGATCAGTGAAATGATTTTAAACGAAAAAATCAAAAAAATTGAAATGTGAAATTAAAACCGCCAATAGATGGCAGCAAATAACTCTTATAAGTGAGTCATTGCATTTGGATTGATTTTTGTTCAAAGCAAAAGAGCAAAGATGGGCAATATTATGTCTAAAAGTCTCTTAAATAACTTTTTGTTTATTGAGCTGTTGTAAAAAAAAATGTAAGAACACACTGTAAATGCGCACATGCATTAGTCTAGACTTCATGTAATGTATGTGCGCGCTCTGTAACTTTAGGAGTGTTTTGAATGGTTTTTGCAAAATTCTCGATTGCAGACTATATATCGCACATCCTACCGCTGAGGCATATCAGATGTGAATATTATATAGTTATCTTGGCTTTATCCTTGCTGCACCAAAGTAGAAATTAATAACCAGTGTTGGGGAAAGTTACTTTTAAAAGTAATGCATTACAATATTGCATTACTCCCTTAAAAAAAGTAACTAATTACGTTACTTAGTTACTTTTTATGGAAAGTAATGCATTACGTTACTTTTGCGTTACTTTTTAAATATGGGCAGAACGTGAGTGTTTGTTTTTAATATAAGAAGTTCTATTTGTAGCAAATGTAAAAACACAAGTGTCACGAGTAAACCTCAGGCTGAAGAAAAAGTAAATTCACATCTGTAAAGCAGAATACAGGAGAAAGTTCAATACTCTTCAGCAATAAAACAATGAAAGTAAGTATGGTTGAACTGGATCATCAAAGGTCAGCAGCAAAGACATTGGTTAATAAAATTGGATTAGATACATTTGTGTAATTTAATTATTGCAGGTTTGCGTCATATTCTGAGATTATTTTAATTCATTTTGATGAATACTAAATCTGTTTTTTGAGAGTGAGATGAATTAATGCACATTGACATTTAGTCTAGAACTACACTGTATTCACACACTGCGCACAATGCCTCTGTATTTCTGATTTCTCCCAACATGTCAGGAGTCAGGAGACTTGTCAGTAAATAAATAGGAAAACATAGTAACTGGCACTACTTTTTGAAAAACTAACTGAGTTATATTACTTTAAAATTAAAAAGTAATGCATTACTTTACTAGTTACTTGGAAAAAGTAATATTATTATGTTATAAAAATCGCGTTACTTGTAATGCGTACCCCCAACACTGTTAATAACTATTTTACAATTTCTGTTATTGGAAAAATACAGAGGTCCTCAATGGTGGGTACAGACCATATGAATTAGCACAGTAATAGCGACCCAACGTTCTCCTCAGCAAACTTATTCAGCAAACTTACTTAACTCAGAATTTAGTGCTTGTTATAATGTAAAAATGCTTGCGGTGAATGAGATGAGACAAGTGACGTGCTGAGTGATTGACAGGAGGCGTGGCTATGGCGGTGTGTGTGACGTGAGCTCGCTGTCGGAGATGAGAGAGAGAGTGCAGCTGATATTATTTTATTGAATTGGAATTGAACCGTTTTGATCATTTCTGTATAATGTGTTGAAAAACGAACATTCGGAGCTGGATCCCCAGAAGCCACCCGCTCCGCCCCTTTACTACATTTGTCCTGATCCAACCAAAGTAGTCCAATTAGCAAACAAAGCAGTTTAATGTGTCACAACATGCCCAAAAAGCTTAACAGTGCAATTCTCCATCTTGCACGTCGGTTCTGAGTGCTAGATTGTACTGAAAACTGCATGCAAAAGTGGCACAGCTGTTTTAGTGAATTCACCCCTGAGGGTCTGTGATCTTACAAATTACCCTACTATGTAAGCTTTGGGCTTCTTTGTATTTCTGTGTCATCTCCCTACACACACGTACGTATTGGCACACGTACCTCAAGCTAAAACCTCTGTCTCCGTCATTCGCAACTCTTTGTTCTATACACATGCTTTTGTCTGTTCTCATTAAAAGTGATGCCTTCACATCACGCTCTACTGTCATATTAGTAAAATATTAATGATGCGGATCTGTCTGTTGTTCCCTTGGCTGTTCCTGCGTGTTTGCGGCTCCTCTGTTGTCAGATGCAGGAAGCGCTGTTGTTATTGCGCAGTAAGCGTTAGTTTGGCATCCAACCTGAAGAAAAGCGTGAAGTAATGGGGTCGAATCAGAAAAAGAGAAGCAGCCCGGCCCCTTAGAAGGAGAGTGGGTGGGTTTTTGTTAGGTTTGGGTGGACTTGATAGAAAAATTTCTGGCAGACATTTAAAGAGAGAGGTGTGTTTGAAAAGTGTGGGAAGCTTTTTTGAGGGACAAAAAGTGGGAAACAGAGAAAATCTTCGGGAAGGAAAGGAAGTTGTTATTAAAGTGTGAAATGTGACTTGAAGGAAGAGGCGTCTCTTTTGTTGTGTTGTATGCTTTTGTGGGAGATATTGACCCAACATAGTATGTGATCTCTTAATTATTTTTGCTCACTGTATTTGTTTCATGCCTTGTAACAAATGATGTGGGTATAAAATATTTCATCCAAACTTGAACGCCAAGTCGTTCACAGTTCTTTGTGAATAGCACAATCACTGAGGTGGTTTTGATGGACAAAATCGTCTTTTATAAAATATAAAAATCTTTTATTTAAACCCATAAATATGCAGATCCTATTGTAAATAATAGTGAAAATCATTGTTTTTAGTGAAAATCATCATGTTGTTCCATTATTAGCCCTTAGCAACTTATATATGACTATATAGTAAATTTAACTTGTCTACTGTTGCCTATATGAGCAATCACTCAACTTTAACATCACCTACTTGACTTCTCAAGAGTTTTCAGAAACCTTGTAGCTTGCAATGCATAAAAAATCTATACAGCTACAGGTATGTGTTATAACACTGCTACACTATAACACTACTTACTGTTTGTTCAGATTTTACCTCATCAAACTTTCCACTCATTTCTGTGCATCAGAGAATCTGAATTCAAACAGAAATGTCAATGGGAAAAAAAATTATATAAAAGGTTTTCTTTATACGTCCTTGGAGTGCCTACAGTTTTGTGTAGTCAGGCCTTTTCACACCCAGACCAGTAGAATAGCACACACCCACACACAACCCACTCACACACACAACATGAAAAGAGCTCTGACCTTGTCCACCGTGCCCTCAATACACGTCTGTATTTCAGAGAGAAATTTCAGTTCGAACTTCATCTGCATAAGATGTGCATGGTAATGTACGCTGAGGTAAAATATCCACATTTAGGTGGATATTTCAAAATCCTCAGCATGTCTGTCTCTCTTTTTTTTTCTTCTTCTTTTTATTGAGGGAGACATGAATATTTTTCCATGTGTCATTCAACGAAACAGACACAGGTGTGTGCGTCATTGCGTTTGTGTGATCTAAGTTATTGCATTATTGCACAGTGTTGCCAACACACCCAGGGAATAGAATGATCAAAGAAAACAAGGCCTTTCTTTATGGCTCACTCTGTCTTTATTGTGGTTATTGTTTGTGCTCCAGTGGGGCTGAAACACTTCAGCCTTGTCAATTAAAACTCCCTGTCACCCCAACACAGATAAAATACTGCCACCTCTGAAGGCCATGCATTGCATTCACTTATACAGGCATTTGTAAAGTGAATTTGATATATGTCAGAGTTTGACAAAGAGTCTACAGCATGTACAAAAAGGTCTAGTTTAATTTGAAATTCCTATTATATGACATTAATATTGGATGATCATATTGCAGTGTTTTATTTGCATATGCATTTACATTTACATTCTTTCTTACCAAAGTAACCTACGGATACATTCCCCAGAAGAATTTTTATTGCTTGTGTAATGGGTTGCTCTGTTGCAGCTCAGGAGAATTGTTGGCATCTTCAGTTGTTTCATAAAAGTTTCAGATGTTTTAACTTAAAATTGAGATACAGCTGAGAGTTGTTGACATGCGGCATCCTTGAATGAATGTGGATTGCATTGATTAAATCCTTTTTGTGTTTGTGGTTATATTTAATTGAATATCTACAATAAAATATTTGTGTTAAGACAAATCACGTTGTTACAACCAAGTCTAGTTATTTGAGTCCCTATGACCTGTCCATAGAACAATACATTGTGCATTTTCAACCAGTTATGCTATACATTTCATACATATTTCATGGTGTTTAGAATCTGTTAAAGCTGTGAATTGTATTTATCGGTATGATATTGTTAATATTTCTAAGTCCTACAAGGTCATTTTGCAAACACAATAGCAGCAGTATTTTATACTGTACAGTTAGTGTGGAGCAACATGCGTTTTCTTTTATTTGAGTGATGACAAAAGTGCATTCCTCATCAGAGCATCTTAAAGAGAGATAAAGGATATAAAGAAAGTGAGAAACACACAGACGCACACACACCCTTCAAGGTCTCTTCTTTAAATTAAAGCCATTTATTTAAGACCCTGATAGCCACTGGAAAAGAACTTTTTGAGAAGAACGACGAGGTTTGCTGTTTTGGGCCACAGGGTGAGGGGGGATGGGTCTTCTTGTGTCAATATATCACACTCATATATAACCCTTTTTCACTGGAAAAACAGAATTATGGGTATAAAGGGATGGAATAGTTATGAATAAACATCAACTACAGGTTTCTCATGCATATTTAACACAATAAATAGAAAACATCATACATTCTAAACGAATATTAACAAATGAAAATTGTCATCATTTACTTACGTGTCTTTCAAAACATGCATGGAGTTCTTTTTTAGTTTAGCTAGATATTTTGTCTATACAATTTAAGTTTAAGGGTCCAACTTTCTTTTAGATCCACTGACTTTCTTATGTTATGTTGTTGTATAGGTTTGAAATGACATGAGGGTGAGTAAATGATAACAGAACTTTCATTTTTGGGTGAAATGTACCCAAATGTTGGTGCAATGATCCAGTCTTTTAGAGTTTTCGGGTTTTGATCTGGCTCGGTCCTGGCCTGAAGAATGCATCATGTCAAACGCTAGACAGACTCTTCCAAGCTCCGGCAAGCTCCATCCCTCTCCTGGCCCCCCCACTCACATAAACAGGTGTGCTGGACTGCTGCACTGGATCTATCACGTACACAGTGACAGAGCTCTCCCCAGTGCCCTCCTCTTCCCACCATCTCAAGATAGCTAACTTCATAATGTAGCTTTAATAAACAGACAGTCTGTTGTTCACAAATGATGCCATTAACTATTAGGAAAATGAGTGTGTGATTGACGTATGCAGTTATTTTTATTAAGAGAGATGCAGTGAATAGTGGCAGACACCATATGCATACTTTTAAAAGTTTATAAGCATCAGTCCTCAGAGCATAAAAATGTGTAATTTGTTGGAAACAGCATAATGGTTTATAAATCATGACAATTTTCATTTTTGGGTGAACTCTTCCTTTATGCGAGTTTGTAAGAAATACACCCATTTTTTCAATGAGCATCCCTCTATTCAATGCTCTGGCTGTCAGACACACACTTGTGTAGAATGCAAATGATTCCCAGCCATATCACCCATTCTGACCTCTACTGCATCTCTAGATGAAGATCACATAGTGTGTGAGCCGCTATAGCCTCGGGCTAATTAACAAAATGGATGCAGGAGAGTGACTAAGATTCATTCAGCTTCTAAACATCTGAGGGATCTGTGCTTCCAGAGCCACTCAACACCTTGACCCTCTTCTCAACAGAATGCCCTCTAGTTTATAATTCAGATTCTTGAACGACCTTGTGTGTGTGTGTTTAATGCATCTATATTCTGGCTTACTTCACTGTGTCTGTATTTATACCCCAGGTTTCTCTTGGTCCTTCAAACTGTTGTGTCCCATAAATCCGAAAACACAGGTGTTGATCCGTACAGAGCTCAACATCATGTTCCTCCTCCACTAAACAGCTGTGTGTGCACAGGTGGACTACACATCAAAGATGGGAGCTCTGAGTCCATCCCCTCTACTTACTCTGACAGTGGATTTCTAAAAGCCTTTCCTTCATGTAGTGATCAGAGAGAAAGGAACTTAGGCAGGCACAGACTACTCCTTTGCCTTGCCCTGTGAGGGTGTTGGTAAACCGGGGGCCTGGATCCATTTCTTATTTTTCTAAAAAGGGTAAAAATTTACTCTGTGTCATCTCTTCACAATGTTCAGATTTTAAAACAACAACTCACTTGGGAGTCGAAATGCTAAATATAATAGGATTACTCCCATTATAATCAACAAATTCTTAAATGCCCGAAGCAGAAACATAGCAACAAGGCACACTATTTTCTCACTTGATGTAGAATTTCTTACTGTGAATTATATAATTATGTCTCTATTCAGAGTTGTTTGGTTGGTAATACTGTATATTTTTTACACTTCTTTAAATACTTTTATTCAGCAAGGACTTTCTTCTTGAACTTTCTATTCATAAAAGGATTATCATTGTATCCAAAAATAATAATAACAAAAAAAAAATATATATATATATATATATATATATATATGATCACAAACATCTAAACAGTATATTAGGTGAAACACTAACTGAATAGTTTGAACCGAATGAACTGTTTAACTTATTTAGCTTATTTACTTAAACTGGTCAAATTATTCATGCTGATTTGCTAAACTGTTTGGCTGATTTATTAAAAAAATAAACAATGTTCATGAACCTCTAGTTCTGTTTATAAAAAGCTGACCCAAAACACCTGACACAGTTTGATTGCTGAAATATTGCCTCAGAAATATGACTGTGGTTCTTAATTATTTTAACATAGGTGCATATTCACTGGTACCACAGCAGAATTAACGCAAATCCTTAAATATTACACATTTAATTGGAGCAGCTATGCCATAGTGTTGTTAGTAAGTGTTGAATCACAGTATTGTAGAGTGCACTTACAGAAAGTGCTGCAAAGAGTGAAGAGCGGAAGGTGTGGATTGGGGGGTGTTTAACCCAAGTGTTCGGCTGCAGCACCATAGGTTGTGCTCTGTTTTCTTGAGTTTATTTTGTAGATGCTTTCTTTTATGCACAGACACGCACGCATACATATAAGAATAGTTGAGATGGGCTCTCAAACGGGACAGGGGGACCCCTGCAGATGGAGGTGGGCGTTACATCCGCCCAGTGAGTCATCAGTGCTAAATTTACCAAAATCACTCACTCACACATGCTCACATGCAAACACACACTCAGAATTGTTTTTATCATCATTGTCTTTATCATTATCACCATCACAGGCTTCTACACGAATCTACACTACATCGACTTTCCCACATGGTCGAACACATAGGAAGAAGATGAGAGGTCAAAACCTTTCTGATCTATCTTACAAGATCCAGCAAGTCAGTTAGATTTGAGTTTGATTTCCTTCATAATCTGTTTGTTTTTCTACTGTTTACCTCGGTGATTGCTTCATGGGTGTTCTATTACCTGGATGATGTGATTCAGAATTTAATAAAATGTCATTAGTTGATTATAGAATCGGTGAGCCTGTTGGTGACCTCATCTATGACTTCAGACTCAATTAAGTATATTAAATAATCACTTAAATCTATGAGATTTCATGACCTTTCCTAACTGGAGTTATGTGCTCAAAAGTTACAATCAGGGCAGTTATGTTTATTTCACACAGCTGAGTAAATGAAATGAATGAGGACATTTCCTTCTGGCAATGTTACCACAAAATGTACCATAGTTCATGTTTATTCATGTTTATTAGTGTGCTCAACGTCTTAATAGATTTCTATCAGTAATTTAAGGGCACAGTCTGTCATGGTAGGGCATGGCACTAACTACACCGCATTGGATAAAACTATATTTTGGTATTTCCTGTGTGGTCAGATGAACTTAAAAGATATTGTTCACCCAAAAATGGAAAATTGTAATTGTTTACTCACAAATTTCTATGTCTTTCTTCTGTGGAACACAAACAAAGAAATTTTAACAGTTTTGCTGACCATTGACTTTAATTGTATGGACAAAAAAAGACATTGCTCATATTTTCTTGCATTCTACAGAAGAAAGAAAATCATACAGGATTGTCCATATATGATTAATAATGACAAAATAGTCATTTTTGATTATTTGATTTTTCACAAGCCTTCTTTCCGACCATCCCTATTGAAATTGTTTTGTGACTTTTGTGGTTAGTACAGTGAAACATTTCTGGAGAAACAAGTTTGAATATTCCTTAGTGGTAGAAATAGAATTAAATCTGATTGGAATGTGTACTTTTTAGAACATATAATTTGTTTTGTCTCCGTTTGTGTGCTTCAAGTCTTAATTAGGGGAATCAGACCTACCTTATTAATTTTAGGTAGACAACGATTAAATATAATTTGCCCTGTTTTTACAAATTTGCATAATAGTTGTTGTTTTTGAAAAAACCCTTGGAAAAAGCAACTTCTTTTTTAATTGCTTTATATTCTAAAAGATATCCGATTCCTGAAAGGCATGAAATTACAACCTCATGTTTCTTTTTGTGCAGCTATTTACATTGAATCTTGTAATGTTTAAATGTAATTCAGATTTAATGTTTATAGTGTGGTGTTGTTGTTGTTGATGCTGCATATTCACATACACAAAACACTCCACTGTCTCCAGTATCTTCTAAATAGCTTTTGTGTTGCTTGCAGAATCTGTTTGCTTCTACAAAGACACCAAGCAAGAGCAGGATCAATATTAATATACACCCAGGCTGTTATTTTATATGATTATTTTGACCTAGATGTTTTATTGTTTAAATATGCGCTTTTCTGCATAGATTTCCACTTAAAGTCTTGCTCATAAATAGCAAGAGTGACACCAGCGAGGCCCTCACCTGCTTCCCCTGGTCATCCAGAGCACTTCTGCTCTTTAGACCTGCTGACACAGGTTATTAATGTGGCTCATTTAGCCTGACCCTCCCTCCTCCCCAGTCCAACACACATACACACACACACACATACACGAGCCTCTGCAGCAATCAGACGCCCCGTCCAGACGCTCATTAGAGAATCATGCTCACTCACACACATATTATTAAGCCATCTGCAAGTGAGTGATTTTTAGGAACAAATTCCATTGCCAAACTCACAAATGTTCACATTTTTGTAATCAAATGCAGATGCACTCTGGCACAGAGACTGAATGGGGGTCTACCTCCATCCTGTAGTCCTCTGGCACTCGGCTGGCAGAGGCTGCAGCTCTCCTCCCATCCTTGAGCCTCTGGTTGCAGCTTCAGCCGCTCCATCTGTTCTGCCTAGAGCTCTAGGCACCTCTCATATTCCCCACCACACATACCTGTTCTGCTGCAAAACTTGCATATACACATCCAAAAATGGCTCATTTTAATCTGTTTGTGGTTTGAAAATAATCTTCAATAAACAATTAAGGAAAAAAAGAGGCTGAAATGTATGTAAACACACAGTGTACCACACATCCACATTCACAGACGTCTCTCTCTGCATGTGGCTTTGTTTGTTTACCTCAGCTCTAACTGCAACGCTTCTGCGCAGCGAGAGCAAAGTCTCGCCCTAGTCCTCTCCAGATTGCAGCTCCCCCCCTCAACCCCCTACCATCTCGGCAACTGCTCCAAGCTAAGCTGAGTCACTCCCTAATGTCGTACCCTCTCCCGGCCGTTCGGCTCTCTGGGAGAACAGAGCAGAGAGTGGCGGCAGTAATTAAGCCGTGCGGCAGGGGGCTGGGTTTGGATGGGGTGGAGTGCCGGGTTTTCGGGGGAGAGAGAAGGCCACTCCTGTAGGGCAGAGCCGCGATGCCATCTGTTGATCGGGCTCTCGGAGGGAACGGGGCGGCTGGGTCTGACGGAGACGAACCCGGCACACCTGCAGAGAGATTCTCACACACCTAGACATGCCGAGACCGCTGCGCTGTGGTGCCATGGCTGTGTCTGCAACAACCAAGCCTGTGGCAGTCTGTTATGCTAGAAAGATCACAAAGCAGAAGCTCTACATTGAGAAAATAGGTAGAGCAGCATAGCGATCCTTTTAAACCATGTGTGATTACTAAATTAGTACAGCAGCTCTTGTGCATAAATACCCTGTTATTTTTTGATACATAGTAAATCATTGAATAGTCAGAAATTGGCGTTAGAAGTCTGTATAATATTATTGATGTTTTATTTACATAAAATTGAACAAACAGCCCATCACTGACCTAGAATCCATAGCGATCCATTTTGCAATTGTTATTAGAGTTAGGGCCATATTTACTAAACTGGGCAAATTAATGTTAGAGCACAATTCCATAAAAGCACAGATGGGAGGGAAAAAATCTGGGAGTGATACTAACAATGCGCAAATTAAAGAACACATATGCAGCCAGATCATTTTCATAATGAGCAGCGCAATCTACCAATAGTAGGGCAAATTACTATCTGCTTTAAGACTTGCTTTTTTGCTTTATTGAATCCTGAAAGTACTTTTTTAACACCAAAAAACTTGCGCTGGGGCAAGCTGTTAGTAAATCTGAGCCTTAGAGTTGATAATGCTGCAATATTTGTTTAATTGTTGATCTGTATGCGGTCTTTTTTTTATCAGTCTTATTATTCTTTTATTTTCATGTATTAATAGAAAAAAAAGAAAATTGTTTCTATGACATTTTTCACACTATATAAAGATCAGTGCACAAGTGTTAGCGAATATCCACGGCTGTTACACATGTATGTGTGTTTGTAGATGTTTTGATTCTGCTATTGGCCGTCCCTCTGGTGTTGTGTGTGTTGTGTGATGACGGGCTCTGAGTAATACTCTGGTGTCTGTCAGCATGCATTAGTGACATTTGTTAACGTCATGCCCTACTTCCACTGCTCCGCAAAGCTGTAGAGGTGCACATCTCACTGGAGAAAAGCCTGCCTACTTAACGATGATCACCGTTAATGAGCACCACCAACAACATCAGTTATGCTCAAATTTCAGAACGTTGTAAAGCTGCAAAGCTACAGGGACTGTTAAATACAGTATGGTAAACAAAGTCATTAATGATGAGATGTGGAAGCATTGTTTCAAGCTATAAAAAGTGGATGAACAATGCATAATGATGTTCATTTTATTGGGACTTCTGCGAAGGATGCTAGATATCTCCACCGACTGGGTGTTAGACGAATAAGTCAAGTTTATAAAATTGTATCTATTGACAGTTCAGACAGAATATAGATTCTGTTCTCTCTTGTCAGGCTGCCAAAAAGAGTACTTGACGGGGAGTTATTATTACTAAAGAACTCAATGTTTTCTCTCTTTTGCTCTAGTGCTGTTTGATGGTCAGAAACACACACACTCACACACAGGGTGGCAGGTGTGAGAGGCTGGGTTTGATGTCACATCGGGGGCCAGTCCCTTCCCTATTAGGCTGAGCAGACCACCTGTCTGGCTCTTGGATGAAGAGCTGTGCTTCAGGCCCGCCGGACTCATTAAGGCCCCGCGAGCAATTACTGCCGCCTCCTGCCGAGAAATCGACCCCATGCCCCACTGAAGCTCATCTGAAATCCAATCCTCAATCCTCTCCTCACCACCTCCTTGTCTTGTGTTTTACCAATTCACAAAAAGACTACCTACTACAACCCAACTACATAACCCACCTTTACATGCTATTCCAGTAACACCGCTACAGTTCCTGATGACCCACTGCCCTGTCTCTCAACCACACTGTGGGATGGTGAAAATCTGGACTTGTGTTACCAGCTATTCTCAGTCATACTGATGAGTTTCCAAAGAACTTTTTACCATCTCTGTTTCTCTGACCTTTGCTTTAAGGGCAAATATTATGCGTTAAACATTTAGGCTATATTGATATTTCCCAGTTTGTGTTGCTACACCACAAATGAAGTGAGCATGCAAAGCATCATTAACCTTCAAAAAGGTTCTATAATCGTTAGCATCAGCTACAAATTCCACAGTGCATGTGCTATTATTAACCTTAACTCCAGAGCTGCCAGAAATGGTGGGAAACCATCATTTATAAATGACCCAAAAAGGCAGTCTTATGATTTATAAAACACTATCCAACTGTTTTTCACTTTTATGAGGTCATATGGGTCTGTTTTATCCAATCCAAGTCTTGTTTTCTGAAATGCAACATAATTGTTTTGTTAACAGAAGCAATGTTAGTTTTTTTAAGTTCGAAATGCATATTTTGAAGTTTTTGAATACCACAAAGTCCATTTGTACTCCCATAGTTTATTTTCTTTAAAAAAAATACACATTTTGATGATACTAGTTTCAAATTTTGGAATGTTTCTTTAAAATGTGTTGCACATATTTGACATTGGCCTGTCTTTGAATAAATATTGGTAATACTTTCTATGAAGCCGGTATTTATAATAGATTATATGTTTATTTAAGATCTGCACAGTACCTTACAACATCTTGTGAGTGGTTAGGTGCTGAGTGTTTCCTTTGAGGCTAATGTGAGCTGGCTAACTCTTTCAACTGAAAAATGACATGTATTTGCAGAGTTACTTGTCAACAGAATAAAATTCAAAGCAAATGTGTCATATTACACATTCATTGTAATCATGTTCATTGTGTTATACATTATCATAAAATGGAAAAGATATGATTACTCAATGTTTTACTCAATGTCTCAAGTAGAACACAAGAGAAAATGTTCCAGATTTCTCTCCTTTGAATCTCATTGGTGTCAAGATTCAAATGTGAATTTTTTTTTTTTCTTGTAGAAATCATGGCATGCTTGTGTTGTAATGTTTGGTTGACCAACTTTTACATTTTACATTTTATTAATAACAATAATTAAATTCAATTGCAGAGTTTATTAATCAGAGAAGTTTACTGTCTATTTTTTGTTATACATGAATATTCCATACTGTATTAGGTAAGAAATAAGTCTTTGATGATTTTTCCAAGGGCAAAGGTAAAATGTCATTTATCACAAGCTAACTTTAATAACCTGATTTGAGTGTGTAGTTGAACATCAGTGCACATTATTGGTTCATCAAGGGTTAAAACAGGTTTTGATTGAGGAGTATTTCGGCACAACTTCAATAAGAACTTGAAAGACTTCAGCAGCTGCAGTCGCTGTGGGTGAATAACAATTCGGGTGCTATCATGTCCTACGGGTGACCCGCTGTGAAAAAAAGAAAGAAAAACAAAGAGAAAAAGCAGTTAAACCTTTTTTTATTCATTCGGTATTGAATTGCAGCCATAGCAGCACTACTAAAAGACTGTCACAACAGCTCAATGCGTATAGAGGAGGGGAATGAGAGATCACTGACATTTATCTTCCATATTCTTCGGCAAACACAAAGAGAGAGAGATGACAGACAAAGAGAGGGAGAGAGATAGGGCCAAGTTATTGGTGCGGTGTGTGTTTGAGCATATTTGTAATAGGGGTGTGGTTTTACTGGAACAACAAATTTTCTTTCAAGGGAGCTGCGTCAGCACAAAACGCTTTTGCACTTTGTCAGAGGTCATATTATGTAGATACACACAAACACACACCGAGTCGTCTGAACATCTGTTTGGGTTAAGTGGAAGCCTCTAACAGACTGGCTTCCCTGCAGCTTGAAAGTCTCCAAAGCCATTTTTTCCTATTATGCCACGTACAAGCAAACACACAATCCTACATAGTCACAAGTTTTGCCCTTGACATTCAGACTTACTACACCGCTACTTTATTAAGCAGATCAGATCTGTCTTTCTGTCTGTTGTATACACCTGAAGTTCTTTCATTATTCCATTGGTAAATACTGTACACATAATCAATCCCAAGGTGAGACTGACTGTTTGATTGGTTGATTAACAGATGCCTGAGCTGACTGATTTTCATGTCTACTCTCACCTGTTTCAGAGCATGCCCTCCTCACCAAGAGCCCCTGTTCCCATAGAAACAGGGAAACAGCTGGACTGTCAGACCAGGTGTGTTTGACTGACGGGGTCACACTAAGCTGTCCCAGGAGAAGAACTGGAGGCGGAACCCTGCAGTCTTTTGATCAGTATGATTTTTAGTTGCTGCTCAGTCGTGTGTCATGTACCTTTATTAATGATGCATAGTAACTCTAAACGCCACTGGCTATGTAACAGCATATATGTTCCATTTCATGTTTGACATTGATGGCTCAAAAGAAATGCTGACCCTTGAATATGTTGCTATATTGTATTTCAAATATTGTTTGTTACAATGCACTGAAGCATTTTCATGATCTATTAGGTCATTGTGCACTGAAGGTCGAAAAATCATTTTTAATACTTGATTTGTTTAGCTAATGAGAGTCCCTTAAATGATTTGTGGATTATTATGTATTTAATAGGTTAAATAGATTTGTGGAAGGTCAACCACTTGATTAAAAAAAAGACACTAAAACATTTTAAGGTTGATAGAGAGCAACAAAACTTAATGGCTGTTTTTAAGAGCAATTATGATGCAGAACGATTTCTGAAATTCCGTAAGAATAACACTTTAATTGCACTTTAAAACCTAAAACATGTTTTTGATTATGTTTTTTTTTTTCAATTGCTATTAGTCCATGGGTTCCACTGAACAAAAGACATTCTTCACAATATTTTTGTGGGTGTTCAACAGAAGAAAGAAAGTTATACGGATTTTGAATGGCATGAGGGTAAAGTGTTAACGAGGACTTAATTTTTATTTTTGGTTAAACTGTCTCTTAAAGGTAGGGCAAAGAGTATAGAAGACCAAGAGGCGAAACTCTGTAGTAATAAGGGTAACAGTCTATGGATGGCGCTGCGGAGGTGCTGTCGCCATTTTGGACCGACAACTGCTGAGAGTCTCTATAAGATGTGACAGCGCAAGTGGGCGAAACACAAGCAGCTGTACTGCAATAAACTGGATGGACGTTGTCAGTGAAGTGCAGGGAAGTAGTATAGCAAGGAGGAGTGCAAGAGATCACTTGTGTACTTATTTAACAGGATAAGAATTCATCATATATTGCGCACCCAAAACCGACGTATCTCTCAACCTAATCAACAAGAAAGATAACTCCTTTCTCACGATCTTTCACTACCACTTCCACTTTAGTCTCTATTACTATTTACAGTTTTGTTAAATGTGCGCACTTGACAGAAATAGTAGACTATCTGTTTTAACACAACTGCTGCTGATGGGTTTAATCTCTTATTTGATTTTGATCTATACTACTATTTTCAGTTAAATGTGTGCACTTGAACAGAATTACAGAAACCTTACAATTTTTTTTTTTCTTATAAATGTGTACCATTTATTTTAATGTATTTTTTTATTTAAGAATTTAAACATTGTGAATAAATATATGACTGTGTCTGCTTCTATTAGATCAATACTAAACATCATATGTGGTAATTTCATGACTATAAGTTTTTAATTTAACAAGGAAAATGTACAATAGAACAGATAAGCGTAAGTAAAGGGTTTGCAGTAATTTTAGCTTTCTACTGGGCAAACAGTAGTATGCAGTCAATAGCGGAGAGAATATTTATATTTACTTTTTTCTCTGATAATTCATGATAAAGGATCTCATGATAAATCCGTCTTTTTAAGTAAGTGAATCGTTTCATTTAAAAAGTTACTTCAAAGCGTATTTCGCGAATCAAAACGGGACTTCATATCCTGTTTTGCGAATAATTTGATCCCCACCAGGGATACAAATAATTCAGCAGAAGCAGGGATGCATAAACCAGAGGCGGGTAAATCCCCCCCATCCTTCCCTACAAAGCGCACCCTATAAATATAAGCCTATGTGTTATTATAAGTTTGTCAAGCGCGACTGGCTCATATTATTCTATGGCGTTTCTGTGTAGTTGTCAGTCCAAAATGGCAGCGGCAGGGTCACCTCATGGGCGGAACTGTTGCTATGGAGCGTTCTATTGAGTTTCGCCTCTTGGTCTTCTATACTCTTTAGGTAGGGCCTTTACCCCTGCAGTACCTACCCATATGCATGTCAAATATTAGTTAGCTTCACAGTTTGCATGCCTTTTTTCCTCATTCTTTTACCAAAGACTAAAATGAATTCAGTATTATCATGATTACAAAGTGAATATTGCTCCATATAAAACATGACTTAATATGCTTAATATAATCATCCCTTTGTTATTCCAAAGCAACATGAAGAAACATGTGATATATACATTCACCAACCGAGGAGTGACAGTATACTTTGCTATGTGTACCCTGCTCCCTGTATATTCAAAGCAAACACGGGCCTCATGCTTTGTGGAGATGGGAAAGCACACACCGCTGGTTCTGGGATGAGGAGGGGTTGATTAAGTTTGCTTTAACAGAGGCTGGGACAGGAGGAGTGAAATATGGGAGTGACAATATTACAGAACACCGGGACACCTGGAGACCAGCCAACTCCCGCAACTAATGTCATCATCTGTTTCAGCGAGTGTGTGCATGCGCCAGGAGAATAGAGGGGAAAAGTAGGAGAAAAAGCAATGCATGATTGAATGATATGTGCTAGGTATTGTGTAAATATACATAAAATTACATATAAAGCATTGTGCATGTAATGTGTGGGATATTCTGTGCGCAGTTGTATGGTTGGAACTCAGCTGGCCTAATTCTTCGGTTAGAAAGAACTGCAGCTACATGTCCAATCTCAAGGTTTATTGATTTGTGTGGGTATGCACAAAATGTGGTTTCTGTTGGAGAAATAAGGATGGTAAATATACATGTGATAATATGAGATGACAAAGATACAGAGATGAACAATATACTCTATAAGAACTCTATATAAAACTATATAATTGTCAGAGGTTATAGTGAACCAAACTAAACAGTAGCTTCTTGTCACGTATGAGCACTTAGGCAGCTTTATTAAACAGAGCGGGGCTGCTGCTGCTGCTGCTCGCGGTGTCAAATTACACTGTGCACGTTATGCTACTGTAACGTAATCAGAGACTGAATCGATATTTACATCAGTACACGACAAATAAATTATAATCTTTGACTGCAAACAATCGAATGATGTGTCAAATGCCTAAGCATTACCGCTATAGCATTTACAACGACGCATTTGTTTTCCTGAGGTAAGTTTTTACGCTATAACACACTCTGAAACACATCTACAATATTAACAAATATTGTTACTTACGGAATTATTAACGCACAGCAATACCACACAATAGAAAACAAACTTTAAAGGATTAAACAAAGCCAGGGAAACTTCGTATTGCTCCGCTATGCTGGATGCTGCCGAACTGAAACTTTTTGCGCATGCACTAGACAAGTCTGGACAAGTTCGACTCGCGCGTGCGTGAGGCAGGGAATTTTGCACATAATGCAATTCACTAAAAACTCTTATTTGCAGTCTATGATAGGGAATATAAAGAAATAGTTCAGGCCCGTGTATGTGCGTGTCACGGGTGTGATGTTCATAATGGAGCCCTTCCGCGGAAGGTAATTGCAGCTTTCAGGTCATTTGCAAGAAAGCCCCCAATTAATGGAATCATAACGCTGCATCCTGCTCCGCCTCCGCCCTCACCATGCATTTGATCAGGAACGCCTTCTTGCTCTCATCTCTTTCTTACACCTTCATCAGTCGAGCTTTCTTTGCCGGCTCCCTCAGAACTGTGAAATAATGATAGTTTTGAATGTGCAGACGATATTGCATTAAAGCATCACTTTGAAGAGCACAGGAGCACGTGGTGACGATCAGAAGAGGGGGCTTTTTCTACAGAGAGCTTCGCCTGCGGGGAGCATTTTCTCCATGCGGCGTGCTAGTAATGAGTTTGTGTGGATGAGGAAAGACTGTGCTTGACCCTGATGGCTGTGTGTGGTTTGTAGAAGTCCTGTTTGTATGCTTACCTAAAAATATCTCATCAACTCATAAAAAAAGATGTTTGTTCAAAAATTTGCTTATTTAAAGTGATACTTTTTTTTTAAAAATTCTTGAAAATGTTTGTTTTGTGTGGTTTTTGTTTTGTTTGTTTGTCTGTGTGTGTGTTGCTTTTTTTTTTTTGTATCTCATAAACTCAAATATTTCATCAGCTATTTCTTCTGTGTGCAAAAAAAGGATGTTTTTTTCAAAACTCCTTTGTCTCCCAGGGTCAAAATTTGTCAAGATTTGTGACAAGATTTTCCAAGGCTGTTTTTGTTTTTTTGTTTTTTTGTAGTGCAAAAAGATTTTTCAAGGCTGTTTTATTTTTGTTGAATGTTTGTTTGGTTTGGTTTTTTGTCTCTAATGTCCTTACTATTCTGTCTACGGAGCACCTTAAGGGACATGGTGGAGGAAAAAATTTGGGGTGTGTGGAAAAAATGTCAGGGTGGAAGCAAAAAAAAGTTTTTCAAATCTTTTGCTTTCTCTCACAAAACATTTGGGTTCCCCTGAGAAACTTTGCGTTCTCTCACAAACTTTTTGCGTTATCTTGCAAAACGTTGCATTCTCTCGCAAAAGATATTTGCATCCTCTGACGACGTGTGTTCTCGTGAGAGGTGTCTGCACGGTGCTTCACACTTTTGTTGGCATCACACAGGCAATATCATAATATCCTTTCAAGGTGTCAAAACCGTGCCATGAACTAAGCACTGACTGTATTTCTTTATACTTCAGTTCAAGTCACATTGTGTTAAGCACTGTTAAGGCAACTGTAACAAACAAACAAACAATAAATAAATGGAAGGAAGGAAGGAAAGTAAGTGTATGAATCAAAAAATCTGAATTAAAATTAAATAATGCAGTCCAGTCTGTAATGTAAAGTGTAGCACAGTGCTTAGTCAGAGAACCCGATGGTAAACAATTTTTTGCTGTTGGAACATGACTACCGTTGGGGCACATCTGACATTTTCTGAATGCTGATTCCAGCTGTGAATAGCATATTAGCTAAATGCTGTCTCACCATGTTGAGAATGAACCCTAGGATTTGTAGCTCAACTATTTTGCTGATGTTGTCTGCTTGTTCTTTTATCTTATTCTGGACCAACAGTACATTTACTTTTTCATTCTTTTTTTAATATTTTGTGTAATATAATGCAGTCTCACTCTCTTTCTCTCTATAAAAGGTGAATGGAGTGGTCAGCGAGGGGCAGTGGAGAAGCTCACCGCAGACGTGGAGAGGAAATTAAATCAGCAGGAAACACAGGTTTGGGGCAGATGCAATGAGTGCCAAGTGCAAACTAATTTAATTGTGTGTGGGCTGCTGTCCCTCGATGCCCGGCCCAGACCAACCACCCCACAACCTTCACGACCCTACAGACCACCATAGGGAGACAGCAGTCTGCTGCAGGGGGTGGCTGGGATAACACACTTGGTAAGTGGTCTGCACCTAATTTGTCAGAGTGTGTTTGCATGTGTGTATATGTATAATTATAAATGTTTCATAGGCTAATATGTCTGACAAAGACATGCACTGAAGTCACACAGTTTTAGCATCTGAGAACAGAAGGTGAGGAAGATCAGGACGGAAAAATGAAGCATCTCAGAGGGATCAGATGGAATAGGAGGCGGAGGCTGAATAGAGATAGAGGGGAATAGAGATATATCAGAGTGAGATGGAGAGGTAGGAAGTGCCACAGGTTTGTCTGTGACACCGCATGCTGTTGTGTAAGCCAAACAAACAACAGGTGTTAGGCTTCCGTAAAAACCCTCTTGCTCCTGACTGTGAGGAAATTAGAGTCGGCAGACCTGTGAAGTTCAAAGGAGGAGAAAAAACATAAAACAAGAGAAGCATCACTCTCCGTATGGATGGGAAATCAAATGCCATGCTAACACACAACACACAGATGTACACCCATGGGAGCAGACAAGCACACATGCAGATATAATATTACATAAGATGACTTTAGACTGAGAATTTACACTTTATATGAACACAGTACACTTGGGTGTCCCATGTGTTTTAAAAATGAAAAGAACTAATCTTTATTTGTTGTTTAATCTCTTCAATACACCACCATTTAAAAGTTTATGCTTACAAAGACTTTTTTATCATCAATACACTGAAACACTAATATTTTGAAATATGAATTTGAAAGAATTTTTTTGTAAAAACTGATGCATTTTTAAGGATCCTTTTGTAACAAACTAAATGTTTTACTGTCACTTAATCAGTTTAATGTATCCTTGCTGAATAAAACATCCCTTTAAATGATAGTGTATGTCAAAATATTAAATAACATAACAGTAACCTAGTATGAGAAATTGTACTTTAAATGTATCTAACATCTGTATTTGTATATAATATAAATTTAAAGTCATACTGTAATAGTTTTATAAATTAAAATATTATCTGCTGTTTTCTCAGAATTCAGTAACAGAGCTAATATAAAATGAATAGAAAATAAAACACATCATTTTTAATTTGACTCCCTGAGGCTGACAGACATTTTCTGAAGGTTAGGCAATGAACATTTAGTTGAAAAATACTTCATTTTTTTAAGAGTTTGAGGCTCTATTTTGTACCCAATTTGCAGAAACTGCCACTTGTTTTTATTTGCGCCTGACTTCCTGATGAGGAAGTCATCCTGATGAGTTATGTAATGAGGGGAAAAACACATATTCAGTCATTTGCACAATGGCCATTATAACACAGAACTTAATAGCATTTATTTTCCATTTATCAAGGATATAAAAGGCTTCCATGGTGAATTCAAATGTTAGTTTGCCATTAAAGCTTAGCTCAGCGGTTCTTCCACTCATTTGCATTCTCTCCTGCTCTCTCTCCCATTCTGTCTGTCTTTTTCTCTTTACTTCCCCGTGTGTGAGTTTTAGTTGGAGTGAAGTTGATCTTCCTGTGCTGCATATGCTGCCATAAGTACATTCACTCTCGCTCGCACTGATTCGATTTTGAATTTTCAATCAGTTCATGCTGTTTAAATGTTTCTGTTTTTCTGTCACAATTAACCAGTTTGGTTTCAATTAATTTTGGGTTTTCATGAGCTGTATGCCAAAATCATCAATATTAAAACAATAAAAGGCTTGAACTACTTCAGACTAC